>JARQOD010000001.1:899806623-899937481 GCA_033576555.1 Oophaga sylvatica
GGAACCCGAGGGGCCAAAGGAAAAGACCCAATGGCAAAACCCGGGGGAACCAGCTGACGTTACTGAACCCCAGTAACCAGGAGCAAGTGTTGATGTGCTAACACACTTCCGAGCAACAACTGGCGGTGTTGGAGCCCAGGGTCAAGGAGGATGTTTAAATACTAGATCAAGAAATTTTCCCTTGTTACCTGTCAATTTTAAATGTCATACTCAAACAAAGAAAGATAACCTTTACTACCATAAGATGATGATTTCATTTAAACTAATATCTAGATAAATAAAGATTGACAAACATAAACCATACATTAACATGTTGAACAGCAATGCAAACCACAAAATAAATTAGTTAAGGAATCTGCTATACGGTTGTACATAAAAGCATACAAGTACATATCTGAATCCATTAATGATGGATAAGTAACAGTATGTACACATTTTTATTGTAAGACAATGAATGTCTGACTTCAAAACATCATCAGCATTACAAGTTATCTGTGACATTACTAAAATGTTACATTTGCTGAATAATGTCACTAAACAGTTTATATCAAAATTATACAATTTCCATCATGTAATACTCATAATATGTGGCAATAATCATGTTTATTAACAAACATAACCTTTAAAAGTGCATAGTGCATAGTGAAAATTGCTATTTATCTGACTGTCGACTTGCAAGCATGACAACGGATAGATAAGGTATATATAGATGAGACTGCATAGCCACAGATGGTGAATGGCGATGTAATACTGTACCTCAATAAAGTGTGCGCACTACTACATAATTTTTTTTTATATAGCTTTAAAACAGGGTACTGGATGTATGCTTGCGCCTTTGTTTTGACGCACAGACTGCCTTCCTGCTGAGACGCGTTGGTAGTGAACAGTTGTGTGCAGTGTTCACTGTAGTCTAGGTTTTCCTTTTTGAGTGCAGATCACGCTCCAGTTAGTTCTTCAACCACTGCTGGTTGTAGTCTGCTGAGCGTGTGTCACTGGCACATCCTTGAAATTTTTCTCTAATTGTTGCTGCTCCACTCTATTTACAAATAAATAAAATCTATTAGTGTGACGTGCTTCCATCCGTATACAATACATTGTTGCAAACACTATAGAAGTACACAAAGGGGCCTTTCACACCTACTGAACAGTTGTGTGCAGTGTTCACTGCAGTCTCTGCGGAATAACCACACTTAGGCCTTATAACTTTTCAGACTTTCTTTATCAATCTACCAAGAGAAGAAGGCAGGGAGTAAGGCATGTTTCGTGGAGTTTCTTCAGGGAGAGGACGTGGGGATTCTGTGGCTGCTGCGGCCCCAGTGACACAGCATCCACCAGTTTTCCCCGGGCCGTGAGCGTTCTTTATGCGCACTTTTGTAGGAGCTCGGAGTACCCCCCTGCTGCGGAAGAACAAATTGAAGCCGTTGTTGTTTGGATCTCAGCCAATGCATCGACTTCAATTGCTTCCACCTCCTCTCAGGACACAGCACTGTTGGGCAACCATCTGTCTCTTCACCGCCTGCAAATTGCCCAGGCAGTCAGAGAGTTCTGTACAGGAGCCAGCTGAGTGTCTGCTTCTGTTCTCAGAATCTATTGGCTTGCAAACAGGGGCCCAGCCAAGCAGCATTCTGTAATGTGAAGAAGAGGGAGTATGCAGTGATGCGCAACAGCTGTGTCTCTCTGAATCTGAAGAGGCGGGTGAGACAGTGCCGATGGTCAGCACACCGCAGAACGCATCTGATGATGATGATGAGACCCAGGTGCCAGTTTCTGTTGAGCATGTGTGGCCAGACCACCCAACAGCAGGTGTTGGAAGAGGGTAGTGGAGATGATGAGGTCCAATACCCAACATGGCATGAAGAACAGGAAGGTGGTGGGAGCAGCTCAGAGGAATAATAATAATATTTATTTATATAGCGCCATCATATTCCGCAGCGCTTTACAGTTTTAGCAGTTTCAGAACACAAGTCATAAGTAACAACGTTAACAATACAATAATTTAAGCTAAATAAGTCGCCCCTGCTCGTGACAGCTTACAATGTACAATGAATGGGGGAGATACAAAGTATAGTGTTTATATACAATGGTGCATTTACAATGATGTTCCAGCCATCTTAAGGGACTGAGGGATGGAGATAGTGAATGGGCTAGAGAGACACACACACTTACACAGAATACATAGAATGACTTTGATTAGTGATGTGATAGGCCGCTCTGAACAAATGTGTTTTTGAGGGAGCGCCTGAAACCATGCAAATTGTGGATAGTCCTAATTTTCTTGGGGTACAGCATTCCAGAGGATTGGCGTTAGAGCAGGAGAAGTCTTGGAGTCGGGAGTGGGAGGTACGTATTAGTGCAGAGGTTAGTCGAAAGTCGTTTGCAGAGCGCAGCAGTCGGTTAGGCCGATAGATAGAAATGAGGGAGGAGATGTAGGAGGGTGCTGCACTGTGGAGAGCTTTGTGGGTGAGAACCAGTACTTTGGTTGAAAGCTGGGAGAGGCCTAGAGAAATGGTTAGTGATAGAAGGAAGATAGAGAAGACATTGCCCCAACGGTACAAACAGGAGGAGAGTTAGGCTGCAGACTCGGTTGCCTGTAGCCTCCAGTTTGGCACCTGTTCGGAGCAGTTGTCTTCCAAAAGTCAAAACGTGCGCTCCCAGGACTTGCACTGCGTGGTCCTTTTTTCACACACTTGCACATGATATTTGCTATGTGAAATGCAAGCTGTGTAATCAAAAATTAAAAATAGCTAAAAGTGTCAGTCACCTCAATACCACAATATGTGTAAACATGTGCGACAAAGCACGTAGTTGAGTTACAAAGACACACTGGAGATGTAGGCCAACCTACAGCAGCACCTACATCTTCAGGTTGTGTTGAAGCCTCTTCATCGAGCTCACACACAGCTGGTTATGCTTCCTCACAGGATCGCCATGGAAGAACCTCGGCCACTGTTGTCCAGAGACAAACTGTTATTCCACACACAGCAGCAAGTTCCCTGTCATCCTCACACTCCCAGGCCACAAAACAGCCAGCGGTAGCACAGGCATGGGATAAAAGACGGCCATACCCGCAAACCATGACGAGCACAGGCTCTGAATGCTGGCATTGCAAAACTCCTGTCCCTTGAAATGCTGTCATTCAGGCTGGTGGAGACAGACAGTTTCCGTAACTGAATATCATTGTCAATCCCACAATACAATGTGCCAAGCCGATTTCATTTCAGCAGGCAAGCCGTCCCTGGTCTGCAAAAGCATGTTGAGGGAAAAATTAAACATGCGCTACTAAAAGCCCTCAGTAGCAAGGTCCACCTGACCACCGATGCGTGGACCAGTACCCATTGTTATGATCTGCTACAACCAGTAAGGAAAGAAGGGAATTCTGTCCCTACAATACAACTAAGCTGAATCCCTACGATGTAACGGGGAACCTGATCCTGCGACCAGACCCGCTAAAGTCCTCATCTAGTGTGAACGAAGACCTATAGTTGCGAGGGAGTAATCCCTACAAGATCTAGGGACTGGGAGAAAAGGTGGACACCTCCTAGTCCTAACATAAATTGTAGCATGGATAATTAAACAGAAAAATAAATACTTTGTGATCCTAACATCAAGCAAAACTCACAGATTAAGGCACCTAAGCACCCGGCTAGCTTAACAGTAGATAATACAATGAAGTCAAGCAAAGCCAGAAGGGCGGAGCCAGACTAAATAGGGAAAAAAGGTCATGTGACCAGCAAACTGAAACAAAACCTAACAAGAGGGTTCTAACACCCATGGCCAGGGACAATACCTTTCCCTCACTGCCCATTGGGTCAATGTTGTGCAGCCGGGTACTGATCTTGCGAGTGGCGCTGTACGTGTTCTGCCAACTCCAAGGATTGCAGGAATCAAGTCTGTACACATTGATTCCTCCTCCTATTCCAGTTCCTCAGAATCATCGCTGCAGGAGCCGTCACGGTCTACCTCCACATGGACCCGTGAACGTTTACCTGTTGCGACCGATATGAGCACAGCCGTGTCCAAATGTCAACAGGCCATCCTGAAATTAATTTCCATGGGGAATCTTAGCCACACAGCGCAGGAGCTCTGTAATGCCATAAAGCAGGAGAGCGACGTGTGGTTTTTGGAAGAGAATCTACAGGCAGGCTTGGTAGTGTGTGACAATGGCCGAAATCTGGTGTCAGCTCTGGGCCTTGGCAACCTCACTCACATACCATGTCTGTCATATGTGCTCAACTTGGTCGTGCAGAGTTTTTTGAGGGACTATCCGGATCTTGATGCACTGCTGCACAAGGTCCGCCTAGAGTGCGCTCACTTGCGACGTTCCAGCATGGCCAGATCGCTGATTGCAGCTCTGTAACGCAGATTTCACCTTCATGAACATCGCATTATATGTGACGTACCCACCAGGTGGAATTCCTCGTTACATATGTTGGAGCGGTTGTGTGAGCAGCAGCCAACAGTAATGGAGTATCAGCTGCATCAGGCGCAGTCAACTCGCAATTTGCGGCGTTCACACTTCACCACTACTGAGTGGGCCTCTATAATAAGAATAATAATATTATTTATTTATATAGCGCCATAATATTCCGCAGTGCTTTACAGTTTAACAGTTTCAAAACACGAGTCATAAGTAACAACGTTAACAATACAATAATTAAAGCAAAATCAGCCGCCCCTGCTGGTGAAAGCTTACAATCTACAATGAGGTGTGGGAGATACAAAGTACAGGTGTTTATATACAATGGTGTTTTTACAATGATGGTCCAGCCATTTTAAGGAAGTGAGGGATGCATGGAGATAGTGAATGGGCTACACACACAGAATTACACATAGAATGACTTTGATTAGTGAATGTGATAGGCCACTGTGAACAAATGTGTTTTGAGGGAGCGCCTGAAACCATCCAAATTGCGGATAGTCCTAATTTGTTGGGGTAGAGCATTCCAGAGGATTGGCGCAGCGCGGGTGAAGTCTTGGAGTTGGGAGTGGGAGGTACGGATTAGTGCAGAGGTTAGTCGAAGGTCGTTTGCAGAGTGCAGCAGTCGGTTAGGCCGATAAATATAAATAAGGGAGGAGATGTAGGGGGGTGCTGCGCTGTGGAGAGCTATGTTGGTGAGAACCAGTAATTAGAATTGGATCCTATAATGAATGGGCAGCCACTGCCAGTGTAATGAGTGGCGAATAACTCTATGAAGGATATCTGCCACGTTTTGCGTGCGTTTGATGAGTCAACGCGGATGGCGAGTGCAGATGATGCACTAGTCAGCCTGACTGTCCCCCTTATCTGCCTGCTTCAAAAACACTGCAAGCACTAAGGCATGAGGTGGAGGATGAGGAGTCACAAATTCCATCACCTTCTGGACAGTCAGCGCAACGTGGTTCCTCACAAAGGGCTGGAGGACTTTCAAAGTACCATGCTGTATCAACAATTGAACCTCCAGAGTCGCTGTCTATATTTTCATAACCATTACAAACTTTTAATGTATTTACAAAGCACATAATGTACATTTTTTGTCTATCCTTTTGTAATGCTATTGTGTTTCCATAAACTGATGTTACAGAATTATGATACAAAGTTTTTAAATTTTGAGTTTTAAATTTTGTAAATTTATATGTATTTGAAGGACTTTGTGAGGAGGAGTCAATGGAGGAGGAAGACATCGCTCCAGAGGGAGGTAGACAATGCTCTAGTCAGTATGTAGACCAAGGGTGGGGTGATGCACAGCAGGCGGAGATGACGCCTCTTGCAGGGGACAACGTTTCTTGGCCAGTTGGGAGTCTGCAGCACATGGTTGATTTCATGCTGCAGTGGCTGAGAAACGACCGCCGCATCGAACACATTCACACCACGTCTGATTATTGGGTGTACACCCTCCTAGACCCTCGCTACCGGGACAACTTACAAAGCCTCATCACACCGTTGAACCGGGAGCGTAAAATGCGGAAGTACCAAGACACACTGGTGCAATCCATAATGTTCTCCATTCCAGCCGAGAGCACTGCTGCTGCTACTGATTTACAAAGCAGCTCTGTGCGTCGAGGCAGTGGAGACAGCTCTGCAACAAGAGGAGCACAAGCAGCGCCTCTGCACAGGGCAAGAACAGTATGTTCCAAATGTGTCGAAGTTTTGTGGCAGCGCCACCAATGTCTACACCATCCGAGACGGCTCCAGTCAGCAGGAGGCAACATTTCCGTAAGATGGTTACAGACTACATGTCTTGCCCTCTCAGTGTACTCTCAGATGGCTCTTCCCCATTCAAGTTTTGTGTCTCTAAGCTGGATACATGGCCAGAGCTTAGCCAGTATGCATTGGAGGTGCTGGCTTGATCTGCTGCCAGTGTATTATCGGAGCGCGTCTTTACTGCTGCAGGTGGTGTACTAACAGACCGTTGCATGCCACTATCCTACGATAATGTAGAACGGCTTACTTTTCTGAAAATGAACTAGGCATGGATCTCGCCTGAATTTGCCTGTCCGGTTTCAGATTAACTAACTGGTTGACAACGTTTTCCATGTCTCCTGTTATGTTCATCTTTCTACCACCTGAGCTATACTCCCTGGGCTACAACACTGCCAGTTGCTGCTCAGAAGTGTCGTGTCCACAGACCAATACACAAGCTATAGTAATAGTGGGGTTCAGTAACGCCTGCTGTTCCCTGCTGTGTGTCCGGCAAAAATTACTGCTACCTAGCTACACATGTTTAAAAAAACATGACATGTTAAAGTGGCTAGTGCTACACATAGATATCAGGCTACACCCTTATTTCTAAGCTGTAAACAAGTGAAACGTCAAATTTAAAACCATTCAATGATTAGTGTTGGTAACAAATCTGTAACTAAATAATTGTGACATATTATGGCAGATATCCACATGTCTAACACAAATGCTAACACAAAAGCATACTTATGCTATAGGGTACTGATGGTGAACCTTCTCACTCCATAACTTTGACCAATCCAACTCACATCATGCCTCAAATGCTGCAATGTTGGAAGTGCATAATGTGGGTTGAACTTTGACAACAGCTGCAGTGCGAAGGTTATCCTTCTGTGTTCTTGGCTTTTAAATAAAAGCATACAAGTAAATATAATAATACATTGTTGATTAAGGGACATGATGTACACCTGTAATATTGTGCAAACAATGGATGTAGGACTATTCCTCTTCAACATTACTTATATTTGTGTCATTTGAAAAAATACATATTTTACTTAAAAATTAAAAACCCATGTTCAGTAGCTGTGAAAGGCCCGTTTGTGTACTTCTATATTGTTTGCAACCAATGTATTGTATACGGATGGAAGCGCGTCACACTAATAGATTAGATTTATTTTAAATGGAATGTAGCAGAACCAATTGGAGATAAATGAAAAGGATGAGCCACTGAGACACGCTCAGCAGAGTACAAGCAGCAGTGCTTGAACATGTAACTGGAGCGTGATCTGCACTCAAAAAAGTAAAAAACACAGACTGAAGTGAACACTGAAACACAACTGTCCACAATCTGTGAAAAGCTCCTTTCTGTACTTCTATAGTGTTTGCAACCAATGTATTGTATACGGATGGAAGCGCGTCACACTAATAGATTAGATTTATTTTAAATGGAATGTAGCAGAACCAATTGGAGATAAATGAAAAGGATGAGCCACTGAGACACGCTCAGCAGAGTACAAGCAGCAGTGCTTGAACATGTAACTGGAGCGTGATCTGCACTCAAAAAAGTAAAAAACACAGACTGAAGTGAACACTGAAACACAACTGTCCACAATCTGTGAAAAGCTCCTTTCTGTACTTCTATAGTGTTTGCAACCAATGTATTGTATACGGATGGAAGCGCGTCACACTAATAGATTAGATTTATTTTAAATGGAATGTAGCAGAACCAATTGGAGATAAATGAAAAGGATGAGCCACTGAGACACGCTCAGCAGAGTACAAGCAGCAGTGCTTGAACATGTAACTGGAGCGTGATCTGCACTAAAAAAAGTAAAAAACACAGACTGAAGTGAACACTGAAACACAACTGTCCACAATCTGTGAAAAGCTCCTTTCTGTACTTCTATAGTGTTTGCAACCAATGTATTGTATACGGATGGAAGCGCGTCACACTAATAGATTAGATTTATTTTAAATGGAATGTAGCAGAACCAATTGGAGATAAATGAAAAGGATGAGCCACTGAGACACGCTCAGCAGAGTACAAGCAGCAGTGCTTGAACATGTAACTGGAGCGTGATCTGCACTCAAAAAAGTAAAAAACACAGACTGAAGTGAACACTGAAACACAACTGTCCACAATCTGTGAAAAGCTCCTTTCTGTACTTCTATAGTGTTTGCAACCAATGTATTGTATACGGATGGAAGCGCGTCACACTAATACTATTAGTGTGACGCGCTTCCATCCGTATACAATACATTGGTTGCAAACACTATAGAAGTACAGAAAGGAGCTTTTCACAGATTGTGGACAGTTGTGTTTCAGTGTTCACTTGAGTCTGTGTTTTTTACTTTTTTGAGTGCAGATCACGCTCCAGTTACTTGTTCAAGCACTGCTGCTTGTACTCTGCTGAGCGTGTCTCAGTGGCTCATCCTTTTCATTTATCTCCAATTGGTTCTGCTACATTCCATTTAAAATAAATCTAATCTATTAGTCTAATAGATTAGATTTATTTTAAATGGAATGTAGCAGAACCAATTGGAGATAAATGAAAAGGATGAGCCACTGAGACACGCTCAGCAGAGTACAAGCAGCAGTGCTTAAACATGTAACTGGAGCGTGATCTGCACTAAAAAAAGTAAAAAACACAGACTCAAGTGAACACTGAAACACAACTGTCCACAATCTGTGAAAAGCTCCTTTGTGTAGTTCTATAGTGTTTGCAACCAATGTATTGTATACGGATGGAAGCACGTCACACTAATAGATTTTTTTTTTTTTCTAATATAATGGAGCTGCACCAATTCCACAAAATAAAAAAAAAAAAAAAAAAAAAAAAGAGTCAGTGACACGTGCAGATGCCTACAAACAGCGGTGGATGCAGAGCAAACTGCAGCGTCACCTGCACTGTCACACACACACACCTTGCACAGAGCTGTTAAAACAACACTGGCAAAATGAAGCTTTACACAGCGGTTGGTAAACTAGCCTGCCTCAAGCACAGTAGTACACAAAATCGCAATATCTAACTGTCCCTCAGAGTGAGCAGAGTAGCGTTCTGTCCCTTACTGAGTTCACAGCACAGTGACGCTAAAATGGCGGCGGCGCCTTTTATAGTGCATTCTGACATCATTTCAGCAGCCAATCACAGCCATGCCATTAGTTAAGATGACCGCAGCATTACAGGATGTGCCCACACTTCGTAGGATTCCTCATTGGCTGACTAAAATCACATTGCCTCTCAAAGAATTATGGGAACTTCCGATTCCGGTATACGATATGGAAAAAGTATCGGAATTAAGTATCGGAATTCCGATAACGCGAATATCGGCCGATACCCGATACTTGCGGTATCGGAATGCTCAACACTATTCACGAAGTGTTGGAAAGTGGCTGGGGCGGTACTCAGACCAAAAGGCATAACTAGATATTCAAAGTGTCCATAGCGTGACCTGAAAGCAGTCTTCCATTCATCCCTAGGTCTAATACGGACCAAGTTATAGGCCCCACGGAGATCCAGTTTAGAGAAAATTTTGGCATGCCGCACTCTCTCCAACAACTCAGGGATTAAAGGCAATGGATAACGGTTTCTAATAGTAACCTTATTGAGTTCCCTATAGTCTATGCAGGGTCTCAGAGATCCACCTTTCTTCTTCACAAAGAAGATGGGTGCACCTGCGGGAGATGAAGAGGGGCGTATGAAGCCCTTGGCTAAATTTTCGTCTATATAATCCTTCAAAGCTTTTAGCTCGGGCCCCGCTAGGGGGTAGATCTTACCAAAAGGTATCTCGGCTCCGGGCAATAATTCAATTGGACAATCATATGGACGGTGAGGAGGAAGCTGATCAGCGTTCTTCTTGTCACATAAATCCACATAGTCCTGGTCTGCAGCTGGTAGTTCAGGGACTGACATGGTTCCTTTAGGAACAGAGCAAGCTGAAACTCCTTGACTCATCTGTTTCTCCGGAAAGTGTAATTCCTTGGTCTCCCAGTTAATCGTAGGATTCTGCGCCTGCAGCCATGGTAGCCCTAGAATGATGGGAAAGTGGGGAGAAGAGATAAGCAAAAGAGACATTTTCTCCTGATGATCTTTACCCATAAGGACCCTCAAAGGCTCTGTTTCTTGATCCACTGGTCCAGAAGTCAGTAGAGAGCCATCCACAGTCTCCATCTGTACTGGAGTAGCCTTCTTCACTGAACGTATCCCCTGTTTCAGAGCAAAGGAGATATCCATAAAATTTCCACTTGCTCCTGAGTCGATCATAGCAGAGCTAGACACCCAGACTGAGTCAACCCAGAGTTTGATGGAAAGGAAGCAATGAGAATTGTTTCTTTTACAACTCAGCTGGGACACCGCTGAGGAAACTTGAAAAATTGCAGCGTTTATACCGTCATCGTCCCCAGAACTAACAGAGTTTAAGTCCGAGAAATCAAGATCTCTTGCAGCAGATCTCTCTGGAGCCTGAGGCTCGGACATGACAGAGCTCCTCTCGCAACACTCACAGTGAATGACTGCTGCAGTAGTCTTACGAGAACGGCTGCGGCAGTTTATAATGAAGTGCCCTGACTTACCACAGTAGAAACATAGATTTTCCTTTATACAATGATCTTTGCGTGCATCACTAACCCGTCTTTGTAAAGAGTCCACCTGCATGGGTTCAGGTTCTGGTTCCCTTGTGATCCTACTCAAAGGTTCCTTAGCTGAGGAGGGAGGTAGTAAAATGTTAGTGCGATTATTTTCGAACCATCTCTCTTGTCTGCGTTCAGTCAGACGAGCATCAATACGGATACAATAGTTAATAAAGTCACCTAACGCAGTGGGAGGGTCGGCACGAGCAAGTTCATCCTTAATCAGTGGAGACAACCCTTTCCGAAAAATAGATTTTTTAGCGGAAGTGTCCCAAGTGGTATCAAGAGCCCATCTCCTGAAATCCAGGGCATATTCGGCTACTGAACGCTTACCTTGGCGCAAAGTTAACATGGCTGCTTCAGCTGTTGCACCTCGATTGGGGTCATCAAACACCTGCCCCATGGCTGAAATAAAAGCATCAAGGTGATTCAAACAATCATCCTCAGTCTCAATCAGAGGGTTTGCCCACATCAAAGCCTTATTGGTAAGCAACATGATTATAGTAAGCACTTTGGATCATTCAGTGGGAAATTGTGAAGCATGTGCAGAGAAAAATAAATTGCATTGATTAATAAATCCCCTGAATTTCTCACGTTCACCGCCAAAACGAAAAGGAGGTAATTTGGGGATCCCAGAACTTGGGGTTATGGCAGGAGCCTGGGCTCGTTCCTCTAGAGCCTCAATCCTGGCTCGCAATTCCTGGGTAGTCTGTCCAAACACTTGCAAATTATGATTAGTGAGGTCCTGTAGGCTTGCAAAACGGGTTTTTAAAGTCTGTACATCTGAAAGGATTGTATCCGTCACTCCGCAAAGTTCCTTTATGCGGGCCTCCATCTTCCAGATCTTTTAAGGCAGAGGTGCTGGAAGGAGAAGAGGAAAGGAAAAAAAAAAAAAACAATAGTGTTTACCTGTGGTAACACTCCAGAGTAAAATTTTAAGGGAATGCGCTCACCTGGAATGGTTGTGAGAAGTCACAACCACTGTCATCACATAAGGTATTAAACGGACATCTGATATCCACAGTCACAGCAGACACGGCTTTCCCAGACCCAGCAGACACTAAACATTGGCTCCTGAATCTTGTCATGTATAGTGTACAGTTCCAATAGCGTCTTGTGCTTGGGTGCGAGGAAAACACAGGAGACATAGGTTGAAATGAAATTACTTGTATTACTTTATACAAGCATGCTGAAAAGTTCACACAGTTTGCAGGAACAGCGACAGGAGACACAGCAGGCCAGAGTAACTTCAAGCACTACAATAAATCTCCAAAGCAGGTTCAGGATCTCTTCTCTGTACCGTAATTCCTCTGCAAACATGGATTCACCAAACAGCAGGTTTCCAGAGTTCAAAAGTGTTCCAAGGTTCCTCAGTAGGGAATAGCTGGAGTACAAGTCCAAGGCTTCCAGGAGTCAGGTCACAGACTGACTGAGGCTTGATTCAGGAGCACTGATTGTTCAGCTGAGGCTGCTTAAGAAGCAAGAGGGAAGAATCAGGGCGGGAACATGAAAACTGGAAACTCCATATTAACTGAGGGCAAGAGCTGCAGAAAGACAGAAAGCAAAATGGCCGACGGAAAACTGAGTTTCAAGGAACATGTCAACAGAGACAAAGAACCTTACAATATGAGAACAAAATATCGCAACTAAAAAAAACCTTTATTTCCTTGTAAACACTAAATATACACACATAGAATACATATATATATATATATATATATATATACATGTCATTGTGACATATATATATACATATATGTATAGTTTATACACTTCTACATAGTAAAATATCCTCTGATTCAATTGCCGGGTAAAGCCGGCTTCTGTGAAAAGACAGAAGCACCCGACATGAAATGACACTTAGTGTACATAGGGTTAACCATGTCTTTTCATGTCGTTTGCAATCTGATTTGCACAAACAATTACATCAGTCTATGTGTGCAAAATTTCTAACCTGTAGGGGTTAATGTAAATTCGTTGTAAAAAAAACGGACTTTTTTGCTACGAATTTACACCTTTAATTAACCCCTACAGGTGTGAAATTTTGCACACATAGACTGATGTAATTGTTTGTGCAAATCAGATAGCAAAGGACATGAAAAGACATGGTTAACCCTATGTACACCAAGTGTCATTTCATGTCGGGTTCTGCATTTTCACAAAAGCCGTCAATTGAATTAGCGGCTATTATACTATGTAGAAGTGTATGAACTATAAATATAAATATATATATATATATGTGTCACAAATTCAATGACGTGTGTATATATATATATATATATATATATATATATATGAGGTGTAAAATTGTTTAAAAAAAATGCGTGGGCTCCCGCCCTATTTTCGCAACCAGACAGACAAAGCCAGCGAATGGGGGCAGATAATAATAGCCCAGAGAGGGACCATTATTTTTGGCTCCCCCTGGCTACTAACATCTGCCCCCAGACACCCCAGAAAAGACAAATCTATAATTAGATTCGCCCTTTCTGGCACTTTGCCCGTCTATTCCCATTGCCCTGTAGCGGCGGCGAATGGGTTAATATGGGGTTAAAGCCACATTGCAATTGAAAGGTGACCTTAAGCCAGGTTAATAATTGAGAGCTGTCAATTAGACAACTATCAATTATTAATCCTATTGCATGAAATAAAAATAAAACACACACACTTTAATTAAAAATCATTTTAATGAAATAAAGACACATGTTTTTGACCATCTTTTATTTGACTGCAAAAACCATTTCCTGTAATAAAAATAAAATAAAAAAGCAAAATTATTCTTACCTATCCCATGCACAGTCAGGTCCCACGGTGTAATCCTTCAGAAAGGGTTAATGTTTACTGCAGGGACCGCAGCTAATGCTGCAGCCTCACAGTAAACCCCCAAATGAATGAGTTCCTCTCCTGGCTGACAGGAGAGGAAGTGGAAAGCTTAATTGATTGCTTTCCACTTTCACTTCAGGTCAGCCAGGGACACAATCAGTGACGTCAGAGGGAACTGATTAACAAAAATAGGGGTTCCCTTCGAATAAAAAATGGCGTCGGGTCCCCCCTATTTTTGTTAACCAGCCTGATGAAGCAGACTGCTGAGCAGTGGCGTACCGTGAATGAAGCAGACCAAGCAGCTGCTATGGGGCCCGGACAGGTGAGGGGGCCATCGACGGTCGGGTAGCTGTGCTGACACAGTACTACCAGGGGGTCGGCGGGGGAGGGGGAGCGCAGCCTTCTATATACTCACCCCTCCTGGTGCGGTCTCTGCAGCCCCTGCTCTTCTCCCACGGTCTCCGACGCCTGTGTTCAGCGGTCAGGTGGTACCGCTCATTACAGTCATGAATACGCACATATTCATGACTTTAATGAGCTGTCCCGCGTGACCGCTGAACACTGGCGGCGGAGACCGTGGGAGAAGAGCAGGGCTGCACAGACCGCGCCGGCAGAAGGGTGAGTATAAGGGATATTTACCTGTCCCGTTCCACCGTTGCTCGCGTCCTCTTGCTGCAATGTTCAGGTCAGAGGGCGCGATGAGTCGTTAGTGCGCGCCGCGCCCTCTGCCTCATCATTCACTGCTGGAGGACCCCGAAGACAGCGGCACTCAGCAGTGGAGAGAGGACAGGTAAATATCTCAGGTGCCGGGGCCCTGAGTGAGCGGTGACATCGGCACCTGGTGTCACCCCCTGCTCAGGACACCGGCACCTGGCCCCCAGCGACGAAAGGTGAGTATGTCTTTTTTTTTTTTTTTTGGTTGCAGCAGCTGCGGCAGCATAAGGGCCTATACTATGGAGCATCTATGGGGCACAATCTATGGGGGCATAATACATTTTTTTGTTTAATGTGTCCCCACACTGTGCTGGCACTTTACATTTACAATGGCTCTGGGCTTTTTTTTTTTGGGGGGGGCCCATTCAGACTTTTGCTATGGGGCCCCATGATTTCTATGTACGCCCCTGCTGCGGAGGCATGGTATTTAAGGCTAAGGAGCCAAGATCCATGGACCTTGCCAGCAGCGTCGGACTGGAGTACCTTGGGCCCACCAGAGAAAAAATATTCTTGGGGCCCACCATCATACTTCCCAACCTTTGAAGAAGGGAAAGAGGGACAAAGGCTGTGGCACGCTGTGCCTGCTGCAGCAAATTTTAGGCCATGCCACGTTGCACCACAGACTGTCCAGGAGTTGGTGGATGCTTTAGTCCAGGTGTGGGAGGAGATCCCTCAGGAGACCATCCGTCGCGCTCATCAGGAGCATGCCCAGAAGTTGTAGGGAGGTCATACAGCATACCTCCCAAATTTTGAAGACAGGAAGAGGGTTAAAGGCTGCAAATAATTTAAGCCACGCCCCGACCACACCCATTTCACAGCTAATCACACCCATATCCTCGCCCCAACCGTACCCATGCCGATACAGCTGACCCTCCGATGACGGTTGGGGGGCCCACTGCTGGCACCGGGCCCCCCACAAGGCTGTTCAGGTCCATAGCTCTGGCCTGCAGAGCATGAAATCGATCTCCCTGCTACTGCGACAAATGTAACTGTATCGGCGTGCTGTCACGCCGATACAGTTAACTGTAGCGTAGCCCGGTGGGCCCCTCAGGCGCGGGGCCGGCCACCGCCCCTCGCCCCGCGCCTATCCTTTCAAATCAGGGCCCACGCAGAGAGCTGGGGCCCCCGATTTTGTTCTCCGTGATCCCGGTGGCTCAGTTACCGACCCTGCTTGCCAGCCTGATAATACCAGGCCACAGCAGTCTGCTTATCTTTGCTGGTTAACAAAAATAGGGGATCCCCTTGAAAAAAATTGGCGTGGGGTCCCCCCTATTTTTGTTAACCAGCCAGATGAAGCAGACCGCTGAGGCCTGGATTTTCAGGCTGTTAGGAGCCAAGATCCATGGACCTTGCCAGCCTGATAATACCAGGCCACAGCAGTCTGCATATCTTGGCTGATTAACAAAAATAGGGGATCCCCTCGAAAAAAATTGGCGTGGGGTCCCCCCTATTTTTGTTAACCAGCCAGATGAAGCAGACCGCTGAGGCCTGGATTTTCAGGCTGTTAGGGAGCCAAGATCCATGGACCTTGCCAGCCTGATAATACCAGGCCACAGCAGTCTGCATATCTTGGCTGATTAACAAAAATAGGGGATCCCCTCGAAAAAAATTGGCGTGGTGTCCCCCCTATTTTTGTTAACCAGCCAGATGAAGCAGACCGCTGAGGCCTGGTTTTCAGGCTGTTAAGGAGCCAAATCCATGGACCTTGCAAGCCTGATAATACCAGGCCACAGCAGTCTGCTTAGCTTGGCTGGTTAACAAAAATAGGGGATCCCTCGAAAAAAAAAACGGCGTAGGGGTCCCCCTATTTTTGTTAACCAGCCAAGTAAAATGCAGGCTGCTGCGGCCTGGTATTAAAAGACTGTCAAGGCCCATGGATTTTGGCCCTCAACAGCCTGATAATACCAGGCTACAGCAGTCCCACATTTGGCGCATCGAAAGATGTGCCAATTGTGGCACTTTACCCGGCTCTTCCCACTGCCCTGTAGCGGTGGCAAGTGGGGTAATAAGGGGTTAATGTCACCGTTGATTGCACGGTGACAATAAGCCCGGTTAATAATGGAGAGGTGTCAATAAGACACCGATCCATTATTAATCCCAAAGTTATTAAATGTATAAAAAAAAGACAAAGCAAGAAAAAAGTCTTTTAATGAAATAAAAGAGACAACACAGTTTTCATTAATTTTATTATACACTCATTCCTGCGACGCCATCGATCTCCTGTAAAAAAAGAAAAAAAACAAACCAACAGTATACCACCTGTCCGACGCAGTCCATAGTAACGACAGTCCCACGACGATCCAGCTCTGCTACATCGCAATGACAGGCAGAGCCTGTCATCGCGACGCAGCACAGCTGATTACCTGCTTCCCCGGCGGTGACGTCATCGGACTGACTGCTTTACGGCCGGGATTACCCAGCAGTCACTGCAGTTATCACGAGAAACTGCATGTGACCGCCGGGGAAAGATGATGGCGGCCATGAAGCAGTCCAGCCCGTGACCGCCGGAGATCTTCTGCCAGGTAAGTGCCGCTGACTCCTGACAGACCCGACCGACGGACACTGACAGTGACAGTGACAATCCCGATTCCGTTATCCGATAAGACGAAAATATCGGAACTAAGTATCGAAAGGCCGATAGAGCTAATATCGGCCGATACCCGATACTTGCGGTATCGTATCGCTCAACACTACACACGATACTGCTGCAGTTGTCGAATAAATTTCACATAACTCCAATTTCAGCTGTTTAACCCATAAGCAGTTAAAGAAACACTCCCGATAACTTTTTTTTAGCTAAGTCTGAATAAATGTTTGAATAATGTAATCTAAGTTTGTTCATATATTCACCAATCGCCATCTACCTTGGTTTCCAACACCACTTCAATTCTCTTCTTACTCAGATGACTTCACTTTCTACATGCTGGATCACACTTGAGTGTATGTGTGAGCCAGACTACGCTTTTACAATGTAAGCCAAGGAAGCGTCAGAATTGAGGTCAAGCATGTGAGAAAAGTGGTACTGAAAAACCGGAGGAGATAGCGATCAGTGAGTATATTACCAAACTTATAATGCTTTAGACACACATATGTGCTGTATAGCCATGCTGGGGCCAGTAGAGATGCTATCAGGTGCAAGGTGTTACCAGCATATGGATGTAGCCAGGCCCTGTGCTTTTGATTGTCTAAGCTTCCCTGGTGTGCTGGCCAGCTGCTAATTGATCCCAAAGCAGCTCCCACAACTCCTCCCACCTGATCCTCTACTCAGTCCTATATATTCAGTAGCAGTCTAAGGGGGACACTCATGTGGGGTCAGGCAACCACATGCTGCAGAAGTACCACTGCAGCAAAAGTACAATGAAGCTGCAGCAAAAGTACAATGAAGCTGCAGCAAAAGTACAATGAAGCTGCAGTTATTTCAATAGCAGTTAGTCACTGCAGGAGTCAGGACCCCACACTATGTCTCTTTTGGGTATGTCTGCTGTGAAAGCACTTCTAATTACTTGTACCTGGCTTTTCTATTTACCCATCTTACTCTTTCACCATGTTTACATATGCCCTCACAGTGGTTGCTCCGTTAATCCTCTCTCTCCTTCGCTATCCCCAAACTCCAGCACCCTCTAATCAAATAATCATCTCCCCTTCACTCCTTCCTCCCCACCTGACCTCCTCTGCTGACCTGCTCCTCAACCTCAAATCTGTCTTAACAAAACACAAAACAAGCTGCCCTCTCTCCTTCTCCCACCTGCTCTCCCTCTCTCTGCTTCTCTTCACTGCTGGTGACATATCTCCCAATCCTGGATCTCCACAGCTCATACCCACCATTAGTACTCCTTCCTACCGCTCCCTATCTAATAAGAACTACGCAATCTTTCCAACGTAAAACCCGTGCCATTGACATCCACCCCCCTGCTCCATCTCTCTGGAGCACTCTGGAATACCCGCTCCATCTGCAATAAGCTTCATGTGATTCATGACCTCTTTCTCTCTCGCAATCTAGCTTTCCTCGCCCTCACAGAAACATGGCTGACACCCTCTGACACTGCCTCCCCTGCTGCGCTGTGTTACGGTGGCCTCCAATTCACCCACACTCCTCGCCCTGGAAACAGACATGGTGGAGGAGTGGATATTCTCCTTTCCTCTAACTGCAGCTTTAAACCAATCCCACCTCTTCCCTCCCTAATCCTCCCCTCCTTTGAAGTCCACTCTGTCCGCATCTACTCTCCCTCCAACCTCCAAGTGGCCGTCATATACCGACCTCCAGGCCCGACCACTGCCTTCATCGACCAATTCACTACCTGGCTTCTTCACTTTCTCTCCACTGACATCCCCACCATCATCATGGGTGACTTCAACATTCCCACTGATACCCTTCAGTCAGCAACCTCCAAACTCCTGTCCCTTACTTCATCCTTTGGACTTACTCAGTGGTCCTCCTCAGCCACCCACACGGATGGTCATACATTAGACCTGGTCTTCACCCGCCCCTGCTCTCTATCTAACTTCACCACCTCCCCTCTCCCTTTATCCGACCACCATCTACTCACTTTCCCATCCCTGTCCTCTTCTCCTGTCTCCCATGTACAGGAACACGTGCACCGCCGCAGAAACCTTGCACACCTAGACATCCACATGCTCTCTGACTATTCTTTCACTGGCATCAATATCCTCACTCCACGACACAGACAGTGCCACTGCTTTCTACAATGCCACTCTCACATTGGCTATTGACACGGTCGCCCCTCTCGTTCATGGCAGAGTGCGACGTACCAACAGACAACCCTGGCACAATAACACCACTAAAAAGCTCCGGCAAGTGTCCAGGATGATAGAGCGGCGTTGGAAGAAAACAAATTCGCAAGACGACTTCACTGCATTCAAACAAGCAACACTCTTTCAAATCTGCCCTCACCTCTGCTAAACAGGCCTACTTCACAACCCTCGTATCTTCCCTATCCTACAACCCCAAACAGTTATTCAAAACTTTTAACTCCCTCCTCCGCCCACCACTGCCCCCTCCTACCTCCCTCATCTCTGCTGAGGACTTTGCCACACACTTCAAAAATAAGATCGACCAAAAAAGGCAAGTATTCATTGTTCAACCACCACAACCACTTTGTATACCAGACCAATGCCCTAACCCCATAACCTCCCTCTCCAACATAACCAAAGGGGAGCTTAATTGTCTCCTCTCCAAATCGCACCTCACAACCTGTGCACTTGACCCCATCCCAACCCACCTCCTTCCCAACCTCACCACCACTATTTTCCCATCCCTAACCCACCTCTTCAACCTATCACTAACTTCCGGTACCTTCCCTTCTGCTTTCAAGCATACCACAATCACACCTATCCTTAAAAAGCCAACCCTCGACCCAACCGCTATGTCCAGCTATCGCCCAATATCGCTGCTCCCATTCGCTTCCAAACTCCTGGAGCTGCATGTCCACGCTGAGCTTTCCTACCACCTCTCCTCTAACTTGCTCTTTGACACTCTACAATCTGGTTTCCGCCCCATCACTCCACTGAGACAGCCCTGACCAAAATTACTAATGACCTACTTACAGCCAAAGCGAACAGACAATACTCTATACTCCTGCTTCTTGACCTGTCCTCTGCTTTTGACACAGTTGACCACGGCCTTCTACTACAAATTCTTTCCTCCTTTGGCGTCAAGGACCTCGCCCTATCCTGGATCTCCTCATACCTTTCCAACCGCACATTTAGCGTCTCCCACTCCCACACTACCTACTCGCCCCACCCTCTCTCTGTTGGAGTCCCCCAAGGCTCTGTTCTAAGACCCCTACTCTTCTCAATCTATACACTTGGCCTGGGGAAACTCATAAAGTCCCACGGATTCCAGTACCACCTTTTTGCTGGTGACACTCAGATCTACCTCTCTGGCCCAGACGTCACCTCTCTGCTGTCCAGAATCCCGGAGTGTCTATCAGCCATATCCTCCTTCTTCTCCTCCCGCTTCCTCAAACTCAATGTGGACAAATCTGAACTCATAATCTTTCCCCCATCCCACAGATCTTCCTTACCTGACCTATCTATCACAATTAACGACATCACGCTTTCCCCCGTACCAGAAGTCCGCTGCCTCGGAGTAACCCTTGACTCTGCCCTGTCCTTCAAACTGCACATCTAAGCTCTTTCTACCTCCTGTCGCCTTCAGCTCAAAAATTTTCAAGAATCCATCCTTTCCTCAACCCTCAATCTACTAAAATGATTGTGCACGCCTTCATCATCTCCCGCCTCGACTACTGCAACACCTTTTTCTCTGGCCTCCCTGCTAACACCCTTGCACCTTTCCAGTCCATCCTTAACTCTGCTGCATGACTAATTCACCTCTCTCCTTGCTACTCCTCCGCTTTTCCCCTCTGCAAATCTCTTCACTGGCTCCCATTCCCTCAGCGTATCCAGTTCAAATTACTAATACTAACCTACAAGGCCATCTATAACCTGTCTCCTCCATATATCTCTGAACTAATCTCCCAATATCTTTCCTCATCTAATCTCCGATCCTCCCAAGACCTCCTTCTCTTCTCCACACTTATTCGCTCCTCACCAAACCGCCTCCAAGACTTCTCCCGAATATTCCCCATCCTCTGGAATTCTTTGCCCCAACACGTCCGACTATCAAACACATTCGGATCCTTCAGACAGAACCTGAAAACCCACCTCTTTAGGAAAGCTTACAGCCTGCAATGACCCTGTTACCTCCTCACCACTACCGGAGATATCGCTCAACCAACACCGGAACTGCTGCAACCCCCCGACCAACTGTCTCCTGCCCCACAATCCTGTAGAATGTAAACCCGAAAGGGCAGGTTCCTCCCCTCTGTATCAGTCTGTCATTGTTAGTTTGTTTACTGTAAGTGATACCTGTAATCTGTATGTAACCCCTTCTCATGTACAGCACCATGGAATCAATGGTGCTATAGAATAAATAATAATAATAATATTAACAAATAGGCCTCATTCAGGTGTCTGTTTTTCTCACGCGCAAAATACCAGACTGATTATTTTGATCAGAGTTTGATCAGAGTGTGGTTTGAGTGCCATCTGTTTTTCTCATACATGGAGAAAAAGTAAAAAGTGTCTACACCTTCTCCTATGTGACTGTCCTTGAAAATCTGACCACACTTTGATGTCATCCGAGTGCGGTCTATTTTTTCAATAAATCCACGACTTGCATTGCCGATTTTAATCCAACTCTTGGATCAAACTCGGACATGTCTCCGTGATTTTCTGCTTACCACTCCATCCGCGAAAAATCACAGACATGTGAATAGTGCTATAGATTATTTATCACAGTTATGAGTGTTATCTGTGAAATTCATGGATAGGACTCATGCAAAAATTGGACGTCTGTCAAGCTTGCACAGTTTATTAAGTGAATTCAGAATCTTATCAAGGGCAACAAAAAGAACGGTTCGCTGTATCATAACACTAATCCCTACAAGCATCAATATATGTTATTGTTGACAAGTAGGGCGTTTATGGCAAACAGGGGCCTAATCGACCTGCGTTGTTAGTACAATCCTGGATAACTGTATTAAATCCCTAACTTATCTAGAAAACACTCCTAATACTACAAGGAATATTTTACACACAGTGAAACATACAAGAAGCAAGAATAAAAAAATGACTTACATGCCATCACTGTGACGTTTCCTTGAGTTTTCTATATCTAAGAACATAAGAGTCTTTAGCTAAGTATTTCAGCTACAATTGTTCCGCGTCTGCTAACTACATGATATTTTCACACCGATGACTAATCGCCAAGTTGGCAGGAATAAAGAATAATGTGCAAGCAATATCATCAAACCAGGCTGAGTTTAGTCTAGCAGAGCTAGTAAATTATAACTAGTTTCAAACGAAACTCGATAGCTTAAAAAATGTATCGACAATTGTATCAGCCGATAGCACCTAATATCTCGAATCCGATCTACCGATTGCGGGTCAATTTTGTGCTATGGGAACAAAATCATCGCAACATAAAGAAAACCTTTATTCCTCGGAAACCCCTAAAATAATACTACGCATAGAATACATATTTTATATACATTGATCATTGATGACATGATAGATATATGACGATATATGTATAGTTTTATAATTTGACATAGTAAAAATCCTCTGATTAATTCGGTAGAGCGGTTCGTGAAAATGCACAGAATAGGAACCGACTGTAAATGAATCTGGGACCCCTAGGGTTAAATCTTTTAAGTCTTTAATTCTGTTGCAACAAACCCGATTACTATCAGTCTAGCAAAATTTCTATCACCATGTTAATTAAAGGTGTAAATTCGTTTAAAGACGATCGGACTTTTTGTCCTACGATTCACCCTTTAATTACCCCTACAAGTAGGATATTTGCACACTTACAACTAATCCCTCCTGAGGAATAGGAACCGGATCATCCGTCTTCCCGGCCCTGGGAAAGTACGAGATAAGGCATCAGGAAGCAACTTTATTGAGCAGTCATATGCGCGATGAGGAGGTAACTCTTTACACCCCTCCTCTGAGAACATCTCCCCAAAGTCCTCCAGAAAAGGAGGCAAAGTCCTAGGCACAACCGCACCGATGACCGTGCTCATGCAGTTATTCCTGCAAAATTCACCCCACTGGCTTATCTTTCTGGATTGCCAATCAATCACTGGGTTATGTTTAGCCAACCAAGGAAGTCCCAACACAATAGGAGTAGGTAGACCCTCCAACACATAACAAGACAATTGCTCTTTATGTATTGCCCCTACTCGAAGATCTATGTTATGAACCGCTTGTACCAAGCTACCTTGACCGAGAGGTCTAGAATCAATAGAGACTATAGGGACTGGTTTGGCCAATACACTCAGTTGCATACCATGCACCTGGGCAAACCGAGCGTCCACCAGATTAGCCCCGGACCCACTATCAAGAAAAACAGAAATCCTCTCAGTTCTAGTACCAATCACCACCTCCGCAGGCACGAGAAACTGAGAGGGATTTGGGGACGAAATACACACTCCCAGGTTAACTCCTTTGCTCAAAGAGGCCCGGGATGGACACCCCCCAACAAAATGTCCCTCTCTCCCGCAAAAGAAACACCTTCTAGTCTTGCGGTGCACCGCCAATTCCCTCCTACAAAATGATGTCCTCCCAACTGCATGGGCTCCTCAGAACAGACCAGGGGAACCTCAGTATAAGGGACTTTAGTAGTAGGTGGAGTCATCATGGGGGGCGGAGTTACCTCGCACCTCCCCGAAGCCGTCTATCAATACGAATAGCGAGGGCCATAGCAGCCTCCAGTGATGGAGGAGAATCATACTGAGCCAACACATCTTTTAATTTGTCAGACAACCCTTGACAAAACTGGCTCCTAAGAGCTGGGTCATTCCACTGAGTATCTGTTGCCCATCTACGGAACTCAGAAGAATATTCCTCCGCTGGACGATTTCCTTGCCGTATTTTACGTAACCTTGTTTCAGCAAGGGAGACTCGATCCGGATCATCATATACCAGACCAGGGCAGTAAAAAATCGATCCACTGACTGGAGATCTGGGGAGCCTGGAGGAATAGAGAACGCCCAAGATTGAGGGTCCCCTTGTAAGAGCGAGATAACAATTCCCACCCTCTGCTCTTCACTCCCAGATGACGAGGCCGCAGCCGAAAGTACAATTTACATGCCTCCCGGAAGGTAAAAAATTTGTCCCGCCCACCAGTGAACCTGTCCGGGAGAGCAACCTTAGGTTCAGATCTGGTTTGCTCCGGGGGGGACAAAACCTTGGACTTAATGTCTGCAAACTCCATGGACAACCCCTGCAACTGCCGGGCCAGCTGGGCTACTGGATCCATGACAGCTGGGGAGAATCTTTAGTATGGCCGGTGAAATGTCACGCTGTATAGCAGATATATATATGTGATGTCAGTAATCTATATCAAAAGGGCAACATACTATATAACATGCGCATAGATATATGATAACATAGAATTACCTGACAGAATGTCCAGTGGGTCAATACTGAATCGTTATACGCTGTCTCCGGCTAGAGGGTGACCGGGGTCTATGCTGACCCTAAACTGGGGTCCTGACTAATCCCTCTACCTGGAGGTACTGTTAAAGGTACAGAGGTCCAGGCCACCAGCGTAAACCCTGTCTCCTATCAATCCCTGCCAACTGTAATCTAGTCCTAAGAAGGACCCTGAATACCACCAAAGGGAATGAACAGGTAACGGTTAATGAACAGAAAGACATACAAGAAAGACAAGAAATAAAGTAAATAAAGTCTTACATACAACACTCACACACAGTAGGAACACCTAAGGTCTCAGAGATAAACTATAAGCTATAAGAGTAAAAACAACTAAGGAGCTCTTAGCTTAAGTATTCTCAGAACCGCTCCAGTCTGCTAGACTACATGAATGCTTTCACCGGCGTCTAACACCCAGACTGGCAGGAATATAAAGGAAACTAATTAGAACATAATCAAAAGCAGCCGGGCGAGGCTGGACCTAGTCTTAGCAAAGAGCTAGGTAAAATTAACTCTCTCATTACCAAACACAAAGAAACAGCAGCTCAGCTGTGAGAAGTCAGAATGTGCAATCGCGACGATCTTCGTGGCGATGCACCCATGACAGCGTCTGAATGAAGACTTGCACAGGTTTAGTTACAGTAATACAAAATCTTATTGGGCAGATTCTAAAAACAGAAGCGGTTCCTGCTGTCATCCTCAATCCCTCTACAGCATAATTATATTTTTGTTGACAATGGGCGTTTATGGCAGACAGGGGCCTAATGAAGACCTGCTTTTGTGCAATCTGATAACTGTATTAAATCCTACTATTAAAAATCAATCTCTTCTAATATATTACATAGGAATATTTTACCACACAGTGAACAATCAAGTGGCCAATCAAAAAAATGACTACGATGCCATCCTGTGAGCGTTTCCTTTGACTGTTTTTTTTTCTTAAGAACTTGAAGATTCTGTTTAGCTGCTTTTTCAGCTACAATTGTTTGTTCCCTGGCGTCTGCCGCTACAGCTACATTGTCACCTATTTCCTCACACTTCTGAATGACTAATCTGCCAAGTTGGCAGAGAACGTAACAATAATGGGCCAAGCAATATCAGTGCATAACCAGGCTGATTTATCCTAGCAGGAGTCTGATAAATTTGGTGATAACTAGTGTTGAGCGATATTGCTCGATATCTAAAAATATCGTATCGAAATTGTATCGCCGATAGCACTAAATATCGTCGATATCCGATTCCGATTGCGGAAGTCCAATGTAAGTCTATGGGAACAAAATATCGCAACTAAAGAAAACCTTTATTTCCTTGTAAACACTAAATATACACACATAGAATACATATATATATATACATGTCATTGTGACATATATATATATACATATATGTATAGTTTATACACTTCTACATAGTAAAATATCCTCTGATTCAATTGCCGGGTAAAGCCGGCTTCTGTGAAAAGACAGAAGCACCCGACATGAAATGACACTTGGTGTACATAGGGTTAACCATGTCTTTTCATGTCGTTTGCAATCTGATTTGCACAAACAATTACATCAGTCTATGTGTGCAAAATTTCACACCTGTAGGGGTTAATTAAAGGTGTAAATTCGTTGTAAAAAAAACGGACTTTTTTGCTACGAATTTACACCTTTAATTAACCCCTACAGGTGTGAAATTTTGCACACTTACACTAATGTAATTGTTTGTGCAAATCAGATATCAAACTACATGAAAAGACATGGTTAACTCTATGTAAACCAAGTGTCATTTCATGTCGGCTTCTGCATTTTCACAAAAGCCGGCAATTGAATTAGCGGCTATTATACTATGTAGAAGTGTATGAACTATAAATATATATATATATATATATATGTGTCACAAATTTAATGACATGTATATATATATATATGAGGTGTAAAATTGCTGAAAAAAAATGCGTGGGCTCCCGCCCTATTTTCGCAACCAGACAGACAAAGCCAGTGAGTGGGGGCAGATAATAATAGCCCAGAGAGGGACCATTATTTTTGGCCCCCCCCCGGCTACTAACATCTGCCCCCAGACACCCCAGAAAGGGCAAATCTCTAATTAGATTTGCCCTTTCTGGCACTTTGCCCGTCTATTCCCATTGCCCTGTAGCGGTGGCGAATGGGTTAATAAGGGTTAAAATGACCTTGCAATTGAAAGGTCACTTTAAGCCAGGTTAATAATTGAGAGCTGTCAATTAGACAACTATCAATTATTAATCCTATTGTATGAAAGAAAAATCAAACACACACACTTTAATAAAAAAGAAGTTTAATGAAATAATCACACAGTTTTTGACCATATTTTATTTTCCTGCTAAAACCATTTCCTGTAATAAAAATAAAATAATAAAGCAAAATTATTCTTACCAATCCGATGTACAGTCAGGTCCCACGGTGTAATCCTTCAGAAAGGGTTAATGTTTACTGCAGGGACCGCAGCTAATGCTGCAGCCTCACAGTAAACCCCCAAATGAATGAGTTCCTCTCCTGGCTGACAGGAGAGGAGGTGGAAAGCTTAATTGATTGCTTTCCACTTTCACTTCAGGTCAGCCAGGGACACAATCAGTGACATCAGAGGAACTGGTTAACAAAAATAGGGGATCCCCTCGAAAAAAATTGGCGTGGGGTCCCCCCTATTTTTGTTAACCAGCCTGATGAAGCAGACCGCTGAGGCCTGGTTTTTCAGGCTGGTAAGATCCAATATCCATGGACCTTGCAAGCCTGATAATACCAGGCCACAGCAGTCTGCTTAGCTTGGCTGGTTAACAAAAATAGGGGATCCCCTCGAAAAAAAAACGGCGTAGGGGTCCCCCTATTTTTGTTAACCAGCCAAGTAAAATGCAGACTGCTGTGGCCTGGTATTAAAAGACTGTCAAGGCCCATGGATTTTGGCCCTCAACAGCCTGATAATACCAGGCTACAGCAGCCCCACATTTGGCGCATCAAAAGATGTGCCAATTGTGGCACTTTACCCGGCTCTTCCCACTTGCCCTGTAGCGGTGGCAAGCGGGGTAATAAGGGGTTAATGTCACCGTTGATTGCACGGTGACAATAAGCCCGGTTAATAATGGAGAGGTGTCAATAAGACACCGATCCATTATTAATCCCAAAGTTATTAAATGCATAAAAAAAAGACAAAGCAAGAAAAAAGTATTTTAATGAAATAAAAGAGACAACACACTTTTCATTTCTTTTATTACTCTCTCATTCCTGCGACGCCATCGATCTCCTGTAAAAAAAGAAAAAAAAAAAACCAACAGTATACCACCTGTCCGACGCAGTCCATAATAGTAACGACAGTCCCACGACGATCCAGCTCTGCTACATCGCAATGACAGGCAGAGCCTGTCATCGCGACGCAGCACAGCTGATTACCTGCTTCCCCGGCGGTGACGTCATCGGACTGACTGCTTTACGGCCGGGATTACCCAGCAGTCACTGCAGTTATCGCGAGAAACTGCATGTGACCGCCGGGGAGAAGAGGATGGCGGCCATGAAGCAGTCCAGGCCGTGACCGCCGGAGATCTTCTGCCAGGTAAGTGCCGCTGACTCCTGACAGACCCGACCGACGGACACTGACAGTGACAGACCCGACCGACGGACACAGACAGTGACAGTGACAAATCCGATTCCGGTATTCGATAAGACGAAAATATCGAAACGAGTTATCGAAAGACCGATAGAGCTAATATCGGCCGATAGCCGATATTTGCATTATCGTATCGCTCAACACTAGTGATAACCCATAAAGAAGCTGTAATAGCTGTCATTATCTTTTGTCACAACTAAAGGGTATGCCACACTAAACAAGAACGCTAACGAGATCGCTAAAAAACGTCACTATTTAGCGATCTCGTTAGTGACGTTGTTGTGTGTGGCATGTAGCAACGACGTGGCCGCTGCTGTGATCTCGCTGATCGTTCACTAGAGTTCTGGACCGTATTTTGATCGTTGGCGTCCCGCTGGTGAGCCTGAATCGCTGTGTCTGGCACCTTTTGTGAACGATGTGCGACCTCGTTGACGACGCATTAGTCAGCGGCGCAGGCGGGAATTTGTTTTCTTTCGTTAACGCCCTTCAGCTCCGATTTGTGACCACAACATCACCTCAGCTATAATAACTGCGCCCCCATCCATTGTTTCCAGAGCGCTTTGTGGGTGACTCTTTGTGCGTTGTTGCGAGGATAGTATCGTGTGTTGGAGTTTTGCGATCCTGTTTGTGGTGCAGTGGTGGGTTTTGCGATCCGCTAGAGCACTATCCATCCCCATTTTGATTTGGATCTTCGGAATATTTGGATTCAAGGTACATATTGTTTGTGATGTTGTTTGATAATGTTTTTTGACCTTTTTTTTTTTTTCTGCTTTATTTATTTTACACCCCTGACCTTATTTTATTATTTTTTCGTCTGCTTTATTTATTTTACACCCCTGACCTTATTTTATTTTTTTTTCGTCTGCTTTATTTTACACCCCTGACCTTATTTTATTATTTTTTCGTCTGCTTTATTTATTTTACACCCCTGACCTTATTTTATTTTTTTTTCGTCTGCTTTATTTATTTTACACCCCTGACCTTATTTTATTATTTTTCGTCTGCTTTATTTTTTTACACCCCTGACCTTATTTTATTATTTTTTCGTCTGCTTTATTTATTTTACACCCCTGACCTTATTTTATTTTTTTTTCGTCTGCTTTATTTATTTTACACCCTGACCTTATTTTATTATTTTTTTCGTCTGCTTTATTTTTTTTTACACCCCTGACCTTATTTTATTATTTTTTCGTCTGCTTTATTTATTTTACACCCCCCACCATTTTAGACGTTTGTAAACTGTATATTAAATGTTAACTGAAAAGTTTAATTTATTTTTTTTATATATTTTTTATTTTATTCTTTATTTTATTTTGTTTAAACACTTTATTAATAGTAATTATTTAGTAATTAACTTTTCTCTTCTTTACCGTACAGGTTACATAATGAACCTGTCCACCGCGGAGCGTATGATTGTGGCAGTTGCACTGTCAATGGAGTCAGATCGTCAAGAAGAGGCACGGGTGGAAGAGAGGCGCTCCAAGCGAAAGCGTCGCATGTGGACCAGAGAATGGCTGGAGCAGAGGTCCAAATTCTCCCACATGCATCTAGTGAGGGAATTGCAGGAGAATAATCCGCAGGATTTCCGGAATTATCTACGGATGTCGGAGGATTCATTCAAGCTCCTACTGGAAGCTGTGAGGCCACTCATTGAACGGCAGGATACCCGGATGCGTGCAGCTGTTTCAGCAGAGGAACGTTTGGCAGTAACGCTGCGATTTCTGGCAACCAGACGTTCAATGAAGGATTTGCAATATTCTGCTGCAATTTCTCGGTCGCTGCTTGGAGAACTAATTCTGGAGACATGCAACGCCATCGTCCGCAGTTTACGGAGCTACATGCCTTTTCCCAAATCAGTGGCGGAATGGCAAATTATTGCCTCTGATTTTGAAAGGATTTGGCAGTTCCCAAACTGTGGTGGTGCCTTGGATGGCAAACATGTGCGGATCACGCAACCAGCCAACAGCGGATCCTTTTTTCATAATTACAAGGGCTACTTCAGCGTGATCCTCATGGCCCTTGTTAATGCCAATTATGAGTTTATTGACGTTAATGTTGGCATTAATGGAAGGGTTTCTGACGGTGGCGTTTTGGAGCACACAAGTTTTGGTGAACGGTTGTTTAATAATAAACTTAACTTGCCAACCAACATGGACACCACCGCCAACCTAAACTTTGTGTTTGTGGGCGATGAAGCCTTCCCCCTTCATGAGCATCTTGTTAAACCGTATCCACAAAAGACTTTGACAGGGGAAAGGCGGATTTTTAACTACAGACTGTCTAGGGCACGGCGCGTTGTGGAGAATGCCTTCGGCATAATGGCCATCCACTTCAGGGTTTTCCACACTCCAATCAACATGAAGCTGGAATCCATAGACTGGGTGGTGTTGGCCTGTTGTGTGCTGCACAATTTTCTAAGAAAACGCGATGCTGGTACTTACAGTCCGCCAGGCTTCATGGACTCGGACAGCAATGGTGACGTGGTGCTTGGAGAATGGCGTGACAATGATCCCCCTATTGCAGGCCTTCAATCTGTCAATCAAGGCAGGAGCAAGGACAATGAGAAGGCCAGCAGAGACAAGTACTGCCATTACTTTAATGGGCCTGGTGCAGTGAGTTGGCAGCATCAGGTCTAGTTAGATTTTGAGAATGTTTAACTTTACCCTTTTTTTAACAATGTTTTTATAATAAATTATTTTTATTTTAAAAATGCATTCGTGTTTTTTTTCAATTATTTTACCAATATGGGAGAAGGGCTAATGATGGGTGAGATGTGGGGAGGAGTAATGGGGATGGCAAAGAGACATGTTACCAGCAGCTGCAGTTTTTAAAATCTTTTCAAAGGCTTTTTTGTTGTCTATTTTTGGTTTTACATTGTATCTACTTGTCACACACGGGGTCATGAGAGTACCATCAGTCATAGGAGTTAATTGTTAAAAAAATAAAGAAAAAATTTTCAAATATTTTCAATTATTTTAAGGGCCTATGGTCTCACTAGCGTTCAAACATTATAATTATATATAACAGATAATACACCACAGCTGCATATATAAAGTTTAAATATATAATATATATATATATTTTAGTCATATATGAAAGATTAAAAAATTGTTATACATACTGTATATTTGAAAATTCTTGGGAGGTAAAGGTCAACATTCACCAGGGAATCACAGCTATTCACAGATATGCGACGTCATTATGATCGCAATGTCACTACTCAGACACCAGCTACACAGATATGCAAACAGATATGCAAAAAGCTATTGTGATTTGCAAGGTGATTCGCGAGCCCCAGCCATAAAGAAATGCAACGTCATTGTGATCGCAATGTGACTACTCACACACCAGCTACACAGATATGCAAACAGATATGCAAAAAGCTATTGTGATTTGCAAGGTGATTCGCGAGCCCCAGCCATAAAGATATGCGACGTCATTGTGATCGCAATGTGACTACTCACATACCAGCTACACAGATATGCAAACAGATATGCAAAAAGCTATTGTGATTTGCAAGGTGATTCGCGAGCCCCAGCCATAAAGAAATGCGACGTCATTGTGATCGCAATGTGACTACTCACATACCAGCTACACAGATATGCAAACAGATATGCAAAAAGCTATTGTGATTTCCAAGGTGATTCGCGAGCCCCAGCCATAAAGAAATGCGACGTCATTGTGATCGCAATGTGACTACTCACACACCAGCTACACAGATATGCAAACAGATATGCAAAAAGCTATTGTGATTTGCAAGGTGAAGATTGTCACGAGCCCCAGCCATAAAGACATGACACCGCCATTGTGATCGCCTAGCTTGGAACAGTGGTATTGCGATTGCAACAGCATCTCATATCTGTGCTTGGCTGGCGCATGGCTGCTGCGGTCAATTTTCAATCGCAAAACCGTTTTGCGTCGCGAGTGCGGCCGCACGTAACGTGCGCACGCTGTGACGTCATGGCGCTGGCGTCGCCCAATGCTCTGTTGTTTGTGATGGCAGCAATGGCGGCGGCGAGACAGAGACAGCGCGGCCCAAAATGGACGGACGAGGAGGTCCGTTATCTCATAAAGAAGACGGACCTCTGGGACTACCACTGCAGGCTACCTGTGGCGCATCCAATGCGCCACAAAAGGGTATGCCTGCAGAGGATCCAGCAGGGCATGCAGAGGAGATTTAATGTGCGGCGGACCGGAGCACAGATCAGGAAGAAGCTGGCGGACCTGCGATATCGCTCACGCGATAGGGTCGCCAGCATCCGGGCCCAGCTCCGCAGGCCTCTGAGTGAGTATTGATGAGGGTATCTGGATAGGTTATGTTTTGTGGGGTAGGCTACTTTCACACTTGCGTTTTTTAGCGATGCGTTTCAAGCGCACAAGAAGCGCATTAAAAAAAGCCTGCAAACGCTTATAAACGCTGCGATATTTAGTCGCATCAGCATGCGCATTTCAACAAAAAAAAAACAGCGTTTGTCTGCGATTTCATGCGTTTTTGCATGCGTTTGGGTTGTTTTGGCGCATGCGTTGTCTATGTGTCACATTTCTATCATCTCTGTCTCCATCATCTCTGGCTCTATCATCTCTGTCTCCATCATCTCTGTCTCAATCATCTCTTTTTTTTTTTTTGACCGGAAAAAAAAATGCAACATGTAGAGTCTAGCGCGTATGCGTGCACACCGGGAAAATGCGCAGCGCATGACAAACGCACATGAACGCGTGCAAGCGCTAGACCCTGCGCCCGCCATGTTAAAGATAGGTTAACATTGCGCATGCGTCCGATAGCGCAAGTTGCGCTGCGCAAAAAAAACGCAAGTAGCCTTGTCTACCTATATCAATGCACCCGCAGTGATGGGAGTACCTGCAGTGATAGGGAGTACCAGTCGTGAGGGGGTTTACAGGCATAGATGGAAGTACTGGCAGTAACGGGGTTAGTAGAAGGATTATTTGACTGAATTGTATATTTTATTTACAGCACCACCTTCACCATCACCAGCACCAGCTGCTCCACCGTCCCCAGCTACTCCTCCACCTCCATCTCCGGCTACCCCTCCACCACCATCCTCACCACACCTCTCCATCCCTTCAGCCCCTTCCCTGGCAGCAACCCCCCCTCCACAGTTGGGGTCATCAAGCACCTCACCTTCCATTGTCTTCTCTCCAGCATCATCCCGTCACACGGATGCAGGCTCCCCATCAGGTAATTAACGCACATTATATAAGCTTCAGACAAGTTTGAGAACTTTGTAAGGTCTTATGTGTAATGACTGTTGTGATATAATTTTTTTTTTCTGTGTTTCCCTAGCCAGCGGAGCAACAGGTTCTGGGTGGGCGGTCAGAGGGTCGTCTGACGACAACCGTAAGTGTTAATTAACATAACATGTACATGTTGATGTTGAAACAGAATTCACTATTAACTGTTACCTTTTCCTCCACAGAAATCCCGACTGCCCAGGACCTGTTGGTGTCCCACCGCCGGGTGATTGCGAAAATATGCAGCGCTGTGGCAGCGATGCAGACAGCGGTGGCAGAGCTGCAAAGTGCAATGGGAGCTCTGCATCAACACGGGATGATGCTGGAGAGGGCAGCGGCTGGACACCTGGGCCCTCATAACGTTTTTTTTTTTGGAATTTTTTTTTATTTTGTTAATAATTAGTTTATAATTTTTTATTTTGTTATGTTTTTTTTTTTTGTTTACATTTTATATCTTTATTTAAAAAAAAAAAAAGAAATATATATGACAATAATATATATTTTATATTTTACGTTAATCTACGCAGGTGTGGTGTATTATTTTTTGGTATAAGGTTTTAGCGCTAGTGTGACCAGGGCCTTAAAAAAAATGTTAATTTTTGATATTTTTTTCATTTCATTTTTTCCCTATGATGGAACACCTATGATAGCTGGTACTCCATGACCTCATGTGTGACAAGTAGATGTAATAAAATGCAACATTTTAATAGTTGACATCACATAAGAAAAAAACACAATTCATTAGATAAATAAGTTTTTTTATTAAAAAAGGTATCAATGTAAAAATATAAAAACAACCCAAAAAAACTTTAGTAAAACATTTTAAAAACTACAACTGCTGGTAAGATGGATCATTGCCATTACCACGCTGCCTCTGCGGTGAATAAAAATAAGGGGAGCACCAGCGTTTGGGTTTATCCCAACTGGGTTTGGCACAGGATTGTGTGGCCATGAGTAGTCCGGGTACTGCGGTCTTGGCATGACGACATATCTGTTGTCAAGGTTTCCAAAAGACGCTTGATTCAGTACCTCTAACATCAGTCTCTCAGCATGAAGCCGCTGAACAGGATCCAGAGTAGGCAGCTTCTCATTAGCAAAATATGCAAAGCCAGTTATTTTACTTTCTTTTTCTGCCGTAAGAAGTTTTTTCGCAATTTCCACCAATTCAGGAGTAGCCGAGGTGGGAGCCGAGGTGGGAGCCTTCCTTTTCGTTCCTGAAAGTGAAAGCCGCCTCCGCACAGATGATGGTGGCTCGACTACTTCGTCTATCAACGGCATGCTGTCTTGTTCAGTTGGAGGTGTGGAGACGGCCTCTTCTGTGTCCTGCATGAACAAAAAACAAATGGTATATCACAAAGACAAAGAAATTAATCTTCACACTATAACACCCATATACAGCAAAAATGTGAAAACGACACTTGTATAGACAAAGAAATTTATCTTCACACTATACCCAAAAACAGCAAAATTGTGAAAACGACACTTTTAAATGGAAAGGCCTCAACCGTTGAGCTACATAAATTATCAGTACATGAAGGGATATATTCTGCCATTTTATCTACATTTCACAATAATATTTTTTAAATTTAAGTCCACTTTGGCATGTACATTAAAATGTGTTGTAATACAAAGGTACTTACATGTACGACAGGGGTGTCCGGCTGGATCACTGGGTCTAGATCCGAAATGGATGTCCCTTGTCTGGGTACTTCTTGGTCCCTTGTAAAAGCGAACAGATCAAAGTACCACAGTTGGGGGACATTAACTTCTTCGGCCCCCGCTCCAGATTTGGTTGAATTTAGAACTTTATTGAGCTCTTTTTTGTACACCGTGCGGAGGGCCTGAATCCGTTTTTTCACCGTTGACTCATCCGCCGGTTCATCAGGTAACAGCTCCTGCAGAGCTCCGCCAGTTTTTGGTAGGCGTCCTTCTTTTTCAACCGGTTACAGTAATCTGCAGACTTAATTTTCCAGAGGCACGGCATTGTGCGGTACAGCTCGATAAAATCACGCAAAAACTCCTGCTTATCAGCCATCTGTAATAAAAAAATGATTATGTGAGAACAGCAGAATGGTTAAATAAAATGCTTACACAGTCTACAACATAGAACACAGCAGGGATCACAAAATGGTGGTGGTGGGCGCAGCTGGAGTAAACATTGACAGAGCTGGGATCACAAAATGGTGGTTGTGGGCGACGCAGGAGTAAACATAGATAGAGCTGGGATCATAAAATGGTGGTGGTGGGCGCAGCATGAGTAAACATAGATAGAGCTGGGATCATAAAATGGTGGCCGTGGGCGGGGGCCGAACAAAACAATGGGATAAAAAACCTAGATAAACAATTACGCAAAAAACAGCAGGGATCACAAAATGGTGGTTGTGGGCGACGCAGGAGTAAACATAGATAGAGCTGGGATCATAAAATGGTGGTTGTGGGCGACGCAGGAGTAAACATAGATAGAGCTGGGATCATAAAATGGTGGCCGTGGGCGGGGGCCGAACAAAACAATGGGATAAAAAACCTAGATAAACAATTACGCAAAAAACAGCAGGGATCACAAAATGGTGGTTGTGGGCGACGCAGGAGTAAACATAGATAGAGCTGGGATCACAAAATGGTGGTTGTGGGCGACGCAGGAGTAAACATAGATAGAGCTGGGATCATAAAATGGTGGCCGTGGGTGGGGGCCGAACAAAACAATGGGATAAAAAACCTAGATAAACAATTACGCAAAAAACAGCAGGGATCACAAATTGGTGGTTGTGGGCGACGCAGGAGTAAACATAGATAGAGCTGGGATCATAAAATGGTGGTTGTGGGCGACGCAGGAGTAAACATAGATAGAGCTGGGATCATAAAATGGTGGCCGTGGGCGGGGGCCGAACAAAACAATGGGATAAAAAACCTAGATAAACAATTACGCAAAAAACAGCAGGGATAACAAAATGGTGGTTGTGGGCGACGCAGGAGTAAACATAGATAGAGCTGGGATCACAAAATGGTGGTTGTGGGCGACGCAGGAGTAAACATAGATAGAGCTGGGATCATAAAATAGTGGCCGTGGGCGGGGGCCGAACAAAACAATGGGATAAAAAACCTAGATAAACAATTACGCAAAAAACAGCAGGGATCACAAAATGGTGGTTGTGGGCGACGCAGGAGTAAACATAGTGTGAGACAGTGAGTGAATATGTGATGAATGGGGTGTACATTTCACCTAGGTATAAGGGAAATGTGTGGCTTTGTAAACCTAGTGGTAGAGAAAGGTCACTACACCTCACATTCAGCACACACTTGCAGCACAAGCCTGAAACTACTCAGGTCTTAATTAGGAGACCAGAAGTAGGTGTCTGCAAACACAATCTGAGAGCTCATTCAGTCTGGACAAGGGGTCCAGGCACAGAAGGTGTCTCCAAGAGTGTGGGAACTGTCTTTAGCCCGGACACAGGGAGGTGTCCTGGCACAAGGAAGCAGTCTCTAAGAGTGTGAGCTATCTCAGTCTGGGTGCAGGAAGTACCCCGGACACAGGAGTAGTCACAGTGAGAATCCGTGCGAATAGCGACTGAATAGGAGGTGACCTCTCTCAAGTCTGGACATTGGAGTTGCCTTCGGACATAAAGAGGAGTGTCTGTGAAACTCCATACTGGTAACATATGTGATATGTGTTGTTTTGGGCACAGACTGGTAGAGTCTGGGTCCCGGATAGAGAGGGCCATCTATCTAAGTGTAATTTAGTGGCTATGACAGTGGTGAAGAATGCTGGGGCAGCGCAGGGCCTGGTACAGTTAGTGCTGGAGTGTGCATGCAGCACAGTGGCAAGAGACAGCATTAAAGGTGAAGTCTATTGAAATAGCAACAGAGGAAAAAAAAAAAAGTGTGTGTCAGCAGAAACGTCTGTTTGGAGCAGTCTTGGAGAGACAGTGGCCCTGATAGGGTCTGCAGAGAGAAAATGTATGCACAGCAAAGCTGAACTTGTAGTGAAAATGACTGTGGAATGTGCAGCAGCAAAAGAAAAGTTTGTGGAGCAGTCTTAAAGAGACAGTAGCCCTAATAGACTTTGCAAAGGAAAAAAAAAAAAAAGTGGTTGCACAGCAAGGCTGAATTTTCTGTGGAAAAAAAGCTGTGTAGTGTGTATGTCTTGAGTGAAGACTGCCGTTGTTAAGACAGAGAAGTCTGACAGCATGGATGACAGCATGGAGGCGCTGTTTGAACAAATGGTGCAAGTTAATGTGCAACATAAAACTGCCGTGGTTGAGACAGATAAGTCCGGCCGTGTGAAGGAGCTCATTGAGTACCTGGTACAGGCCCAGCGAAGCATGCAGCAGAGCATGGAGCAGCAGCACCTGCAGTACCAGCGGCAAATGCAGCAGTACCAGCAGCAAATCCTGCAGCAGCAGCAGGAGAATAACCGGTTGTTTTTTGAGCAGGTTGCAGCACTGCAGGGGACTTGTGGTGCATCGTCCCAAAGTAATGTTGCAAAGTCACCTGACTTGTCCGCTGTGAAGAGGGCGGTAAGACGGTCCTTGGAAAAGATGACACCTCGTGATGATGTGGAGGTATATCTCACTAGGTTTGAGAGACTGGCAGAGAAGGAGAATCTGCCCCTATCTGAATGGGCCATGATGGTCGCACCATATCTGATTGGAGAGCCCCAAAGGGCATATGCTGACCTGAGCGAGCAGGACAGCCAAGACTATGCTAAGATGAAAGTGGAGATTCGTACCCGGCTGGGTGTTACGGTGACAGCCCATGCCAGGGGAGTTCATGACTGGAGATACAGTTGGGAGTCTGCAGTCAGCAGGCCTGATTATGGAGTTGAAAAGGTGGTAGTGAACCGCTACACCCGAGCATGTCCTACAGTGAACCGCTACACCCGAGCATGTTCTCCTGAGGTACAGCCGTCTGAGAGGACGTCACTTCAGAGTTCCCGGACGTCGAACTCTCCCGGTAAGAGCGTTCCAGCTGTTGGGGACATGGTGTATGCTGATAAGCGGGTTCAGGCCCGAGGGGACATGTGGGTGGAAGAGTGTGATGGACAGTGTTGGAGATGTCGTGAAATTGCAGCCAACTGTCCACTAGAGGGGGGGCCTATGTGCCGTGATGTTGGCAGATCCCTCTCTCTCTGCGCAGAACCTGTGTGTGTGACCACCGCAACCGAAGAGACTGGACCACAGGTGTCCCCGGTGGTTACAAATGGTTGCTCAGCGCAGGCCCTCTTGGACTCAGAGAGTCCAGTGACTTCCGTATGTGACAGCCTGATTGATAGGGACTTCATCCCTGATAAGCACCTGAGTGTGGTGTGCATCCATGGAGACACCAAAGTCTACCCAGAGACTGCCGTGGACTTGGTCCCTAAACTCGGGGAGGTTTCATATGAAGTGGGGGTAGTGAAGAGCCTGGTGCACCCCGTCATATTGGGTAATGACTTTCCCCGATCTAAGGATCTCTGGGGGAAAAATGTTTCTGATGGACAGTGTGATGAAGCTCCTATTGAGGGTGCGCAGTCCCGAGGGGCGGAACACAATGCTAGTGGGCCGTTAAACTTATGTGATGATGATGACCATGATGATGATGATGATGACCATGATAATGATGATGATGATGATGATCATGATGATGATGATGACCATGATAATGATGATGATGATGATGATCATGATAATGATGATGACCATGATAATGATGATGATGATCATGATAATAATTATGACTGTGATAGTGATGAAATTCCTTTGCAGGTGATGTTGGGAGACGAGGATGGTGGTTCTCGGGAACCGAGTGTCCCTGACTTGCCTGTGTCCTGTGACAATTTTGAGAGTGAGCAGTGGCGAGACCCCACTCTTAGGACAACACAGGAAAATATGATTGTTCTAAATGAGGTTTCCCAGGAGCCTTGCTCTGAGGAGAGGTTTCCTCATGCTGCCATGGACCATAGCCTATTGTATAGGGACACTGAAGTCCAGGGAGAGGTCGTGAGTCAGCTCCTAGTACCTGAGCTATATAGAAGTATAGTGCTGGGGTTGTCACAGAGTCACATACTTGAGGGACCAGATGGTGAAGTTAATGTTGTGGATGACATGTTAACTAAGGTTCCAGATCAAGATGTGAATGAAAATGAATTGTATAACCCTGACAGTGAGCAGGATGTGAATGAAAATGAATTGTATAACCCTGACAGTAAGCAGGATATGAATGAAAATGAATTGTATAACCCTGACAGTGAGCAGGATGTGAATGATAATGAAGTGTATAGCCCTGACAGTGAGACAGATGTGGCTGAGAAAAAGGGGTCAGATAGTGATAGTGAATTATCTGATGACCATAAAGCAACCAGTGCAAATGAGGAAGGCATGGTAGCAGAGGAGGTTGAGAGTCCTGAGAAGAAAACTGATGCTGACCTTACAGCCAGACAGAAGATGGCATCTGAAGATGTTTTACAGTTGGCCGGTTCCCTGGCGAAGACTAAGGTGAAAGGAGGAGAGCTGAGCTTTAAAGGCAGGACTCTGAAACTGAACACAGCACAAGTGGATGCTGTTGAAGATGAGAAGTTGTCAGTGTGTGGTGTGGATCTGCATCATGCCAAGGACTCTGAAGGTGATGCTGCAGAGGTGGAAAAAGCCATGGAAGTGGTGGTCACCAAGCCAGATGCCTCATCAGAAGCTGAGGTTTCAAGTGAAGCTGTGAGGAGCAAGACTGAAGATATGGGGACTGACTCTGTCCAGGAATCTGTTTCTGCCGAAGACAGCGGCGTGGACGGATTACGGTCCGGATCAGTAGCTGGCATTGGTGAGCTCAAGCGCACTTTCAGGGAGGCTACATCGGAGCCACGTCCCAACAAATGGGAAAAGCGATGTGTCACTCCGTTGCCGCTGCAGACACACGGGAGCCCAGATGGGATGCAGAACGTGGCTGAAGAGGTAGAGTCTAGGACTGACGGTGGGGCTTCTGGGCATGTCCTGCCAGAAGAGCCTGAAAGTGGGGAACTGGAGAAAAGTGAAAAACCCCCTATACCTTCTGTGATAGTTGGTGACACATGGTCAGTGCACCAGGGACAGGAGGTACGTGAGTTTCTGAGGAAGAGTCAGCAGAAGTGTTCTGATGTGTCGGGTCGTACTTCTCTGGCCAGGCACTATATCGAAAATGAGCCCGGCCCTAAGGTCAAGATGAAACCGTGCAGGATACCCGAGGCCCGCAGAGAGTATAGGCCTGGGAGGGTACAGGGTAGTACGGATGCTTCAGATGAAGAGGAAGTTGATGTTGGCTATGACTCAGGTGACGATACAAATGACAGTGGTGGAGAAGAAGCTGGTGAGGGCCATGACTGGTCCGGAGTTCACTGTCTCTGTTGGATTGTTGACCAGCCCTCCGGTCTGGATGGCCAGCCCTCCGGTCTGGAGAAGAGGGAGGGGATATGTGAGACAGTGAGTGAATATGTGATGAATGGGGTGTACATTTCACCTAGGTATAAGGGAAATGTGTGGCTTTGTAAACCTAGTGGTAGAGAAAGGTCACTACACCTCACATTCAGCACACACTTGCAGCACAAGCCTGAAACTACTCAGGTCTTAATTAGGAGACCAGAAGTAGGTGTCTGCAAACACAATCTGAGAGCTCATTCAGTCTGGACAAGGGGTCCAGGCACAGAAGGTGTCTCCAAGAGTGTGGGAACTGTCTTTAGCCCGGACACAGGGAGGTGTCCTGGCACAAGGAAGCAGTCTCTAAGAGTGTGAGCTATCTCAGTCTGGGTGCAGGAAGTACCCCGGACACAGGAGTAGTCACAGTGAGAATCCGTGCGAATAGCGACTGAATAGGAGGTGACCTCTCTCAAGTCTGGACATTGGAGTTGCCTTCGGACATAAAGAGGAGTGTCTGTGAAACTCCATACTGGTAACATATGTGATATGTGTTGTTTTGGGCACAGACTGGTAGAGTCTGGGTCCCGGATAGAGAGGGCCATCTATCTAAGTGTAATTTAGTGGCTAGACAAGCCCAGGTTTTCTGTTTATGATTTGTTTTTATCTGTGTGCTGTGGACTTTAATAAAACTGGTTGCGGCCAGTTTTCACCAAACTGCTGTCTGAATGAACTGTTTCCGTGCCATTCTGTCTACCCAGACAGCGATCCTAGAGCTAAACCCCCCCGGAAAGCTTACAATAGATAGAGCTGGGATCATAAAATGGTGGTTGTGGGCGACGCAGGAGTAAACATAGATAGAACTGGGATCATAAAATGGTGGCCATGGGCGGGGGCCGAACAAAACAATGGGATAAAAAACCTAGATAAACAATTACGCAAAAAACAGCAGGGATCACAAAATGGTGGTGGTGGGCGACGCAGGAGTAAACATAGATAGAGCTGGGATCATAAAATGGTGGTTGTGGGCGACGCAGGAGTAAACATAGATAGAGCTGGGATCATAAAATGGTGGCCGTGGGCGGGGGCCGAACAAAACAATGGGATAAAAAACCTAGATAAACAATTACGCAAAAAACAGCTGGGATCAAAAAATGGTGGTGGTGGGCGCAGCATGAGTAAACATAGACAGAGCTGGGATCATAAAATGGTGGGCATGCCTGAACAAAACAATGAAAAAACATGATGGACGACAATGGTTAACAACAGCAGAGATCTAAAATGGATCGGTACAATTAAAGACAAAAGAAAAATTAAATGTGACAAAAAAAATACCTACCTTACAAAACTTGTGTGATTCTGAAAAAAAAATAGGGAAACTAGCGTCACAAACTGGATCGCAGAGGATACGCCACAGACTGGATCTCAAAAAACTCCAACGTAGAACGTAGCAACCGAAATAGTGGCGTAAACTGGATCGCAGTAGCTACCAAGACTAGCAGGACACACTGGGTGATTTGAAAGAACCGCTTCTGCTCGAGAGCAATGGAGAGGAGTGCTGATACGTCGTCTTTTATGACGCGGTCATCCAATCACAAAGCGGGAGAGCTGTGATAAATATCTATGACATACATAGTGACCACCAATCTGTGATGAGGGGCGTGCAAAAGGTTGCGCTCAGTCACGCCTATCGAGGTCGTGATCTTTCACAGTACATGCAGTGTGGCACATCCCAACCACCGCCAAAGTCGTTAAAAAGATCGCTAACCGCTGATGCGACGTTAATGAGATCGTCAAGTATGGCAGCTACTAGCGACCTTAAAACGATCACATCAACGATAGCGTCGTTATCGTGATCGTTAGCGGGAACGTTTAGTGTGGCAGTACCTTTAGGGAGAAGAAACAGCTATAAGAATTGCTATATAGAAACCTTACAAACTGATAGGAAGAAAAGTACGGTAACTATGGGTTATATTTCCTGGTATCTTTTATTCAGGTAGAAATGCTCTTTAAAGGAATTGCGTTAATGCAGCTGACAATAGTGAGCACTACACATTACTCTAATTTCCTCATAAGTCTCGGTTATAGTTTAGTAAAAATGGCTAAAGTGAGAGAAGATGATCTTCTCTGTGTAAGCAGTGTCAGACCAGGGTTCCTGGCCTCACTGAGGGACAATACTGCATTTATACCAAGGGGTGCACACCATACGGCCCTGGGGCCATGTATGCTTATCATGCCATTTTGTGTGGCCTCCAACCTTCTGTGTATGGCAGTTTCCATTTAAAAAAATCATCAACCTGCTCTGCAAGTCCAATTTGATGTGTCTAAAATCTCTTATAAATTTAATCATTTAATAAATGCATTCTTCAAATAAAAATATTTTTGTCCAAGAAGCACAAAAATACAGTCCAGCAAGAATATATATAAAAAAGTAGTTCACCTTCAGTGCATTCTGCTACCTTAAATGGATGTAGCTCCACAGGAAAAACTTCGACATGCTGAGACACTGCAGGGAGGAACAGGGCGCATGCACACCTGTGCGACGTTTCAGGGGTAACCTCACCCTTCATGCTTGAAGAATGGGGAGGTTACCCTTGAAACATCGAGCATGTGTGCAGGCATCTTGTCCCTCCATGCAGTGCCTCGGCATGTACTGTAGGAATGACCGTCTAAGGCCAGGGTCAGACGTGAGAAACTCGCACGAGTCTCGCATGTCAATACCTGGCACTGCCGCCGGCACTCGGGACCAGAGCGTGCGGCTACATAGAAATACAATATAGCGGCAGTGCCGGGTATTGACTTGCGAGACTCGTGAGAGTTTCTCGTATGTCTGATACCCGGCCTAAGGTAGCAGATTGCACCGAAGGTGAACTACTTTTTTTACATATTCTTGCTGTACTGTATCTTTTGCACTTTATTGGATGAAAATATTTCTATTTGAATAATGCATTTGTCGGGAGTTCAGTTTATATGGTAGTTTCCATGACAGGAGCAGGGATGGGCAAGCATGAATAGAGCATTATGTGACCATATCTTGGTCCCCCATACAACAAGAAAATAGGGTTACTTGACTTGTTTAGCACTCGAGAAAGATATACATGGATACATGCAACTCTCACTATTCTTTTTTAAAGGGAATCAGTCAGTAGGAATAACCCTCCTATGCCGTCTATATGGGCACGCAGGTAATAGAAAGTTGAATAAAATGATACCTTTATATCTGTAATCCGATGTCTTATTCCAGAGATATCCACAAGTTTCTTATAATTAAATGTGTGGTTAAGATCAATGGCCCGGTATAACACCTGTGCCCACACGGGGCTCCCGCCGGGGTCCCCATCCCCACGCTGTGGTGCCCATACCTCAGCAGGGCCCCCATTGGGGACCCCGCTCTCATTCTGCTTAGTACCGCCCTGTCTCGGCTCTCTTCCCTGCTCCTGCTTCCTGGCGCGCAGCCAGCACATCCCCGGGTATGAGGCTTTGGTCTCGCGCTCTCGGTCTCTTAAAGAGACAGCACGCATTTTTCAAAAATTTGGTTAACCAATAGTATTTTGTATGTGGTATTTCTAGCCCCTCTGCCATAGAGAGAGCGCTAGTGCAACAAGTGTTTCCTGTTGCTAGTTTCCGGGTCTGTGTTCTCACATGTCTGTGATCTGCTGTGCTTTTCCAGTCTCCTGCCAGTACCCAGCTAATACCGTTTGTCTTCTCAGACTACCTGCGGCTTACTATGCTATACCTAGGACAACACCAGTGCTGCCTGTGCAAGTTCCTTTCTGCTCAGCAGTCCGTCACTTCGTTACCTACGGTGACATCAGTACTGCCTGTGCCAGCTCTGTCCCATGCTCCTGCTTCCCACCAGTCAAGTTCAACACTACCTGTTATCCCTACCTGATCACCTGTTCCACTGGGCCAGCTTCCATGTGTCCAGGGTCTAACTGGAGGTAGCACCTGCATCCCCTGGGCAATCCAATCTGACCCTATTTGAGCGGTCTTTCTATGGGTGTCTGGGGCTCACACAGTCACAACCCCTTCGGAGGCCCGTGGTCCCATGGTTCCACAAAAATAGCAATAAACGAATGTGCACTGCAACACCTGTGCCTCCTGCTTCCATTCGTTACACCCAGACACTGATCTCGCCTTAGAATCTGTCTCTAGAGGTTATTTTAATTAAAAGGGGAGTTACCAGTGTGAGGCATATAGCTAACACAGAACAGTAGAACTGAACTTTGCTTCTTTACTAACATATTTGTTGCAGCTTGCTCTGCTCTGCTGTATTGCAACAGTTTTAGATCATTGACTGCCTGTGAGATAGAAACTGAAGCTCTGATACGACACCTGCAGACAGGGCCGGCTCCAGGTTTTTATGGGCCCCGGGCGAAAGAGTCTCAGTGGGCCCCTTTAACACAGACCACGATTCATGATGCACAGATACTGCAGAGAAATATGGGTATAGTACAATGCCAAACACTTCTCTTCTTCCATTACATGAGTGATATCTATTGTAAATTGTACAATAGCTCAAAAACCGCCAAATCCTCACAGCACACAGTACAGACTGGACAGTACAGTCCTCCATACAATATTATGGGCACCACGAAGTCTCCCCCTCATCACCCATATAATACCCCATAAAGGATGTCACCCCCCCATCCCCCATATAATGCTCCATACAGAATACTTGACCCAATATAGTGCTCCATACAGAATACTGGACCACATAAATTGCTCCATACAGGATATTGGTCCCCATATAATGCTCCATACAAAATATGGAGCTCTCCTCTGCACTGCATTGCCTGCCCATCATCATCATTGCCTCCCCATCATCATCATTGCCTGCCCATCATCATCATCATTGTCTCCCCATCATTATCATCATTGCCTCCCCATCAACATCATCATCATTGCCTCCCCATCATCATTGCCTCCCAATCATCATCATCATCAGCGCCTCCCCATCATCATCATCGCCCTCCCATCATCATCATCATCGCCTCCCCATCATCATCATCATTGCCTCCTCACCACCATCACTGCCTCCCCCCACCACCATCACACATACAGCACCACACACAGACAGCACCGCAGCACTCGCTCACATACACACACACAAAGCACCGCACTACATACACACACACTGATACACACAGACACAGACACACACACCTCACATCTCACCTGTCCGGCGTCCGCTCTCTCTGCCAAAGCCGGCCGCTGAATGATGATGTCATTCAGCGGCGCTGCTGTGAGAGGAAGTGCAGGCGCCCCCCTAGAGCCTGGAGCTGCGGCAGCGGAGGCACGGGGAGAGGTAAGTATTGCTCCGGCTGCTGCCGGGGCCCGGAGCAAGCGGGGGAGGGCCCAGTGGCGGCGCTGGTACCACTCTCATCCGGGTGCTGACGCCGGCCCTGCCTGCAGATGTGTGTAATGCTGTCCTGAGTCAGTTATAATCACACACAATTCAGCAATGAGCTCAGAACAGACAGCGACCATTACACATCATATTGGTAACTTCCTCTGTCATTGAGGCTAAGTGCACACGTTTGCAGAATGTTTGCAGAATATTCCTGAGCAAAACCGGACTTTTTTGCGCGGCAAAAACGCGCGTTTTTTTGCGCGGATTTTGCGCGTTTTTGGTGCGTTTTTTGCGCGGTTTTGATGCGTTTTTACCGCAATTTTTTCCTGAACTTTCTAGGTCAATAATAAAGAGGGAAAAACGCTAGAAATCCGCAAAATTAATGGACAAACTGCTAGATTTCCGCGATGCGTTTTTTTTGCGGAAAAAAACGCACCATGTGCACAAAATTTGCGGAATTCATTCTAAATGATAGGATGCTTAATACATGCGTTTTTGACGCGTTTTTTCCCGCGAAAAAACGCGAAAAAAACGCAAATATTCCTGAACGTGTGCACTTAGCCTTAAAACAGGACTGGACTAGGACAAAAAAGCAGCCCTGCCACACAAACCTTCCAGGCCATAAACTATAAAACTCCTCACCCCGATCAGTGAATTTTGCTTTACTTTGTTGTGCCCCTCACTCTCCTAAAAGGAGTTATTTAAAGAGCTACATGTGAATGGCGCTACAGTGTGTATGATCAACCACAGCTGCATTTACATGGTGCTATACAGAGCTCCGATTTTCAGGATCATAGGGGTCCCAGCAGTCGAATTTCCAGAAATTGGAAAGTTATCCCTCCTCCAGAGGAGAGTGGATTACTTGGGATAATCCAGCTTTTTCAATATTTTATTTTTATTTGGCCTTAGTAATATTGAAAATACTAAAACCAATATTGACCCTCCCTAAGTCTAATGTCATCTCTTCGACAACAAGACAGGAGAAGTGGTATTGTGCTGTGTATACAGGGCCGGCTACAGGTTTTTGTGGGCCCCGGTGAAAGATTCTCAGTGGGCCCCTTTAACACATACCACAATTCATAATGCACATATACAGCAGAGAAATATAGGTATACAATGCCAAATATTTCACTTCTTACATTACATGAGCGATATCTATTGTACAATAGCTCATAAACCAGACAGTATAGTGCTCCATACAGAATAAAGAGCCCCGGATATTGCTCCATACAGAATAATAAGCCCCATATAATGCTCCATACAGAATAATGAGCCCCATATAATGCTCCGTACAGAATAATGAGCCCCATATAATGCGCCATACAGAATAATGAGCCACGTGTATTGCTCCATACAGAATAATAAACCCTATATAATGCTCCATACAGAATAATGAGCCCCATATATTGCTCCTTACAGAATATTGAGCCTCATATATAGCTCCATACAGAATATAAGCCCCATACAATGCTCCATACAGAATAATGAGCCCCATATAATGCTCCACCAAGAATAATGAGCCATATATATTGCTTCATACAGAATAATAAGCCCCATATAATGCTCCACACAGAATAATGAGCCGTATACAGTACAGACCAAAAGTTTGGACACACCTTCTCATTCAAAGATTTTTCTGTGTTTTCATGACTATGAAAATTGTAGAATCACACTGAAGGCATCAAAACTATGAATTAACATATGTGGAATTATACATTACACTTTACAAAAAAGTGTGAAGCAACTGAAAATATGTCTTATATTCTAGGTTCTTCAAAGTAGCCACCTTTTGCTTTGATTACTGCTTTGCACGCAGAAAAGGTGAACAGATGGAGTCTACATGCCTGGTTCCCACCGTGAAGCATGGAAGAGGTGGTGTGATGGTGTGTAGGTGCTTTGCTGGTGACACTGTTGAGGATTTATTCAAAATTGAAGCGGTGAGCTGTCCAGCTCACTCCAAACCATCTCGATTGAGTTCAGGTCTAGTGACTGTGGAGGCCAGGTCATCTGGCGTAGCACCCCAACACTCTCATTCTTGGTCAAATAGCCCTTACACAGCCTGGAGGTGTGTTTGGGGTCATTGTCCTATTGAAAAATAAATGATGGTCCAACTAAACGCAAACCGGATGGAATAGCATGCCGCTGCAAGATGCTGTGGTAGCCATGCTGGTTCTGTATGCCTTCAATTTTGAATAAATCCCCAATAGTGTCACCAGCAAAGCACCCCCACACCAGCACACCTCCTCCTCCATGCTTCACGGTGGGAACCAGGCATGTAGAGTCCATCCGTTCACCTTTTCTGCGTGCAAAGCAGAAATCAAAGCAAAAGGTGGCTACTTTGAAGAGCCTAGAACATAAGACATATTTTCAGTTGTTTCACACTTTTTTGTAAAGTGTAATGTATAATTCCACATGTGTTAATTCATAGTTTTGATGCCTTCAGTGTGATTCTACAATTTTCATAGTCATGAAAATACAGAAAAATTGTTGAATGAGAAGGTGTGTCCAAACCTTTGGTCTGTACTGTATATTGCTTCAAACAGAGTAGTAAGCCCCATATAATGCTCCATTCAATATAATGAGCCCCATATATTGCTCCATACAGAATAAAGAGCCCCATATAATGCTCCATACAGAATAATGAGCCCCATATATTGCTCCAAACAGTATAATGAGCCCCATATAATATTACATACAGTATAATGAGCCCCATTCCTTGCTTCATACATAATGAGCCCCATATAATGCTCTATACAGTAAAATGAGCACCATATAATATTCCATACTGTGTATGATGAGCCCCATATATTGCTTTATACAGAATAATGAGCCCATATATTGCCCCATACAGAATAATGGAGTCCCATATATGATGCTCCATACAGAATAATTATCCCCATATATTGCTCCACACAGAATAATGAGCCCCATATAATGCGCCATACAGAATAATGAGCCACGTATATTGCTCCATACAGAATAATAAACCCTATATAATGCTCCATACAGAATAATGAGCCCCCTATAATGCTCCTTACAGAATAATGAGCCTCATATATTGCTCCATACAGAATAATAAGCCCCATACAATGCTCCATACAGAATAATGAGCCCCATATAATGCTCCACACAGAATAATGAGCCGTATATATTGCTTCATACAGAATAATAAGCCCCATATAATGCTCCACACAGAATAATGAGCCGTATATATTGCTTCATACAGAATAATAAGCCCCATATAATGCTCCATTCAATATGAGCCCCATATATTGCTCCATACAGAATAAAGAGCCCCATATAATGCTCCATACAGAATAATGAGCCCCATATATTGCTCCAAACAGTATAATGAGCCCCATATAATACTCTATACAATATAATGAGCCCCATTCCTTGCTTCATACATAAGGGGCCCCATAAAATGCTCTATACAGTAAAATGAGCACCATATAATATTCCATACTGTGTATGATGGGCCCCATATATTCCTCCATACAGAATGGCCCCATATTATACTCCATACAGAATAGGTCCCATATAATGCTCCATACAGAATATGATGGGCACCATCTAATGCTCCAGTATATGATGAGCCCCATATATTGCTCTAAACTCCAAACAGAATGGGTCCCATGTAATGCTCCATACAGTATATGATGGACCCTATGTATTGCTTCAAACAGAATTGGCCATATATAGTGCTCCATATATAATGGGCCCCATATGATGCTCCATATATAATGGGCCCCATATTATGCTCCATATATAATGGGCCCCATTAGATGCTCTAGTATATAATGGGCCTCATGTGATGCTTCAGTATAATGGGCCCTATATGATGCTCCATACATAATGCTCCCCATATAATGCTTCAGTGTATGATGGGCTCCATATGATGCTCCAGTATGTGATGGGCTTTATATATTACTCAAAACATTTAAAAAAACAACTGAAATCCTCACCTCTACTCGTTGGCCGCTGCTCTGCTCCAGACTCCTCAGCATTTGCGTCTTCCGGCTCTCTGCAGTGTGACTGTTCAGAGCAGAGGGCACACTGACGTGATGTCATCGCACCCTCTGATCTGAAACGTCACAGTCAGAAGATGCGGAAGATGTCGCAGCGGAGGAGTGGGAAGAGGTAAGTATCTCAAGTGGCGGGGCCCTGAGCAAGTGTGGGAGTGGTGGACTCTTTATTAGCCCATGTGGCAACATTTCAGTTCCACAGTCATTCACAGTCAGTTATTACAAGTCTCATACTGGAAACTTCCTTTTAATTAAAATAATTTCTTAAGGCAGATTCTCAGGGAGATCTATGCCCGGCCCATAGATCTTAACAGCTCATTTACATACTAAGAAAAACGTGGATTTCTCTAGGATAAGACATCAGAATACAGATAATAAGTTATTTTATTCAACTCTATGACCTTCATGTTCATGAAGATGGCTTAGGAGTGTTGATCCTACTTTTGACGTTCGTTGTTATTCTAGAGATTGCTCAAGGAAAGTCACCTCCAAGTGTGATCATTTTTCCCATCTTTGAACACAGCAGGGGCATTAATACTGTTGTTTTCCTTCCTCAGTGATAATGGATAAACTGTGTCAGTCTGTGGTTTGAAAGTTTTCAATATAAAGGACGTTAAATATACCAAAAAACCTTCAGTTGCAAACAAAAAACTTGTGTCCATGAAATAATAAAAAATAGATCTCAGTATTTGATTTACCTTTATAAAATTCTGCTAAAAATTCAGACACACATTATCAATGCAATAGCCAACTAGGTCACAAGTGTGAAGAACAGCCATGAAGAAGATATACTGTATTTTAAGTATAGCTGATAACTGGTTTATAATTTATCAGCAATATGCTTAAAAAGCTATGGTTGTAGTATAGTCAATGATCACATTTATCAGGACTATTGTTATTTATCCCAAGTGGGATAGTTGGAGTAATTTTCCCAAAATGTATCAAAAACACACATGTCCTATTAAATTCCATGTTTGTAGATTTCTGCCAGAAATTTGCAACTTTTGTCACAAATTTCACATTATGAGTTTACCTTAGACTATGGGCTTGATTCATCAATGTTTTGAAGCTAGAATCCTAACATAAAAACTTTGAAAAGTTGCAAAATTTCGGTGCAAATTGGACTTGCACTTTTATCAGACATTTTGCAACTTTTAGCATTTTCACGCAAGTTTCTCCCAGATCCAGCTTGGGCAGGATAGAGGCATGGCGAAGGCTTGATGCCCCAGCCCGTCTAATTCATGAGGAAATGTGGTGTTCCATATGCCAGAAGTTGGAGACTGGAGTGAGATTTCTTGTGTAGTGCACCTCTTCACGAATCAAAGTGTCTGTCTCCAGCATGCCCCCTCGTCAAGACCATCATGAACAACACCAGTCATGAGCTTTGTGTCTCTAAAGTTGAAAATACCTTGGATGTATTCAGCTCAAGGAAGAGAAACATAAAAACCTGAAATTGTGATCTATCAAAACCAACATATATGTGCAAACTATTGTATAAAGAGTAAATGTACTCCTACATTTCAGAGATTCTGCCATTCATACACAGGTATGGACATAGAAAATAAAGGACCTGTGAAAATCGACAAAAGAGCTCTATTCTAACTCAAGTATCAATTTTCCAGAGGCTTGCCAAACCCTGAAGGATAGAATGTAAAAAAAAAATGTTCCCATTTGTGTCAGATATCAGTGGGGGACCTATCACAACCCAAAAAGTGGATGTGTCTATGAAATCTTTTAAATGAGTGCTATACTTTAGGACATGTATGGAAAGTTGTTCAAGTAGTAATTCTCAACTTTAATTCTTGTAACTGCTTATTTTTGGCATGTAAAGTAAAATTTTTCTATGAATATAAATTGTATTTATGGATGTGTGCATATTTGTAATAAGTTTGCTATGTGCATAGAGAATTTTTATATTATATGTTTACAAATATATTTACTTAAATGTCTGATATATATATACACATGGTTTTTATTCTTGATTTAAGCTACATTTTGAGTACTATTATCATGTGCTTCTGTCGCATGAGTTTTCTATTACTTAAATGTGTGTGTACAACTGCGAGTGTGTGATACATTTGTTTGCTGTCATTCATCAGCCAGGGATGATTTTTTTTCCACTTTAGCTATGCCTTCTCCTCCTCTCATGGCCACCAGAAGCCATTTTGTCACAACTCATTTTTTGAGTCCTGACAGCACTGGTTCTGCTTTAATTAAAATGTGTTTTTTACTTTTTGGCCAGCAAGGGACTAATGTAAGTTTCCTTGCTGGCAGCTGCTGTGTTGCTGGTCAGCTGATGTAGGTGGTGATCACTCCCACCATCTTTTAAATAGTCACATGACGCATCAGCTGACTGTTAGAAATAGAGTTTTTCTATGAAGACCAGCCTAGGAGTGTGGAGCTCACTGGTGCCAGCGGTTTATCTGCTACGTCTGTGGAGTTCAGTTTAGTGTGTCCATGTGCTCTTCTGTGTGGAGCTTGGCAGCGGTGGCAGGAGCTATGCTTCTTGCTCCCTTTATTTTATCGGTCTAATGCTTGTCACTACCCCCTGTGTTTACACCATCTGCAGTGGTGAGGCTAGCAATCTTTGCCGGCCAGTGCACTAGCCAGAGTTTAGGGAGATGACAGCTAGGGGATAATCACGTGACGGCAGTGGTGGGAAGAAACTCACATAGGGCATTAGGAGAGCTTAGGGATAGGCACAGGCTATGTTGGGAGGTGCTCCATCCCTCGTTTCCTACTGTTATGGCCTTCCACTCCCTTTTTCCATCCGATTGTTTTCTGTGCCGTCCGCTGGACCGACCCATGTGGGTCATGACACATTTTTGCACACATTAGATCCCAATGGTTGGATCCCCCTTGTAAGTCATTTATGGCTTATCCTGAGAAAAAAATAAAATCCATATTTGCAGCATATAAAATATAATAAAAGGGTATGTTCACATAAAGTTTTTTAATGTAGATTTTGATGTTGATTCTGCATTAAAATTCACCAAAAAATGCTAAAATAATCTTAATCTGAGCTTCCTTTTGATTTAAATGGGGAAACATGTAGTGCCCGTGGCATGTTATTTATTATTTTTTTACCACATGATTTTACTGTATGGAAAAAAAGTAATGTACATTTTTGGAATGTTTCATTTTACAAAACACATAAATATGATTATGAATTGAAAGCGGAAAAAAAGTGTAGATTAACACATTTGTTCTTTGCAAGGTTTTTGTATTTGATATTTTCTGCTTCAAAAATATTAAAAAACTTTGTGTTCAAGAAATGCTAAGAAGGTCAATTTAAATAGCAGCTACATGACTAGAGAATTGAAGCTTTATCTGATACTTCCAGGTGTTAAACTCTTCTATTCTTATCATTACAGTGTTAATGAGAGAGCTAATTTTATGTACTAGAGTTGGAATGAACAACTTACCAACAAAGATTACATGACATATTGGTTCGGATAAGGCTCTTTTCCTTTTGTGCGCAGTTTATTATTTAGGGATAATGTAGAATGGTTCATGTGTACATTTTATTCCATGTGGAAATCACAAGATTAATTACACTAGAAACTTTCTGCTGCATTTATTGTCATTATTGCCAAGTTCTTTTTTTAACAGATACAGCTGATCGTGAAGTTTTTAGGCTAGTATATTTTTACAAACCTAAAACCGTTACAGTTTATTGGGAAAGCAGAAAATCAGTCTTTTCTTGCTTCATTTGCTAGAAACATATAGATTCTTTTGAACAACTATAGGCAACAAGAACATGAGATTCCTACACAAATACATGAAAAACCTACAAACTCAGATATTTTTCTGTTTCGTTTCCATAACTAATTATGTGAGAATAAAATACTTTGTGCCTCTGTATAAATTCAGAGGCATCTGGATATATAGAATATGCCAATCAGTAGAATAGCTTGGGTTGCCAGCGCCAAGGGCAAAGCAAGTTTATTGCATCCCATAACTCGTGAAATACTACTGTAATTAATTATAGTTTTCATTACATTTCTTCAGTTTCTTCAGATTTTTGCCGAAACCTGACTTAAAGTTTAAAAAATACAGTTATAAATTGGTACAACATTTTTATCACTTTTTATAAAATTTTTATACTTTATTGTATTTAACAATCTTATTACCTCATCCCTAACCGTAACCCCCAGATAACCACCCATGTGCCCCACCTATGCTATGTCAATTGCCACGAGGCTCTCATGACACCCAGGAAGAACCGAATTAGTTTAATGCCAGTAAACCAATTGGGTTCTTACAGGGTGACATGAGAGCCTCAAGTAATAGTAGTCTATCCATTTGGAAATAGCATGATTATATCCACATGGATCTGTAACACAGCCATATTGACGAGGTCTAAGTAATTGCTGCAGCTATTATTTTACTTGGTTGTGATTTACTATAAAAAGGCACAAAAATGTAATCAAACAAAGGGTATCAAACCACAGATCACAGAAAGAATATGGGGTGTGGGGGTCCAACAAGAAAGCCTATTGTGCCAGGTGGTGTGATGGTGTCAATCAAAACCAGCAGTAGATAACTTTTCAGTGTTTGCTGTGGGGTCCTATATGAAAATTGATTTTCCAAACTATATGACTCCTTTGAGGATCACAATAATTATTTCAATATATCTTTCTTACATTCTGCCACTGTCACTACATCATTTTTTAGGATCTTGTTTTTTGTTTTTTTGCAGGATGAGTTTTTAGTTTCCGGTTCATTAATTTGGAATACATATAAGATAGTGTTTAACCCATTCACCCCGAAGCCTGTTTTCACCTTCCTGACCAGGCCATTTTTTTCAATTCTAACCACTTTCATTTTATGAGGTCATAACTCTGAAACGCTTCAGCGGTGATTCTAGGATTGTTTTCTCATGACATATTGAACTTTATGATAGTGGTAAAATTTCTTCGATATGACGTAGATTTATTTGTGAAAAAAATGGAAATTTGGCGAAAATTTTGAAAATTTCGCAATTTTCAAACTTTTAGTTTTTATGCCCTTAAATTAGAGAGTCATATCACACAAAATAGTTAATTAATAATGTCTACTTAACATCAGCAAAATTTTAGAACCAAATTTTTTTTGTTAGGAAGTTAAGGGTTAAAAGTTGACCAGCGATTTCTCATTTTTACAACAAAATTTGCAAAACCATTTTTTTAGGGACCACCTCACACTTGAAGTAACTTTGAGTGACCTATATGATAGAAGATACCCAAAAGTGACACCATTCTAAAAACTGCACCCCTCAAGGTACTCAAAACCACATTCATGAAGTTTATTAATCCTTCAGGTGTTTCACAGGAATTTTTGGAATGTTTAAAAAAAAGAACATTTAATTTTTTTCACAAACAAATTACTTCAGATCCAATTTGTGTTATTTTACTAAGGGTAACAGGAGAAACTGGACCCCAAAAGTTGTTGTACAATTTGTCCTGAGTACACTGATACCCCTTATATGCAGGTAAATCACTGTTTGGGCGTATGGCAGAGCTCGGAAGGGAAGGAGTGCCGTTTGACTTTTCAATACAAAATTGGCTGGAATTGAGATCAGACACCATGTCAGATTTGGAGAGCCTCTGAGGTGCCTAAACAGTGGAAACCCCAAATTCTAACTCCAACCCTAACCCCAACACACCCCTAACCCTAATCCCAACCCTAACCATAACCCTAACCACAAACCTAACCCTAATACACATGTAACCCTAATCCCAACCCTAACCCTAATTCTAACCCTAACCCTAATTCCAACTCCAACTCTAACCCTAACTTTAGCCCCAATCCTAACCCTAACTTTAGCCAAACCCTAACCCTAACGGGAAAATGGAAATAAATAAAATTTTTTCTTTTATTATTTTTCTCTAACTAAGGGTGTAATAAAGGGGGGTTGATTTACTATTTATAGCGGGTTTTTATGTTTGGCAGCTGTCACACACTAAAAGACGCTTTTTATTGCAAAAAATAGTTTTTGCATCACCATATTTTGAGAGCTATAATTTTTCCATATTTTGGCCCACAGAGTCATATGAACTGTTTGCCTGTGAGCCTTCCCAGATGTAGTTTGTGCTATCTGCTGAGTGTTTGCCTGATTCTGTTGTTCTGATCTTCCGCTGCCTGAACCTTGGATCGTGTTCTGACTATTCCTTTGTCTTGTCCATTTGCCTTTATCCACTATCTCCTGGTAATTTGACCCCGGACCATGACTTGACTTACGCCTTTGTCTTTTCCCTTGGTTTTCTACGTGCTCTCTTGGTACTGACCCCAAGATGCCTGACTTCTCTGCCTCCCTGTCTGTCAGTGAGTAGTTACTAGCGTCACAAGTATGGTAATCTCTGGTCACTGATCTGAAGAATCACTACTCTTTTACCTTCTGGGATCCCTTGTGAGGCATTACATTAGTCTGGCTGGTGTGATGTTATTATTGTGGTGTGACACAAAAGCCACCCCAAAGATCATGGAAAGTAAGAGATTTGCGAGCCTCCCGTACCTGGGCCAGAGACTATTGAGTTGGCCCATAGACTAGGGTCCAGCGAATCGATCCACCCAACTCTACTAAGCACATGTGAGCAGAGCCTTACAATTGTGACTGGTGCCATAGAAAGTGTATTTCAATCACAGCCATTCTTATATGACTGGCACAGTTCCTGATACCACCAGCCCAACTCAAATAGTTTCACATGCCATTATGGGAAATAAATAAAAATATTGTTTTATTCTGGCTTTTACTTCATTTTTTATTTTTTCTTATAATTTATTTTCTTTTTTTCTTTTAATGTATTTCTAGTTTCCCGTTTTCAACAGGGTGGAAGCACACAACAACAATGCACATTTTAATACATGGAAAGAAACAATATTCTGTTATTTATGTACATTTTGAGTTCACACGAGACCTTTTTTCCTTCTTTTTACCAGATGCAATAATAACAGAGGATACCCACAAGTCTCCTTCTAAGCTCTTTTTCTCTGTATCACACAGGAAAAAAATTATTCTCAGAAATATATTTTAGTTTTCAATAAAAATGAGTTCAATAAAATTGAAAGTTGCCATCTGTGTGAACAGATGGGGATTAGCACAGGGATAGTCTGTCAGGATTGCTGACATATTAACAACCTAATCATGGCATACAAGGTCAGCGATAAGAGAGCTCAAATCTGGGAACATCAAAAATCTTTCTAGAGGTACTCATCCCGGCACCAGCCGCTGACATGCTTCATTAAAATATGCATGAGCTGTGCCACTGCAGCCGAAATGTTTCTACAAGGTTTTGTTTTGTAGGTATGATGGTGACAGTGGAGCTGCCGCCAGTAGATCGAATTTAGGGATATCCCTGCATGAGCACAAATGAATTAATCACTAGCTCGGTCACTTCTGATGGTGCCACCTGTGCTGACATGCAAAGATGCTTATTGTTTGGCCAGTCGGCTGTCCGCAGGGATGGCAGCTGAGAACCGCTAGATTTACCGTGTACCAGACATGACCTTTCCAATTAATCTTTCTCAAAATCACTCATTATGACTTTAAAATAATTTCATGCTTTTTGTGTATTCACCATATTTATCCCTTCAGTATTAAAAGAGTTAGTACTGGACATTTAGAAATGATAATCTGACTACAGATAGTACAGACCAGAGCTTTAAAAAACGACTTGCACTATGGTTAAAACTACATAAAATACTCTCACTGCCACAATATTCACAAAAGACAAAACAAAAATAAAATAAGGTCCAGAAAAACTTCAGGAAAACAGTTAGGGCCACATTTTGCAGATTTGTCGTATTTTTACCTGCGCTGATTTGTCACAAAACCTGAAGGGTTTCCTATTGCCAGCAAAGTGAATGAGAATCCTGAAGTCTCATGCACACGTTGTTTATTTTTGATTTGCAGATTTGGTGCAGATTTAACCCCTAAATGACCTCCAATACAACTTAAAACTGACCTGAGATATATGAGAATAGCATCCTCCGACGGTGACATTCCTGCAGCTGTCGGCTGTGCACTGTAAATGACAACTTGCTGCATCAGCCATGATCAGTGTTGGCACCAGCCGTGACCGTTTAACCCCTTAAATACTGGTGTTAATAGTGACTACAGCATCTAGATGGTTAACAGAGTGTGGTAGCTTCCTCTTTAACCCCATCGGCACCCTGAGATCTTGATCGTGTGTTCCTGATGTTTGCGATGGCAATTCATGGCCAAATAACGGCCTTAAAGTCCTCCAGCTATAGCAGCCTGACCAGAAGTTAGAAACATTTAGGTGGCAAGAATACATTTTTTCATTCCTGTCATATCACTTTACATGTAAAGCACTTGAAAGGTTAATAAACTACCTGAAAACAGAGGGACACTGTTTTTAAAATGGTATCACTTTTGGGGGATTCCAATAAATAGGACCCCCGAAGCCACTTCAAAACTAAATTGATCCCTAAAAAAATAGTTTTTTTAAATTTCCTTGAAAAAAAATGAAAAATGACTGGTACATTTTTAAACCTTTTAAAATATTAATAAAATAAAACAACATTTTAGAAACAGTGCTGATGTAAAGCAGACATGAGGAAAATGTAATTTATTAATGTTTTTCTGTGGTATGACTACCTGGATTAAAGGGATAATTAATTATTCAACGTTTGAAAATAAATACTTGTTTGAAAAGTTTTGTCACATTTTGGATATTTTTATAGATAAACACAAAACATATCAACCTAAGTTTACCATTATCATAAAGTATAATGTGTCACGAAAAAACAGTCTCAGAATCACTGGAATATGTTGAAGCGTTCCACAGTTATTACATAAAGTGACACTTAAATTGGCCTTAAGGGGTTAAATCTGCAGCATGTCGATTTTTCAGTGTTTTTGCTGCATATTTAACCCATTCTAATGAGTGGGGAAAAATCTGTGCCAAAAGTAAAAAGAACATTAAAAACGAGGGAAAAATATGCATCTTTTACACATATTTTTCATGACTAGATATGCAGAAATGGTTCAGAACTTTCTGCACCAAACACTTAACATGTGCACATAGCTGTTGTGAACGTTTTGGAGACGACTTCGGAGCTGAAGCTCCCTCTGGTGGTTGCTGAGGATATTGAACCTATGTTGAATACCTAGAGTCCTACACCCGCAGATAACGAGTGGGTGTCAGGTGGTACTGACTGAACTGATATAATTAAGCTGATCTCCCATGATCCTCTCCGGTGATCAATTGTGCTTCCTGGTTTAGTTTGGAATTCAACTTGCTTTCCAGCTGTCTCCTGCTTGCGTTCAGATAAGTCTCTTTCAGTTTTTTTTTTTACTTTGGTTTGAATTCCTTGCTTTTTGCTGCATTGCTTTTTGTCTTAAGCCGGGTCCCCTATGGGGGGCTTTGGCTGGTCTCCATTCGTTTTTTGTATTTGTTCATTTGCTCAGTTCTTGTGATATTTTTCTGCTGGGTAGCTACGTGTCCACACCAGAGATCTGATATAGGTGGTCGAGACCGTGTGGTTTCAGTGTTTTTGGATTCAGAAGTGTTGGAGTTTTTCCTGGGGTTTTTCTTGTGGCAGAAAGTATTCTCTCCTGTGCTGTCCTATCTAGACAGTTTTGGGCCCCAGCGTTTGCTCAATCTATTTTCTGTGTTCGTATTTTCATCTTGTCTAACCGCCTTTATATGTTTGGGGGCTTCCTACTCTTTTGGGGTCTACTCCGGGGCAGTTAGCTTTCCTCTTTCCGTCTTCAGGGATAGCTATCTCTCCGGCTGTGCCGAGGCGTCTAGGACCACCGTAGGTAAAACGAAACAGGCCGCTTCTAGTTGTGTGGTTAGTTTAGGGTCTGCAACCTATTAGTTTCAACCTCTCTGGTGTTAGGCTGCCTATGCGGTTTTTTGCTCCTGCCTCCTCAGCTACCATAACATAACACATAGCCTTAAAGTCAGTAACCTAATATTAGGGCTCATTTACATTGGCGAGTAGCCAACGAATAACTCAGTCGAGTGGAATCTGAGGTTTTATCGGATAGCACTCGCTCCAACATTATACTACGGAGCCATGCCAAATAGCATTTATTCTCTCATGCCGAGGTTTGAGCAAAAAAAAAAAAAAAGTTGCAAGCTGCGATTGGCAGTGTATATTGGACAGAGAGTACCCATACTGTAAAAGTCTATGGAATGAATGGAGTGTCAGTGTGCATGATCTCATGGTTAGGGGATAACTCCCAGACTTAAGAATACCCCTTTAATAACTGCAAGGTATTCTTAAAATATAGATGCTATATTGATAATCCTTTTTTTTGAGAACCCATATATTTGCATAGGTGTGTCTCATTCAGAAAACTTTAGAGACTAGCGCATGCTGCAAATTTTTTCACACCGATATAGCGTTCACATGAAAAAAACGCTCACCTGAACAGACCTGTAGAAAAATATTCATCTATGTGCTATCTGATTTTGCCACAGACAACACAAGTACGTAAAATACGCTAATCTGAGCATGGTGACAAGCTATTTTTACAGCACAATAAACACAACAAAAACAAAACCAAAAACCAATTATGGAACTCAGGTTTTTTTCATGTTTTTTTTCCGATTTTCTAATACAGTGAATGGTAAATCAATGTTGTCCTTCAAAAAAACAAGCCATCTTGGTGCTATAATTGATAGAAAAATAAAGAAGTTGTCGCTATTGGAAGAAAAGCGAAAGTTCAAAAATGGGAAATTGCCCAGCGGGAAGGGGTTAAGTGTAAAACACATTACATTCAAAGCGTTTTGCTTTGTGGAAATTAGTGGATTTTTTCAATTCAGACCAATGTATAAGAGCATATAGCTCGAAACGCGTCTGTTCAATCCCACCTCGGTGGTGACTGTATGCTGATATGAAATTGGAACTGTCATAATTTGTGGAATAAAGAATTTTCTGGGAACGTGAAGCTGGATTTTTTTCTTCTTTCCTTGGATATCTTTTTCCTGCTGCATTGCAGGCATCCGTGCTTCAGTCTCTGGATACCAGGAGGGTGAGCTGACTTTGTCCATTATATTCACTTTTTTCAATTTAGTGGATTTTTTTTCAAATTGCAGCATACCTGTGCATGGCTTTTTCAGACATATTTTCTCATAGGCTTTTCTATAAGATTTAAAAAAAAGTCCTTAAAAAAAACTATGTGCCAAAATAACACAAAAGTAACAACCCTTCTAAGATGTACAATAATAAATTATATTGTGGTACCGTGTTAGCCAGAAAAATCGATGTGAATACTTCTCCGTCCAATTATGACAAGAGCATTCTTAAAGTGATACCTTTATTGACTAACCAGAAAATTATATGTTCGCTAGCTTTCAGAGCACAGCGGCTCCTTCTTCAGGCAAGATTATTCCAAATGTAATCTTGCCTGAAGAAGGAGCCGCTGTGCTCTGAAAGCTAGCGAACATATAATTTTCTGGTTAGCCAATAAAGGTATCACTTTAAGAATGCTCTTGTCATAATTGGACGGAGAAGTATTCACATCAACCCTTCTAAGAAAAATACATAAAAAAAGATTTAAATTAATGGAGGTTGTTGCAAGTATTCAAAAATGCTGATAGTATAAGTGTATGTAAAGGCGGTGTATTATCTCATCACCCTTCCCAAAACATTTTGGTTAATTTGAGCATATGTTTCACCATTTTTCACCCATTTAGGGCTTTCCCCTTGCATTTAGGGTAATCCACTGAACTGCATCTTCTACTTGACACCTTTTATATCTTGTTTGGTGAAATATATTTCTTATTGAATTACATGACACATGATTTATAGCAAATAATACAAAAATCTATAAGAAACTCTTTATGGAGGTGTCTTGGCTTCAAGACGCAAGAATCCTCTGTCTATATATTAATGGACATGCTTTGGTGTGATAAATCTGTGTTTCACACTCTTTGCCCTTATGTAGGCCCTAAGGAGACTACTGTAAATTTGTGTTCAGATAGAACACATCTTAATGTGAAATGGATCACTTGATGGAGAAATCTATCTTCCTAGCTATAGACTATACGCATGTACAATGTTGTAACTAGTTTCCTATTTTTGATACATTATGGAAAGAAATACACATGTAAATCAAATTAGTAAAAAACAACAATTATAACATTTTATACTTTTATATAAAATATAACATTTTATTCTTTTACATAGACTGATAGGCTTGGCTTCACGTAAAATGCCTCCTATCGGGTTTATATATGTGTGTTTAAAATAGGGAATTAATATCATTAGCTAGTTTGGCACAAGTAATGATGATATCTCATGGCAATGGAGATGCTGTAAAAACAAGCAATTAAACCCTCGTTCAGTAGAAATGTACAGAGCTTTTGAAATTTGAATTTGCCAGCATTGCCGAATTTTCCCCAAAGATTCAATTCAAATAAAAAAAAAATTTGCTCAAAGTTCAATACTATAATTCTTGTAATTGCCTGGAAATGCACATGGGTAGAGAAGATAGAGAGAAAACAGGTGACCATAAGAGCTTACACTGTATAGAAGAGACAGAGACTTATGCTGGTGTCATATTAACGTAAAGCACCCGATGTGAGATATGCTAATGACACTCGGCTCAAACCCTACTGCGAGCTTGAGCCAAATGTCAGTGCACTGTGCTCCAATCCTCTCGCAGATCTGAGCTACCCATAGAATTACACTGGTGTTTTATCGCATAGCACTCAGCCGTGTTATATGCACGTGTGACTCAGGCCTTACCCAGGGACTCTGGAAATGTAAAATAACTTTGCAGTACAAACTGTGCTCTATTGGGAACCATTGATTTCTACAAAGAATGATAATTAGAGATGAGCAAACCTTTCAAGGTTCGGTTCGCCGAACATCCCAATGTTCGCCGTACATGTTCCTAGTAGTAGAGAACCCCATTTAAAGAAGTTGTTCACTACTTGGACAACTCCTTCTCATACCCCGCACTTGTTTCCAATAAAATAGAAAAGCTTATACTCACCTTCCGTGCTGGTGTCATTCCCACTGTGTTGGAATTTGCCTTCCACAAGGCTCCCATGCTGTTGTTGTCACACATGACCCAGAACCCCAATCAGAGCTGACGTCACTGTCTCCGCCTTCTGTCAAATTGAACATGAAGAGGAAGTCCGGGCTACAGCTGATCTCTGACTTCCTCTTCATGTTCAATGTGACAGAAGGTGTAGACAGTGACGCCAGCTCTGATTGGTCGCTGGGGTCTCGTGTCACAAAAACAGCATAGGGGCCGTGGGGCGAATGATTGTCAAATAGTGATTAGTGAGTATGCTTGTTACTCAAGTTTTCTGAGCATGCTCGGGTACCCTCCGAATATTTGGGCGTGCTCGGAGATTTATTTTGTGTTTCCTAACAAACAGGCAATCCCCACATGTATTCAGGCTGCCTATGAGTTGTAAATCATGCAGCTACAGAGACACAAACTACCGTATATACTCATGTATAAGCCGACCCGTGTATAAGCCGACCCCCTAATTTTGCCACAAAAAACTGGGAAAACTTATTGACTCGCGTATAAGCCTAGGGTAAAAAATGATTATGCCCCCATATGCTCCATAGATTAGGCCCCCATAAACTGCACAGATTATGCCCCGTATGATCCACAGATTATGCCCCCATATGCTGCACAGATTATGCCCATATGCTCCCCTGATTATGCTCCCATATCTCCCCTGATTATGCCCCATATGCTCCAGATTATGCCCCATATGCTCCAAATTATGCCCCCATATGCTCCAAATTATGCCCCCATATGCTCCAGATTATGCCCATATGCTCCCCTGATTATGCCCCCATATGCTCCAGATTAGGCCCCATATGCTCCAGATTATGCCCCCATATGCTCCAGATTATGCCCCATATGCTGCAGATTATGCCCCATATGCTGCAGATTATGCCCCATATGCTGCAGATTATGCCCCATATGCTGCAGATTATGCCCCCATATGTTCCACAGATTATGCCCCATATGCTGCAGATTATGCCCCATATGTTCCACAGATTATGCCCCATATGCTGCAGATTATGCCCATATGCTGCAGATTATGCCCCATATGCTGCAGATTATGCCCCATATGTTCCAATGATTATGCCCATATACTCCAGATTATGCCCCATAGTATATACGTCCCTTATGCTGCTGCTGCGCAAAAAATTACATACTCACCTCTCGTCGCTGGGGGCCAGGTGCCGGTGTCCTGAGCAGGCGATGACACTGGCGCGCTATGGGGGATAGGTGCCGGTGTCACCGCTCGCTCAGGACCCCGGCACCTGAGATATTTACCTGTCCCATTCCACCGCTGCTCCCCTCTGTGTCCTCGCGTCCTCTTGCTGTTATGATCAGGCAGAGGGCGCGGCGCTCTCTAATGATGTCATCACGCCCTCTGCCTGATCATAACACCAAGAGGACGCGAGGACACAGAGGGGAGCAGCAGGTAAATATCGCTATACTCACCCCTCCGCCGGTGCGGTCTCTGCAGCCTCTCCTCTTCTCCCGGCGGTCTCCGGCAGCTCTTCCTACAGCGGTCACGTGAGACCGCTCATTAAAGTCATGAATATGTGCATATTCATGACTTTAATGAGCGGTACTACGTGACCGCTGTAGGAAGGAGCCGGAGATCGTGGGAGAAGCAGGGGGGCTGCAGAGACCACACCGGCGGAGGGGTGAGTATGATCCGACACCCCCGCTCCCCCTCCCCCGCCGACCCCCATATATGACCCACGTATAAGCCGAGAGGGGGACTTTCAGCCCTAAAAATTGGGCTGAAAATCTCGGCTTATACACGAGTATATACAGGTAAATCTCCAAACATGCCCAAAATACTTGGAGAACACCCGAGCATGCTTGGAAAGCTTGAGTAACGAGCATACTCGCTCATCACTAGTGCCAACACAGCGGGAACGATGCCAGCATGGAAAGGTAAGTATAAGCTTTTTTATTTTATTGGAGCCACGCGTGGGGTACTACTAGGACAACCCCTTTTTGGTATGTTTGTCCCCATGAAAATAAAAACACTTACAGTCATGGCTAAAAGTGTTGGCACCCTTGAAATTGTTCCAGAGAATTAAGTAATTCTCCCAGAAAATTATTGCAATTGCACGTGTTTTGTTAACGCAACTTAATATTTGACTGCACAGTCTTTGGAATAAATAACTGCTATCAATTGCTTCTTATAACCATCAACAAGCTTCTTACACCTCTCAAATGGAATTTTGGACCCCTCTTCTTTTGCACACTGCTCCAAGTCTCTTCTATTTGCACAGTGCCTTCTCCCAACAGAAATTTTAAGATCTCTCCACAGGTGTTCAATGGGATTTACATCTGGAATCATTGCTGGCTACTTCAGAACTCCCCAGATCTTTGTTTCCATGCATTTCTGGGGGCTTCTTGAAGTATGTTTGGGGTCATTGTCCTGCTGTAAGACCCATGATGTAGGGCTCAAAACCAGCTTTCTGACAGTCAGCATTATATTGCGATCCAAAATCCTTTGGTTAATCTTCAGATTTCATGATGCCTTTCACATAGTCAAGGCATCCAGTGCCAGATCCAGCAAAACAACACCAAAACATATTTGAATCTCCAATAGTTACTGAATTCTTTTCTTTGTAGGCTCATTCCATTTTCGGTAAACTGTAGAATGATGTGCTTTACCAAAATATATATATTGATCTCATCTGTCCACAAGACACTTACTCTGAAGGATTTTGGCTTACCCATATACAGTTTTTCAAACTGCAGTCCAGCTTTTTATGTCTTTGTATCAGCAATGGGGCCCTCCTGGGTCTCCTGCCACCGTGTTTCATTTTATTCACATGTTGACAGATAGTTTGTGCTGACACTGATGCACTGTGAGCCTGCAGGACAGCTTGAATTTCTTTGGAACTTGATTGAGACTGCTTAATTACCATCAAAATTATCCTGCATTGCAAGCTTTCAGCAATCTTTCTTTGCCGTCCATATCCAGGGAGATTAGCTACAGTGCTGTGGGTTGTAATCTTCTTAAATATGTTGCGCACCATGGACAAAGGAACATCAAGATCTCTGGATATTGACTTGGAACATTGAAATTATTGATATTGTTCAACAATTTTGGTTCTAGCGTACTCAGACAGTTCTATTCTCTTCTTTCTGTTTTCTGAGCTTAGTGTGACACACAATGCAAAGATTGCAACGTCTCCCCTTTTTATCTGGTTTCTGGTGATATTTTCATATTAGCCACATCTGTTACTTGCCACAGGTGAGTTTGAACGAGCATCAAATGCTTGAACAAAGTTCTTTACCCACAATTTTTAAAAGGTGCCAAGAATTTTGTCTGGATCATTTTTGTGGTTTTCTGTGAATTATGCTCTATTTGCCTTTTTTATGGGTTTCTGTGAATTATGCTCTATTTGCCTTTTTTATGGGTTTTTATTGGTCTTGTTCAAATACACAAAGAAAATAGGCATGTGAATAGAAAGACATGTATAATTGCAATAATTTTCTGGGAGAAATGCTTCATTTTTTGAACAATTTCAAGGGTGCCAACACTTTCGGCCATGACTATATGCTCACCTTTTGTGCCGACGCCGTTCCAGCAGTGCCGGCACTTGCATTCCCAGGGATTACATATGGTTGTTATGACTTGAGAGCCCTGAGCCCAATCAATGCTGGGGTCAATGTGCCCGCCTTTGGGCAAATTAGTAATTAAGAGGAAGTGAGCAGCCTTCTGCAGCCCTCATTTCCTCTTGATTACTTACATGTCTGAAAATGGGGACAGCCATCTCTGAATAGGTGCAATGCTCACGTGTCATAGCAATACCCTTTGGCTAGATGCGGATAAAATTAAAAAAAATTTCCTTAAAAGATCAAAAGAAACCAACACTAAAGAAAGAAAAAAAGGTGAAACAGGAGTAGCAAAACATTTTTTTTGAAGCAAGACACGTAATGTCTGACGTTATATTTTTACTTGACATTTTCACGCAAGTTTCAAGCAGATGTATACAGGAACTTTTTGTGAGACATCAAGGGATGATAATAAACTGAAAGACATGTTTTTCTAATATATTCCTAAATGCTAGAAACATCTATCAGTTCATTAAATCTGTCAACTTTCTGGTTCCTTGGACTAATGTAATTTTACAGTTTTGGAGAACCTGAACATTCAGTAATGCAATGTGATTATGGTTTCTTCTTTGTATGCATGTTGTTGTTGCTTTAGTAAACTGACCCGAGCCCTTGTAAGAAAATAATGACAGTAAAGTAAAGTTATATCTGTTTGTGCAGATAGTTCCTGCACTGATCAAATGCTTCTGTGAATTTTCTCTTGCTGATAACAAATACACGGTTCCTGTCCTTTGAGTGGAAAAGTAATGAGAAGAATAACCCTAGTTTCCTCACAAACTATAAATTGAAACTATAATAGTTAATGATCTGACCTGGTGAGATCATCATTAATGATTGTCATTATGTGCGTGTTGCCTAAACAATTAGTTTAAACTCAGATCTTATCCAGTCAGTCCACTTGTCATGACCATTAGTGGAAAATTCTACAATAATAGCCATTGCTTGAGATATTTAGCAAATTATTTTCCAAGGAAAACGCATCAAGGGATATATTTTCAATACTATAACAATTACTCAACTAGCATTCTGACATCAAACTATAGCAAAATGTCCTAGCAAGGGGTTCGGCACAGAAAAAGCAAAACACATCAGAGTGGTCCCCTAACCTACAGTGGTTAACAATGTTTATAACTAACTATAATGGGTAAAGTGGAACCACAGCAGAAGACAATGCTGTTACTAAAAAAAAAACTATACAGATACTAAGACCAATATCACCACCACACAGTGACTGAAAAGAGTAGAAATGTCACATCAATGTCTGCACAAACTGTTGCTACCTCTGCCCTGAACACATGGTGGCATTGCACTAATACCAAGGTTGCTGCTGGACAACAGCAGTATGTGGCTTTTTAGCTTCCAGTTTTCTTAGACTAGTTGTCCCTTCCATTTTAGTGTACAGTGTAAGTGTTCACTGCAGTGAATTTGAACAGCGTTGAACTCGCTTCTGCACCGTGCGACTTTCTCATGGTGCTAGCAGGGATCTCACCGAGGTCACCATAGTTCTGCTCGGTTGGGAACCCAGCCTCAGTGACCTGTGATAGTGTCAGTGTACAGCTAATACAGGGATCACCAGTGACATTATACACATGAGCTCTGTATGTAGTGTCAGTGTACAGTGTGCGTGCACACATATTAAAATGACTCATCAATGACGTTTCTAGTAGTGATGACCGAATGTGCTCATCACTACTCGTTACATCAGTGTGCTCGGGATGCTCGTTACTCAGCGATTATCACTGTGTTACCAAGGTTTTGTCCCTCGGACAATTTTGAGTATTCCTGATAGATTTTTTCATGCTGATTTCAGAAATGACTTCAGATTTTTCCTATCACATAAGGTTTTTGAGAAATTATACGACATATTATAATATTCTGTTATAATTCTAAAAACTCATACATGAACTTTTTCTGAAACAGCATATTCTGAATTTTCCACTGAAATAACATAAATCGCTGATCTACACATATGCAAGCTCTTATGCGAATTCCGCGCAGGCGCAGTGAATCATTCGGTTGACCGTGTATGGTGCATACCACATCTCCTGGTCAGGGGAGGAATCAAAAGACAATACTGACATTACAGCAGGGGATCACCGAGGATTCATTTTGTGAGGTAAAATATTTCACTGACTGTTTTTAAACAATATTTTATCTCACAAAATGTATCTTCTGCGATCTCAATAGAGCACAAACGGTAGAAGTCAGCACATGAGGAAAGAGAGAGTGAATAGGTGGGTGAGCATATGGGGGGGAGAGATTCTCAACGCCGCAAAGCCAGTCCCCATCGTAACATTATCGCCCTCCTGATGCCTCCATCTAGTTATCATATATGCGATTCGCCTGAATACTTTTCATTGTAAAAACTGAAGATTTATTTCGAAATGTCGCGTCGGTGTCTCAACAGCAGTGATAATTTCTGCTACACATGCGGAGAATATACAATGAAAGCACAAAAGAATGAAATAACTCCACTTGTTAAAAAAGCATATGAACTATACTTTGAATGTTCAATTGGAGATCAGGACAAACAGTAGGCACCTCATATATGCTGTGCATCTTGTTCTAGAAGCCTTAAGGGTATGCCACACTAAGCGAGATCGCTAGCGAGATCGCTAACGAGATTGCTACTGCGTCACCATTTATGACTTAGCTGTGTGTGACATGTAGCAGCGATGTGGCCCCTGATGAGATGTCGCTGATCGCTTATGAACGTTCTGAGCTGTTTTTTGGTAGTTGGTGTCCCGCTGGTGAGCCTGAATTGCTGAGTGTGACACCCTTTATGAATGACTTCACCAGCGTCGCAGGTGGAACTAGGTTTTCCCAATGACCGCAGAGGTCGTTATACAGATCGCTGATGAGATGTGTTTGGAATCACAGATCGCTGATGAGTTGTGTTTGGAATCTAACTAGCGATCACATAGCGATCGCACTAGAGATCTCGCCAGGTCGTGTCGTTGTCGTGATCGCTGGTGCGATCGCTAAGTGTGGCATTGCCTTTAGAGTATGGCTGAATGGACATGACCTTCAATGCCGTTCGCTGTCCCAATAATATGGAGAGAGCAGAGAGATCATGTAACAGATTGCTACTTCTGCCTTTCAAATGTAACAGGATATTCAGCAAAGAAGAAGAAATCAATAGAATATCCTAATCTTCCTTCAGCCATAAGACCAGTGCCACACGATGAAAGTCTTCGTGTTCCAAAGCCGCCCAAAGTATGGACAATGGAGGATGACGAAGATGAACTAACAATGTCAGTGGAAAATGAAACTGCTGCAGACCCAGACTTTGAGCCTTTTACATCTAATCCACATCTGGTTCAGTCAAGCTGATCTGAGTGACTTGGTCAGAGATTTGAAATTGTCAAAGAGGCAGGCAGAATTATTGGGATCAAGGCTACAAGAACGGAATCTCTTATTACCAGGAACAAGAGTTTTTTTTTTTTGCAGTCTTCAAGAAGACCTTAATCAATTTTTCAACCACGTCGACAGTTTAACGTTTTGCAACGACATCTTGGGGTTGTTTGGTGCTCTTGGATGCGAACATGACCCGAAGGAATGGCGACTAGAGTTGAGCAAAACAGGTCGGCCAGATTCATAAGTCGCCGACTTTTGCTAAAGTCGAGTTTCGCAGAGCGAAACCGACCATAGCGTGAAGTCGGCCATGCGGTCGTCGACCCGAGCTCCAAAGTTGGTTTTCCCATAATGCTTGCAGGCGCCTTTTTTCAGCCAATGAGCAAAGACGTACACTGTGGGCAACGAGATGACATGGGCAGCGTCCACCACCATCTTAGAGAAGGGCATTGCAGTGATTGGCTTACTTTGGGGAGCGTCATAGTGGCTATAAAAGCCCTGACCGACAACCGCCATTTTACTTCTTCCGATCTTAACAGTAGGGAGAGGTTCCTGACGCTGTTTATCAGTAGGGAGAGAGTTAGGGCTGGAAAGAGAAGTTCTTCTGTGCTTGTGCTGATAGCAATTGTGCTGTACAGTTAGTGTGCAGTGACAGGGGAGGTTTTCTTGTGTGCAGCAGCGCTGGTTATTAGGCTGCCTGCCAGTGACAGGGGAGGATTTTCTTGTGTGCAGCAGCGCTGGTTAGTAGGCTGCCTACTAGCTGTATTGCTGTGTGTACACTGCTGTGCAGACTGCTTTTTACACAGCACTAATACTTTTATTCTTTTTTTCTGCACAGTTACTGAGCATTCATTTTTTCCCACACTGTATAGAGCTGTACGCTCCTCATACACTACCGTGTACCGGCGGTATCACGGACAAATACATGCTGACGATCTGTGTGTGACTCCGGAAATATATACGGAGATTGAAATTTTCCCCTACACTATATACACCTGGTATCTTCTGGTACAGTACCTTTTTTATGCCTTTTGTATTACAGTCAAATCCATACTGAGAGAGCGTCTGTGTATGACTCTGGAAATATATACGGAGATTTACAATTTTCCTCTATACTATATGCACCTGGTATCTTGTGATACAGTACCCTTTTTTCGCCTTCTTATATTCTGGTTAAATTCAAACTGAGCCTGTGAGCGTTTGTGTGTGACTCCGGAAATATATACGGAGATTGAAATTTTCCCCTATACTATATACAGTGGTGGCCAAAAGTATTGGCACCCCTGCAATTCTTCAGATAATACTCAGTTTCTCCCTGAAAATGATTGCAAACACAAATTCTTTGGTATTATTATCTTCATTTAATTTGTCTTCAATAAAAAAACACAAAAAGAATTGACCTAAAGCCAAATTGGATATAATTCCACACCAAACCTAAAAAAAGGGGGTGGACAAAAGTATTGGCTCTGTTTGAAAAATCATGTGATGCTTCTCTAATTCGTGTAATCACCAGCACCTGTAACTTACCTGTGGCACCTAACAGGTGTTGGCAATAACTAAATGACACTTGCAGCCAGTTAACATGGATTAAATGAAAAACTAGGTCTGAGCTGAAAAAGTAAGTTGATGTGTATGCAAAATGTAAATGCATATTAACACATGACCATTACACAGAGAAAACAAAAAACTATTTTTATTTTATTTGTTTTTTGTTTTAACATGGATTAAAGTTGACTCAACCTCTGTCCTGTGTCCTTGTGTGTACCACACTGACCATGGAGAAAAGAAAGAAGACCAAAGAACTGTCTGAGGACTTGAGAAACCAAATTGTGAGGAAGCATGAGCAATCTCAAGGCTACAAGTCCATCTCCAAAGACCTGAATGTTCCTTGTCTTCCATGCGCAGTGTCATCAAGAAGTTTAAAGCCCATGGCACTGTGGCTAACCTCCCTAGATGTGGAAGGAAAAGAAAAATTGATGAGCGATTTCAAAGCAATATTGTGCGGATGGTGGATAAAGAACCTCGACTAACATCCAAACAAGTTCAAGCTGCCCTGCAGTCCGAGGGTACAACAGTGTCAACCCATACTATCCGTTGGCATCTGAATGAAAAGGGACTGTATGGTAGGATACCCAGGAAGACCCCACTTCTTACCCCAAGAAATAAAAAAAACAGACTGGAGTTTGCCAAAACATTAACTGAGAAAGCCTAAAACGTTTTGGAAGAATGTTCTCTGGTCAGATGAGACAAAAGTCGAGCTTTTTGGGAAAAACCATCAACATCGAGTGTACAGGAAAAAATATAAGAGGCATTCAAAGAAAAGAACACGGTCCCTACAGTCAAACATTACTTTGCTGCCTCTGGCACTGGACTGCTTGACCGTGTGCATGGCATTATGAAGTCTGTAGACTACCAACAAATTTTTCAGCATAATGTAGGGCCAGTGTGAGAAAACTTGGTCTCCCTCAGAGGTCATGGGTCATCCAGCAGGTCAATGACCCAAAACACACTTCCAAAAGCACTATAAAATGGTTTGAGAGAAAGCACTGGAGACTTCTAAGGTGGCCAGCAATGAGTCCAGACCTGAATCCCATAGAACACCTGTGGAGAGATCTCAAAATGGAGTTTGGAGAAGGCACCCTTCAAATATCAGGGACCTGGAGCAGTTTGCCAAAGAAGAATGGTCTACAATTCCAGCAGAACATTGTAAGAAACTCATTGATGGTTACCGGAAGCGGTTGTTCGCAGTTATTTTGGCTAAAGGTTGTGCAACCAAGCATTAGGCTGAGGGTGACAATACTTTTGTTTGGCCCATTTTTGGAGTTTTGTGTGAAATGATCAAGGATTTGATTTTTGCTTCATTCTCTTTTGTGTTTTTTCCTTGCAAGCAAATTAAATGAAGATAAAAATAGCAAATAATTTGTCATTGCAATCATTTTCAGAAAGACACTAAGTATTATCTGACAGAATTGCAGGGTGCCAATACTTTTGGCCACCACTGTACACCTGGTATCTTGTGATACAGTACCCTTTTTCTGCTTTTTATATTCTGGTCTAACCCATACTGAGCCTGAAGCGTCTGTCTGTGACTCGGAAATATAACGAGATTACAATTTACCCTATCTATATACATCTGATCTTCAACACAGTACCCTTTCTGCTTTTATATCTGGTAAATCCATACTGACCTGAGAGCGTCTGTGTTACTCCGCAAATATATACGGAGATTTACAATTTTCCTACATATATACACCTGGTATTCAATACAGTACCCTTTTCTGCTTTTATATTCTGGTCTAATCCATACTGAGCCTGAAGCGTCGGTGTGACTCCGCAAATATATACGGAGATTTACAATTTCCCCTACACTATATACACCTGTATCTTTGAACAGTACCCTTTTTCTGTTTTATATTCTGGTCTAATCCATACTGAGCCTGAGAGCGTCTGTGTGTGACTCCGAAATATGTACGGAGATTTACAATCTTCCCCTACTATATACACCTGATTTCTTCAGATACTGTGCCCTTTTTCTGCTTTTTATATTCTGGTCTAATCCATACTGAGCTGAGAGCGTCTGTGTGTGACTCCGCAAATATATACGGAGATTTTCAATTTTCCCCTATACTATATACACCTGGTATTTTTAGATACAGTGCCCTTTTTCTGCTTTTTATATTCTGGTCTAATCCATACTGAGCATGAGAGCGTCTGTGTGTGACTCCGCAAATATTTATGGAGAGATACAATCTTCCCTATGCATATACACCTGTACTTGTGATACACACCCTTTCTGCTTTATATCTGGCAAGCCTGATAGAGTCTGTCTGTGACTCTGAATATTACGGAGATTTACAATTCTCCTATAATAATACACCTGTATCTCAGATACAGTACCCTTTTTCTGCTTTTTATATTCTGGTCTAATCCATACTGAGCTGAGAGCATCTGTGTGTGACTCCGCAAATATATACGGAGATTACAATTTTCTCCTACACTATATACACCTGGTATCTTGTGATACAGTACCCTTATTTTGCTTTTTATATTCTGGTCTAATCCATACTGAGCTGAGAGCGTCTGTGTGTGACTCTGCAAATATATACGGAGATTTACAATTTTCTCCTATAATATATACACCTGGTATCTTCAGATACAGTACCCTTTTTCTTCTTTTTATATTCTGGTCTAATCCATACTGAGCCTGAGAGCCTCTGTGTGTGACTCTGCAAATATATACGGAGATTTACAATTTTCCCCTGTACTATTTACACCTTGTATCTTCAGATACAGTACCCTTTTTCTGCTTTTTATATTCTGGTCTAATCCATACTGAGGCTGAGAGCATCTGTGTGTGACTCCGCAAATATATACGGAGATTTACAATTTTCTCCTACACTATATACACCTGGTATCTTGTGATACAGTACCCTTATTTTGCTTTTTATATTCTGGTCTAATCCATACTGAGCCTGAGAGCGTCTGTGTGTGACTCTGCAAATATATACGGAGATTTACAATTTTCCCCTATACTATATACACCTGGTACCTTCAGATACAGCACCCTTTTTCTGCTTTCTATATTCTGGTCTAATCCATACTGAGCCTGAGAGCGTCTGTGTCTGACTCCGCAAATATATACGGAGATTTACAATTTTCCCCTATACTATATACACCTGGTATCTTGTGATACAGTACCCTTTTTCTGCTTTTTATATTCTGGTCTAATCCCTACTGAGGCTGAGAGCGTCTGTGTATAACGAGAAAAATATTTACACATGAGAGTCCTCAGTGGTTGATACCTTTTAATGGCTAACTGAAAAGATGGTAACAAATTGCAAGCTTTCGAGACTACTCAGGTCTCTTCATCAGGCAAAGACTAATACAACATCTGAAGAATCACATATTTATACACAACACAGCACAGAAATAATCCAATAAGATAAGACAAGTGACGTGAAGCAGAACTGTCATTATGGCAGAGGGATGAACATAAATATTGGAACAGTTCATAGATAAGGAGTGAAAGTTTTATTGCCCTCTGATTGGGGTCTGGTATTGTGTTTTGATGCCCCTACAAGGTCAGAGAAGCAGATTCCTTAATTGATGTAGAAAGACATGAAACCTTGGGATATACATCTTTTCAGTTAGCCATTAAAAGGTATCAACCACTGAGGACTCTCAAGTCTAAATATTTTTCTATCTACTGGCTAACACGGTACGAATTTACACATCTTTTCTATAGCAAATATATACGGAGATTTACAATTTTCCCCTATACTATATACACCTGGTATCTTGTGATACAGTGCCATTTTTTCAGCTTTTTATATTCTGGTCTAATCCATACTGAGCCTGTTAGCGTCTGTGTGTGACTCCGGAAATTTATGCGGAGATTTAAATTTTCCCCTTCACCGTATACAGCTGTACGCTTCTGATACAGTACTAAATATCTGCTTATATTTTTGGTACATTTTCACAAACATGAGGAAGTATGGTGGAAGAGGCAGTGGACGTTGGCGGGGGGCCAGCTGGTACTGATGGTGGTGGTGGTGCATCTGCTGGTAGTGCCAAAAGCACAATAGCACCTAAGGCAGGAGGTGTTGAGCCTGTGTCATTTGTCTGGCTCCAGAAGGCCTGGAAGGCCCCCTTTTCTGGGAGTAGGTTAACCGCTTTTAAAGCCGGAGCATCAGGAACAGGTTTTAGCTTTCATTGCCGAAACAGCCTCCTGCTCTATCGCCTCCTCTTCTGAAGTTTCAAAAAATGCAAGCACAGAGTCGTCAGTGCAGGCTTCTGGTCAGGAACAACACCTTTCCTTCTGTCCTTCACCTCCACCAAAAGTGAAGGATGCGGCAGACCACACTTCAGATTACTCCATGGAGCTCTTTTCACATACCATGCCTGGGTTATCAAGTCAAATCCTGAATTCCCCAGTACAAGATGAATCTGACATGGAGTGCACTGATGCACAGCCACTGCTATATGATTCTGCTGGTATATTCACCCAGAGCACTACTTTGCCCTCGCAGTCTACTGAGCCGGAATCTGACCCTGATGAAACTCAGGTGCCCCTTCCCGCATACTATACCACTTTACACGGTGACACAGAGGAAGGTGCAGATGAAATTGAAGAGGAGGTGATGGATGACCCAGTTGTTGACCCGGATTGGCATCCAGTGGAGGAAGAGGGTGCCGCTGGCAAGAACTCAGAAGACGAGGAGGATCCGCAGCAGGCATCGACATCGCAGCTGGGGTTATCTGGCAGGCCCGTAGCAGTGCAAAAACGTGTCAAAAAAAACAAAAAGAGTTGCAGGACAGCTTGGCCAGATGGTCAAATTGGCACAGCGTGCAAGCCTTGAAAATTTATCCCATAGTAGGAAGAGTGCAGTGTGGCACTTTTTTGACCAAAATCCTATTAATGATTCAAAGGTTATCTGTAAGAAGTGCGGAAGGACCTTTAGCCGAGGAAAAAATCTCCGAAATTTGAATACCAGTTGCATGCTTAGACATTTAAACACCATGCACTTTCAAGCGTGGACGTACTACAAAACCTTAGGTAGCCCCTGTGCACCTGCTCTGACTGAAGGTAGCCAGCAACGCTACATCGCTTCCCCCACTGTAAGACCACTGGTTAGCACACCACCAGCAAGAAATTTTGAGGTGTCGTCGCAAGGCCAAAGCAGTCAGTGAATCACAATGTTTTTGAAACGAAAGACTGAATCTAGGCTATCACCACCACCACCATCACCCTCACCTTCACCAACCCCCTCTCAGTCCATCATGTCCACCGATAGTTCCCCCATATGCGGCTCTCAAGTCCAGCTCACCCTAGCAGACACTCTGAGTAGGACAAGAAAGTACTCATCCTCTCATCCGAGTACACTGGCTTTGAACACCTACATTGCCAAACTGATTTCATTAGAGATGGCGCCCTTCCATTTGGTTGAAAGCACAGCGTTCTGAGAGCTCATGGCCTACGCTGTCCCATGCTATGACCTACCAAGTCGGCACTTCTTTTCTAGAAAAGCCATCCCTGCCCTCCACCTGCATGTGAAAGACCGCATTGTCCATGCACTCAAACAAACAGTAAGTAGAAAGGTGCAACTCACAACAGTTGCATGGGCCAGTAGGCATGGCCAGGGCCGTTATGTGTCCATCACTGTGCACTGGGTTAATGTGGTGGATGCAGGGTCCAAAGAGGACAGTGGTGGTGGGACAGTGCTGCCTAGCCCACGGTATAGGCAACAGTTGGCTATAGGCGTTCGAGCCTCCTCCAGAAGCAAAAGTTCGTAGACAGAGCGCAGTCACACGAGCACTTCATCCGCAGCTGCCAGTGTTGCACACGACTTACCATGGACGATCCTCCACACCATATCCTCCATTCAGGCCCGGCTGGGTCTTTTGCTGTGTCTACACTTTATTTCCTTATCAAGGACACTCCTCAGTGAGGTTTGATAAGGACCCTATTGTGGGTTGAAACGTTACCTCAGTATACTTTTTTGTCCTTTTTTCGTCCATGTGGTGTTGTTTAGATATACATTGAATAATAAAAAGAAACTTCATTAGCCCAATATTTTGCTCTTGAGTGCGACTGCTTTTCCACTTTGTTAAAGTGGGCTTGTTTCCCAGTTCAGTCTGCACCTATCTAATTTATTGAGTGCGCGTCATTCTCCTCTCCCTAGTGTTGCACACGAGGTGTCCCACTATCGAACAGCTAGTGGTAAGCGTCAGCAGGCTATTTTAAAAATGATGTCTTTGGGCGACAACAGAAACACAGCGGAGGTACTGGCCAACTACTTGCAGCGAGAAACTGAGTCATGGCTGGGCAGTCTACATCTTGAGCCAGGCAAGGTAGTCAGTGGTAACGGCCGTAATTTTGTGGCGGCCATAGCCCTGGCAAAACTCAGACACATACCTTGCCTGACTCACACCTTGAACCTGGTGGTGCAGTGCTTTCTAAATAATTATCCAGAGTTAACAGCCCTGCTCCATAAGGTGCGAAGACTGTGCTCGCACATCCGTCGCTCGCCCGTAGACTCCAGTTGTATGCAGAGGCTGCAGCGATTGCTCCACCTCCCCAAGCACCGCCTAATCATAGACATTGCAACAAGGTGGAACTCTACCATGCACATGGTTGAGAGGCTGTGCGAACAGAGGCAGGCTGTAATGCATTTGTGGGAGGATACACGGGCAGGCAGTTTGAGGGCAGACATGGAGTTGTCGGGTATGCAGTGGTCAAAGCTGAAAGACCTCTGTAAAGTCCTTCAGTGTTTTAAGGAATGCACACGGCTGGTAAGCGCAGACGACGCCATCATAAGCATGAGCATCCCACTTACGCTCATGCAAACTTTGATGCACATTAAGGATCAGGCATCTGCAGCGAAGGAGGAAGAGGAGGAGGAGGGAAGCCTTGATGACAGTCAGGCATTGTCTGCTCAGGGAACTGTCCTGGACGATGTGGAGGAAGAAGAGGAAGAGGAGGAGGAGGATGAGGGGGATGATTATTTTGGGGAGGAGGATGCTTCTCAGGGGGCGAGAGAAAATGTTGGCTTGCCAAGGTCAGGTACAGGGTTTGTGTGTGACTGGAGGGATGTGGATTTGGCAGAAAGTGCTCTTCCACCCACCACTGGCAGTGCATCATTGGCACCTGGAACATTGGCCCACATGTGTGATTATGTCTTGCGGATCCTTAAAAGGGACCTCCGCATTGCCAAAATTATGAAGGATGATGACTACTGGTTGGCCAGCATCCTCAATCCACGCTATAAAGGCAAATTATAGAACATCTTGCCACAGGAGGACCTAGAGCTAATATTGGTGAACAAACAAGCAAATCTGGTAAACCGTTTGTTAGAGGCATTCCCAGCATACAGCAGTGGTGCAGGTTCTACCACGAGCCGTACTGGGCCAAATGGAAGAGGTGTTTGTGGTGCACACAGCTGAAGTGACGTTGGAGACAAGGGTTTCATGACCATGTTGTGGACTAATTTCTCGAGTATCGCTCACACGACTGGTAATACTGAATCGATTGCAACAGACAGGAGACAGCAGTTGTCAACTATGGTTCAAAATTACCTCTCCTCCCCTCTCGATGTTCTCCCTCACAGTTCATTCCGCTTTAACTACTGGGCCTGTAAACTGGACACCTGGCCTGAATTGGCACAATATGCCTTACTGGAGCTCACTTTCCCTGTTGGTAGTGTGGTATCAGAAAGCGTCTTCAGTGCTGCTGGATCAATCCTGACAGAAAGAAGGACCCGGCTGTCGACCCAAAGTGTTGGTGATCTCACCTTCATTAAAATGAACCATGCCTGGGTTTCGAAGGATTTTGTACCTCCTTCACCTGATGACACATAGATTGCCAGCTCGCTTTGTCCGCCTTTTCCTCCGACTTCTCCAATTCCTCCATTTGCAGCTGCTGAATGTCCAGCCTACACCTCAACATATGCCAGTTTTTCCACCACCCTAACTGGGCTGTACCCCCCAGGGCTGGCATCAGCACCTGGCACACCCAGGCAAGTGCTGATGCCCTGAGCAGGTGGGGGGCCCACTTGTGGGCGAAGGCACTGGCACAGGGCCCCTCGTAGTACGCCAATGTCGCTGACGGTGGGAGGGCCCACTCGCCGTCAGAGACACCGGCGTACTATGAGGGGCCCTGTGCAAGTGCCGTTGCCCACGAGTGGGTCCCCCTGCTTGCTCAGGGCCCCAGCACTTGCAATACTTACCTCTCCCTGCATCACCACTGTGACGTCTTCCACGTTTCCTGACAGTGACATTCAGGTCAGAGAGCGCGATGACGTCACGTCTGTACACCCTCTGCCTGAACAGTCCAAGTGCAGAGAGCTGGAAGATGGCGACACTGAGGAGTCCAGAGTAGAGCAGTTCCCAGCAAGGAGAGGTATTTCATTTTTTTTAATGTTTGGAGCAATATATGGGGAGCATTATACACTGTAGAATTATTTATGGGGCCCATTATACACTTGAGCATCATAGATAGGGCCCGTTATACACTGGAGCATCATCCTTGGGGCCCATCATATACTGGAGCATCATATTGGGCCCATTATATATGGAGCATTATATAGGCCCATCATACACTGGAGCATCATATGGAGCACATATGGGGCCTATTCTGTATGGAGTATTATATGTAGCCAATTCTGTATGGATCAATATATGGGGTCCATCATATATTGTATGGAGCTTTATATGCGACTCATTATACTGTTTGGAGCAATATGTGGGGCTCATTATACTCTATGGGGACCGTCCTTTACTGTATGGCACATTATATGGGGACCATCATATACTGTAGCATTATGTGGAGCTCATCATATACTGTATGGAATATTATATGGGAGCAATTATTCTGTATGGACAAATATGTGGGGCTCATTATTCTGTATGGCGCACTATGTGGTGGCCATAATACTGTATGGAGGAATATACTGTCTGTTTTTTGAGCTATTGTAGAATTTAAAATAGATATCAGTCATGTAATGTAAGAAGTGAAGTATTTGGCATTGTACTATACCTATCTTTCTCTGCCGTATCGGAGCATCATGAATTGTGGTATGTGTTAAAGGGGCCTACTGAGACTCTTTGGCCCAGGGCCCACGAAAACCTGGAGCCAGCCCTGCCCCCCCACAACTTTAGCCAAATAACCCCCAGTTTTCAATGTGTAACTATTATTATAAAGTAAATTAAGGTTGACAAGCTTAAGTAATAGGAATTGATGTCGTTGGCATTGAAATGGGCACTGTAGATGTGTTTACTGTCCTCCACTCTCTGCCGACTTTGCTTCACCATTGACTTTCATTGGATTTCGTGTTTCAGTCGGACCTCCGACTTTTTCCGATAGTCGGCCGATTTCGTTCGACTTGACTTTTGTGAAAGTCTGGTGGTCCGAAGCCCGACTCGACCCTCCCGGAGGCAAAGTCGCTTATCTCTAATGGCGACAGTTCATTGACTCGTCAGTTTTAAGTCTGAAGGCTGTTTTACTACACAACGGAAATATCTATCCTTCTATACCTATTGGACATGCCGTACACATGAAAGAAACGTATGAGAATATGGAGTTACTGTTGACCCACATTAATTATAAAAATTATAACTGGAACATATGTGGTGATCTAAAAGTTGTTGCACTTCTTCTTGGACTGCAGCTTGGATATACAAAGTATTGCTGTTTTATTTGTGAGTGGGACAGTCGTGCACGAGAAATGCACTATTTCAGAAAGGACTGGCCACTCCGTGAAAACCTGGTTGCTGGACAGAAGAATGTTAAACATAATCCTCTCATTGATCCATCAAAGATATTTCTCCCTCCTTTGCATATTAAACTTGGGCTTATGAAGAATTTTGTCAAAGCAATGAACAAAGAATCGGAAGGCATTTCTTACTTGCGACAGAAATTTCCAAGAATAAGTGATGCAAAGATTAAAGAAGGTATTTTTATTGGCCCACAGATCAGAGATATGATGAATAACAGTAGCTTTGATGGTCTTTTGCAAGATGCTGAACAAGCGGCATGGAGAGCCTTTAAAGATGTGACCTTCAACTTCCTTGGCAACAGCAGGGCACAGAACTTTGAACAACTCGCGGACAACATGCTCACAGCATCACTTGATGAAATGCATTATGTCACTAAAAATGCATTTTCTACATTCTCACTTGGACTTATTTCCAGCCAATCTTGGTGCCGTTAGTGATGAACACGGTGAAAGATTCCACCAAGACATTGCGCTGATGGAGAAAAGGTACCAGGGAAAGAGGAGTAGGTCAATGCTGGCTGACTATTGCTGGAATCTTATTCAAGAAGCATCTGACACGAATTATAAATGAAAGTCATCTGCAAAGCACTTTTGAACAATTGCTTTTGCTACTGACATCGATGCACATGTATATAGTGTCTTGGACGGCATAATGTAGACTATAAACTGTTGTTTCTTAAAAACCTTACGTGATACAGACTTTTGGAGCACATATTCGTGTTCAGCATTTCAAAAGCTATAAGACACAATAAAATGTTCTCAGGGGACAAGAACTTCCCTGAAATTTGTTGCGCAGTGATTTTTTTGAATGTTCGAGCAGGAGCTTGAGTTCCCTCCCCGCATGTCTGGTGCTTTGTATACAGCCAGTGAACATGTGGGGATTGCCTAACAGTCACTGTAATGCTGTAGCCATTTTGGTTTTTGAATTACTGTGATTGGCTGGCTGCATAGTGTCATCAGGTCTATATTAGACCAGTGATGCTATGCTCTTCACACTGAACCCTGAAAACATGCAGAGTATTGAGAGGTGCTAGTGAAAGAGGGAAAGAATTGTAGCTGTGTATCAGCGAGGGATTCAACGACATTTATCATTCTATTAAGTAAAACAGCAGTCCTTCTTAGGGCTAATTATAATCAATAGCTATACCGCGGTTAACAGCATTTAGGATGAAATTGTGCTGAAGGGATCGTGTAGGACAGGATAAAGTGAATTGTACATCCTTTATGCTGCAGCCTGCAACTCATACCAAAACCCTTCTCAGGGCTAATAATATTCTTTTTGGTCTTAATCCTGTAAATTGTTCTGAGCAGGGAAATATTATATACCAATTTTGCTGTGGCAGTTGTGTGTCAAAAGCATACAGCCAGACTTGGCTGGATCTCAATAGCATTGCTATATTTATACTACAGTCTCATACGTCCATCTGAGGTGTGCAAAATTGCCTGGCAATGTAATACTGCATTTTTTTTTAACAGTGAAATTTTATATGGCATTTAGCGTGCTACAGTTGTGCCACAACCCCCCAAAAAAGAAGTGATTTAAAAAAATTGCATTGCAAAATTTATACTGCAATCTAATACATCCGTCCGAGGTATGCAAATTTGGCTGGCATTGTAATACAGCCTTTTTTTGAGCTGTAACTTTTTGTACGGCATTTATCATGCTAGAAATGAGCCTCAAAACACACACAAAAAAAATTTTGGGCTACAAATAGCATTTCTATATTGATACTACAGTCTTATATGTCCATCTGTAGTGGGCTAATTTTTCTGGCATTGTAATACTGTCTGCAACGTTTTCTCACCATGGATATATCATACATAATTTAAAATGGGCAAGGTGTGGTAAGGGATGGGAAAGTGAACTTGATGCTGATGGTGAGTGCAGAGGCCGAGGATATGGGCAAGGTGAAACTGTGCCTGCCGCCGGAGCACAACAAACACACACATCATGTCGATCTAGCTTCCTGTCCCACTTTGTAAGGGAGGCACGGAACACAGCTCTTGAAGCCAGACTATTATGAAAAGGTTGTTGGATGGATAGCAGATAATGCTTTCAGTCACTTTGCCAGCACCATCCTGTCTACCACACGGTACAGTCTCAGTAGCCGTGATTCTGGACCACATAATCTTCACCCTGATCATCCTGTCTCCCACCATACCGAGTGCCCGGAGACGAGTGATCCCACACTTAGACAATCTCCGAAGAACTATTCACATTTCCATTTATAGATTCTGGCCTCTCACTCTGCCTGTTCCAACTGGAACATGAGGAGATTGCATGTAGTGATCCATGCTCACAAGAAGGTGATGGGAATATGCAATTACTGTCTCAAGAGCTGGATGATGATGAGACACAATTTCTAGCAAGTAGTGTTGTTATGTCAGCAAGTCAAGAGGAGATGAGGTGGTGGATGATGATAACACTGACCCAACCTGGGAAGGTGACATGCAGAGTGAGAACAGCAGCATACGGGGAGCAATCTGCAACATCACAACTTGTGGCCAGAGAAACAAGGCAGGCAACTGATCCCCAAACCAGCAACATGGGTGACGTTGCTAAGCCAAGGGTTAGGCTCTTTTTAAAGACATTCTAGATTACCCGAAAAAGTCCATTTGCAACATTTGCCATGTAAACATCAGCATGGGCAGCACAACTACCAACCTGATCACAACCAGCATGCTCAGGTACATGCAAGCAAAGCACCCAACTACTTGGGCCGAACGCCAGGATCAAGAAACAGTGTCTGCGGGTTACACCACTGCCTCTTCCATTGTTCTATGGGCACTCCAATCCGCTGTCCATGACGTAGGCAAAGATGCCTCCCACCCTGCACCTGTGGTTGCACACTTGCAACCACCGTCAGCAACCACATACACGTCCTTGTCACAGCACAGCATTCAGTTGTCCCTACCCCAGTACTTGGAACGCAGGTGTAAATACTCAACCACCCACAGGCTACAATACTAAATGGCCACATTTCTAGATTGCTTACCTTGGAAATGTTGCCATTTAGGCTTGTGGAGATGGAAGCTTTCCACAACCTCATGGCTGCAGCCATCCCTCGGTACTCAGCCACCACTATTTTTCCCGGTGTGTTATCCCCACTTCACACAAGCACGTATGACTAGAAAGGTCCATTTAACCACGAACACCTGGACAAGTGCTTGTAGCCATGGAAGCTACATTTCCCTGATGGCACACTGAGTGAACATTGTGAAAGTCGGAACCCATTTGGACCCTGGGATGGAGCACATGCTACTGACACTGAGGATTGCTGGCCCTGGATCAATCAGGGTTGCCTCACCTTCTACAGCAGTTCCTGCACCTCCTCCTCCTCACCCTCTACCTCAGAAACTACGAACCAGTAACGGTCACAGACCGCTCCCGGCACTTTAACCCCCGGAACACTGCGATCAAATAAGCATAGAAAAGCATCGCGCAGGGAGGGGGCTCAGTGCGTGCTTCCCTGAGACCCTCAGAACAATGCAATGTGATCGCATTGTTCTGAAGTTCTCCTCCCTGCAAGCCCCGGGTCCAAGATGTCCTTCCGGGTCCTGCAGGGAGGTGGCTTATCAGTGTCTGCTGAGATCAGGCACCGGCAAGCCTCCTGCACTGCCTGTCAGATCGCTGATCTGACACAGTGCTATGCAAAGTGTCAGATCGGTGATCTGACTTTGTATAGTAATGTCCCACCCTGAGACAATGTATAAAAGTAAAAAAAAAATTACAATGTGTAAAAATATTTTTAAAAAATTCCTAAATAAAAAAAAAAAATATTTTTCCAATAAACACATTTCTTTATGTAAATAATATAAAAACAATAAAAGAACACGTATTTAATATCGACGCATCCGTAATGACCCGACCTATAAAACTGTCCCACTAGTTAACCCTTTAGTGAACACCGTAAAAAAAAAAACAAGGCAAAAAACAATGCTTTATCATCATACCACCGAACAAAAAGTGGAATAACACGTGATTAAAAAGACAGATATAAATAAACATGATACCGCTGAAAACGTCATCTTGTCCCGCAAGAAACGAGCCATCATACAGCATCATCAGCAAAAAATAAAAAAGTTATAGCTCTCAGATTAAAGCAATGCAAAAACAATTATTTTTTGTATAAAATAGTTTTTATTGTATAAAAGCACCAAAGCAAAAAAAAATATAAATGAGGTATCGCTGTAATCGTACTAACCTGAAGAATAAAACTGCTTTATCAATTTTACCACACGCAGAACGGTATAAACGCCCCCCTAAAAGAGATACATGAATTGCTGGTTTTTGTTCATTCTGCCTCCCAAAAATCGGAATAAAAAGCGATCAAAAAATGTAATATCCCACAAAACTAAGACCTCACATGACTCTGTGGGCCAAAATATGGAAAAATTAAAGCTCTCAAAACGTGATGATGCAAAAACAATTTTTTGCAGTAAAAAGCGTCTTTTAGCGTGTGACAGCTGCCAAACATAAAACCCGCTATAAATAGTAAATCAAACCCCCCTTTATCACCTCCTTAGTTAGGGAAAAATAATAAAATAAAAAAATTTATTTATTTCCATTTTCCCATTAGGGTTAGGGTTAGGGCTGGGATTAGGGTTAGTGGTGTGCTGGGTTAGGATTGGAGTTAGAATTCGGGGGTTTCCACTGTTTAGGCACATCAGGGGCTCTCCAAATGCGAGATGGTGTCTGATCTTAATTCCAGCCAATTCAGGTGTTGAAAAAGTCAAACGGCGCTCCTTCCCTTCCGAGCTCTGCCATGCGCCCAAACAGTGGTTTACCCCACCTATGGGGTATCAGCATACTCAGGACAAATTGTACAACTACTTTTATGGTCGAATTTCTCCTGTTAGTTATCCTTGGTAAAATACAAAAAATTGGACCTGAAGTATTTTTTTTGACAAAAAGTAAAATGTTCATTTTTTTTTAAAACATTCCAACAATTCCTGTGAAGCACCTGAATGGTTATTAAACTTCTTGATTGTGGTTTTGAACACCTTCAGGGGTGCAGTTTTTAGAATGGTGTCACTTTTGGGTATTTTCTATCATATAGAAAATACCCAAAAGTGACTTCAAATGTGATGTGGTCCCATAAAAAAATGGTGTTGTAAAAATGAGAAATTGCTGGTCAACTTTTAACCCTTATAAAGTCCTAACAACAAAAAAAAAATTTGGTTCCAAGATTGCTCTATGTAAAGTAAACGTGGTAAATGTCATTTATTAACTATTTTGTGTGATATGACTCACTGATTTAAGGGAACAAAAAAATCAAAGTTGGAAAATTGTGAAATTTTCCAAATTTTTGCCAAATTTCCATTTTTTTTACAAATAAACACAAGTCATATCAAAGAAATTTTACCACTATCATGAAGTACTACAGTCAGGGCCAGAAATATTTGGACAGTGACACAATTTTCGCGAGTTGGGCTCTGCATGCCACCACATTGGATTTGAAATGAAACCTCTACAACAGAATTCAAGTGCAGATTGTAACATTTAATTTGACAGGTTGAACAAAAATATGTGTTAGAAAATGTAGGAATTGTACACATTTCTTTACAAACACTCCACATTTTAGGAGGTCAAAAGTAATTGGACAAATAAACATAACCCAAACAAAATATTTTTATTTTCAAAATTTTGTGGCGAATCCTTTGGAGGCAATCACTGCCTTAAGTCTGGAACCCATGGACATCACCAAACGCTGGGTTTCCTCCTTCTTAATGCTTTGCCAGGCCTTTACAGCCGCAGCCTTCAGGTCTTGCTTGTTTGTGGGTCTTTCCCTCTTAAGTCTGGATTTGAGCAAGTGAAATGCATGCTCAATTGGGTTAAGATCTGGTGATTGACTTGGCCATTGAAGAATGTTCCACTTTTTTGCACTCATGACCTCCTGTGTAGCTTTGGCTGTATGCTTGGGGTCATTATCCATCTGTACTATGAAGCGCCGTCCAATCAAGTTTGCAGCATTTGGCTGAATCTGGGCTGAAAGTATATCCCGGTACACTTCAGAATTCATCCGGCTACTCTTGTCTGCTGTTATGTCATCAATAAACACAAGTGACCCAGTGCCATTGAAAGCCATGCATGGCCATGCCATCATGTTGCCTCCACCATGTTTTACAGAGGATGTGGTGTGCCTTGGATCATGTGCCGTTCCCTTTCTTCTCCAAACTTTTGGCTTCCCATCATTCTGGTACAGGTTGATCTTTGTCTCATCTGTCCATAGAATACTTTTCCAGAACTGAGCTGGCTTCTGGAGGTGTTTTTCAGCAAATTTAACTCTGGCCTGTCTATTTTTGGAATTGATGAATGGTTTGCATCTAGATGTGAACCCTTTGTATTTACTCTCATGGAGTCTTCTCTTTACTGTTGACTTAGAGACAGATACACCTACTTCACTGAGAGTGTTCTGGACTTCAGTTGATGTTGTGAACGGGTTCTTCTTCACCAAAGAAAGTATGCGGCGATCATCTACCACTGTTGTCTTCCGTGGGCTCCCAGGTCTTTTTGGATTGATGAGTTCACCAGTGCTTTCTTTCTTTCTCAGGATGTACCAAATTGTAGATTTTGCCACTTCTAATGTTGTAGCAATTTCTTGGATGGTTTTTTTTCTGTTCTTGCAGCTTAAGGATGGCTTGTTTCACCTGCATGGAGAGCTCCTGTGACCACATGTTTCCTTCACAGCAAAACCTTCCAAATGCAAACACCACACCTCAAATCAACTCCGGCCCTTTCATCTGCTTAATTGAGAATGACATAACAAAGGGATTGCCCACACCTGTCCATGAAATAGCCTTGGAGTCATTTGTCCAATTACTTTTGGTCCCTTTAAAAACAGGGTGGCACATGTTAAGGAGCTGAAACTCCTAAACCCTTCATCCAATTTTAATGTGGATACCCTCAAATGAAAGCTGAAAGTCTGAACTTCAACTGCATCTGATTTGTTTTGTTTCAAATTCATTGTGGTAATGTCTAGAACCAAAATTAGATAAATGTTGTCTCTGTCCAAATATTTATGGACCTAACTGTATATGTCACAAGAAAACAGTGTCAGAATCACCAGGATCCATTGAAGCGTTCCAGAATTATAACCTCATAAAGGGACAGAGGTCAGAATTGTAAAAATTGACCAGGTCATTAACATGCAAACTACCCTTGGGTAAAGGGGTTAAAAACTATGTTACTATGCATCCCTCCCATCCCAGGCCTCTATTTATCCCCTGACCTGGGCCCATATGTATCTTCCCATCCTGGACCTTTATGAATCCCCCTTATCCTTGGCCCCTATGTATCCCCCCCATCCTGGGCCTTTATGCGTCCACCTCATCATGGGCCTCTATGTATCATTTCAGACCCATCCTGAGCTCCTATGAATCCCCCCCATCCTGGACCTCTATGTATCCCCCCCATCCTAGATCTCAATGAATCAGCCTTATCCTTTGTCCCTATGTATCCCCTCATCCTGGGCCCCTATGTATACCCCTCCCATCCTCAGCCTTTATGTGTTCCCCTCATCCTGGGCCTCTGTGTATCATGACCCATCCTGGGTCTTTATGTATCCCCCTTATCCTGGGCCCCTATGTATCCCCCCATTCTGGACCTTTACGAAACCCCCCTATCATAGGCCCCTATATATCTCCCCATCCTGGGCCCCTATGTATTCACTCCCATCCTGGGTACCTATGCTGCCCTATCCTAGGTCCCTATGTCCACTACCTTGCCCATTCACAGAGGAAAAAAATAATCCCCTTGCAGCTTCATATTGAGCGTGGTCATTAACATGACTGCTGACCCACAGAGGCCGCGCACTGATGTCGGTGCGCGGCACATAGCAGTGACATTTAAAGGCCGGAGGCCAGTTAACACCACTGCTATGCACCATGCACTGGCGTTAGCACCTGACGCATAGCTGTGATGTCCAATGACAGTGACACGCGCTGCCTTTGATTGACAGGCGGCTTTTAAATGTCACTGCTATGTGCTACATGATGATGTCAGCGTGCTGTGCACATCAGTGATGTTCTTGGCACCCATCTTTACATTAGTTGTATGTGCCTTGTATGCACTGCGATAGGCACGTGGTCATTATAATGATTGACCACCATTACTGACTGGCACCCAGTATATGTGACGTGGGGGCTCACTGAGGACCTGGAGCCCCCTGGAGGATCGTCCGGTGTCCCATTAGGCAATCTGATGCTGTTTAAAAGGTTACATATCAATTCACTAGCAGTATTCCTATTTAGATTTGGTGGACAGTTTCATCTTTTCATTGTTTTTATTTTGTTTGTTTTCCTTTTTTTGTAGTCATTTTTCATATTTTATCTTTTGTCTTTTTGATTCTTTCTCTTTGTTGGCTATTGCTAATTGGGGTTTATGTATTTCATGAATAATGCGATCTTAAATGGTTTTACGTTATTTCTTTTCCTTACATGTTATTTTTTATACCAATAAATATATGTCTTTCTTATTTGATGTGCCGGTATTTATCCTTTTTCATGTGCCTTTTCATGTTTATTTCTGTTTACGTTGATACCAGCTCTTATGCACTTTCTGTTATATTTGCATATGGTGCCCATCTATGCTTTATTTTTGTAGAGAGTTTACAACAAAGTCAAATTTGACTTCTCACATTTACAGCACTGTCCCCATCTATTCTCAGTTAGCACAAACTCCCCATTCTGCTCATGTGCTGAGCCCGCTGTTGTATTTGTCCCTGTCACTGTACCTGCTGTGCTACATAACAGCAGTATTCGTTTCAGTGCCACCAACATTTTGCCCCCCAGGAGTAATAATACCCGCACTTGGCACCTTTAAAAATTAGAATACCCTGAGTGCACTTTAAACGGAATGATGCCTTTTAAATGCTCCAGTTACATTTATAATTGCCCCTTAAGTGACCCAAAAAGGTAATAATGCCCAATGTGATTAATATGATTAATGCGCCAGTGTGAATGCTGTCAATTACCATAGGGAAGAGGCTGAATATTATAATTAAGAAACAGAATGACAGAACGGTGCACTGAGCCCGTGACTATGCCAATGGTTCTCCGAAGACACCTCATATCTACTAAAATTGTTTTTATCTAAAACAAAATTACTAAAATCTAGAAGTACCAGTAGGATTTTTATAGAGCCAAAGTCCCCTACATTAATGTCTGAATAGTTCAATTTCTGTTTTGGGGGTGACTGACTCTCTTTAACAGGTTGAAGATTTATGGCTGCATGATTTAAAGTGTACTTGTCCTTTTAGACAAAACCTGTAAAAAAGAAACATTTTCTGCTCTCGGCACACATGACTAGATATAACTACTTTCGGTACACATACCAGTCTATTATAACTAGGAGATGTCCCAATTCTGTTGTTTTGTATGCCATCCACTCTTTGTTAGTGAGCGGTTATTCTTCAACAGCATTCTGCCATCACTATAGGTGTTGTGACATCGCTTTACTTACTCTCCTTATGCTGACCAATGCTTATCTTCAGTGAACTGAAAAACATTCAATCTGTGTGCATATTGAAAACATAAGAGCAGGAGCATAGAGAAGATCTGCCCCACTTACTGTGATCTGTCTCAGGGTCCCTGCTGCAAGAGATGGATAACACTTGACAACAGGAACTGAATCGGCAGCTTGTTCAGATGGCAGAGACCTACAACATATGTACAGTGGGTACGGAAAGTATTCAGACCCCTTTAAATTTTTCTCTGTTTGTTTCATTGCAGCTATTTGGTAAATTCAAAAAAGTTTACCTATTTATTACATTATCTATCAAATGAGATAAAGTTGGATGAATGTACAGTAACGATTTCAGGATACGAGTTGACTATACTCTTGTTTTAACTGTCCATTATGCAAAGGGGAAAATGAGGATTCTATCTGGTGATTATCAAAATTTAGAGAGTGATGATATTGCTATTAAATGATTCACTTCCAATGAAAAACTTAATTAATTTGGGTACATGAACATTAGCTCTAAGTTAGGAAAATTGCTTAGTGAAGATGTGGACAATATGTAGAAAGTCAAAAAGATAAAATGAAATGATATTTGAGAATAGATGGAGCAGAAAGACGTAGAGCCAAAAAACCCACTAAGACTCTGTTTGTCTTGACACTAAGCAATATTAAATCTCCTCGTTAATTGTCCTATATCCCTCAGCTTGATTCTAATTATCACTTAAAGCTAATGACTCTCAGTACATGCAATGGTAAGTACAGTCACTGCACGTGTGGATACTAACTAACACTCCCATCTACCTGGCGGAATGTTGCAAACAATTTGATGTAATTGTTTTTAATTAAAAACACACACAACAAGATCCCTATAGGAGATGATGGATTTCGCTTTCATAATTTTGACTATGATGTTTGCGCAGAAGAAAATATGGCTTTTTTGAAAGATTGGATTTTCCAGAGCCTTGTTTTTCCTTTTTTTTAAATTCTTGAATTGTAGATTTATAATTTAGCGTGTAAATGTCACTATCTATGTAATATCAGAACTCATAAAATATTTATGCTATGGAACTTTCAGTAAACTTTTCCTTAACCTACATAGCCTGGGCACACAATGCATTTGCTAAATTATTCATAAAAAGTTCACTGTACACATTTAAATTACCTTTTAGCATATTGTACAATTTGCAAACATTTTCACAAACTTCTACACTGAATAGACTTTGGCAGCTTTGTCACTTTCCAAGCAAATCAATGTCAAAATCTGTTTAACTCTTGGCCCTTCTGAAGAATACATGCATAGCAGATTTTAGAGCGGTTTAGAAGCTCTATAAGACTAGAATCTGAGCCTTTTCCTCTTAGGAGACAGTTTTCATCCAGAAAGCAGCAATTATCTAAAAAAAATGGTGTCATTGACAGATTAAAATCCTTTAAGTGCCATTTATATCAAAACCAGAGTCAGTTTTTTCTGTGATTTTAGTATTTAAATTATCGCTGTTTGCAAACAATAACTTTATACATAATATGTTTACTTTTCTTATGCATTTTTTAAACCCTTGCAAGAGCCTAGAGGACTATCAAATTTTTTTTTGCCTTTTCAATTTTTTTTTTTTACGGATGTATGAGGCTCTGTTTTATGTGGCACAAATTGTATCATATTCTACTACTGTTTTAGTGTACATTTAAATTACTGTGTAAATTTTGGTTTAGTTTCTTTTTTTTTTACTGTTCAACTATCACACCAAATAAACCTTTTATTTAAATCTCCAGGTTGTTACCGTCGTGTGGATGCCAAAAAAGTGTGATTCTTTTTTTAATACAGTATTTACATAGTAAGATATATTTTATGTGAAAATAATCATATTTTTCACATTGGAGACGTATTTCCCTTTATTACTTTTTTAACTATTTGCAGACGTCATTTATATGTTCTTATATAAATAACAAATATATTATGCTGCAGCATGTGCTCAATTGTGATACATTTGTACTACTGGTAGAGTTGAGCAAGTCTTGAGAGTTTAGTACTAAATCAATTTGAAAGGAATTGAATCGGTCGGGAAGGGGTGAAAAACAATATCGCAAACATCTCTCCTTTGCTCCCTCTCCATACCTGTTCCTCTACTGCTGGTCGTCTGATTGGCTCTTTTATCATCTATCTTCTGCCGTATGGCTAGGACTTATGTTACTTAGGTCTCATACGGGGTATAATGACTGAACTAGCTGTGTTTCACTCCAAAAATCATTAGGTAGGGTGCAGCTCAAATCATTGACATGTATTGTGCAAAAAGTGATGGTGTGGGGCCTCAGATATAGATAATAAAGGGGAAAGAAGATTGAAGAAGAAGGATAGAATACAGAAGATAGAAAAACATATGAGATGAGCGGTAAAAGCAGTGCAGTAAATGGGGAGGGCCAAGAAGGGGTGAGGAGGGACCTTTTTAAACCTCTTCCCGGCCATATATTTGGCCTCATTTAGACATCAGTAACTTTTCTCATACCTAAAAAACTGAACTAATTTCATCAGTGTTTGGTCAGCGTGTCAATTTTTACCATCAGTGTTTCATCAATTTTTCTAGTATACAACTGATGGAGGTTTTTCAATCATCTCCTATCAAACAGTCAGTGAAAAGCAGGCACCACACAGATAGGATCCAAGAGCTATTCATGGACCTATAGGCTTGCGATGGCAAGTTCGATCCATGGCTAAGATCAAAATTGGACTTGTCTCCGTGTTTGGGTGTGGACCAAATGTACAAGTGCATGAACACATGAACAGCCCCATAAACTATAATATGTGCAGGTTAAATTCAGAAAAAAATGAATAAAGCTGGCAAAGGAAAATCTGAATGAACTGTTGTCCAGCAAAATAGTGGCTGGATTCTTCCAATGTGAACAGTCAAAAATTTGGAATCTGACTTTTCTTAAAAACATTTTTAAGGCAAATTCGATTTGCCTCAAATCAATTTGCTCATCTCTAACTATTTTAATGCATAAAAAATTGAAATAATCAAGTGTCCGAATCTTCCATAAAAAAACTTTATTGTAATAGTTTTACCCCTATCTGCCATTAGACGTTCTATCCCGTCCATGTGCCCTGGTACTTAATTCCCAAGGATGGGATAGTCAGGGCCGGCTTTAGGGGCAGGCAGACCAAGCAGCTCCCCCAGGGGCCCCCAGCTAGCGGCACATCACGCTGCCTCATTGAACTATACTGGCGTCTGCCTGTACAGTTAAAAGCAATGATGGAGGAGAGAGCGTCAGCTGATGCTCCCTCTCCCATCATTCCCCTCTGCCTCTGACACTGCGGGTGCACGATGACATCATCGCGCACTCACTGTGTGCCGTGCAGTGCAGCCGCTGAGACAGGAGCCGGGAGCTGCGAGGGCACAAGGAGAGGTGAGGATTGTGTCTTTTTTTTAAATATATCAGTGAGTACTGGACTGTGGGGCCATTCTGGGGGGAGATGTGGGCTGTGCTATATACTATGTGTCTTTGATATATACTATGTGGGCTGTGCTATATACTATATGGGCTGTGTTATATATTATATGGCTGTGATATATACTATGTGGGCTGTGCTATATACTATGTGGCTGTGCTATATACTATGTGGGCTGTGCTATATACTATGTGGACTGTGCTATATACTATGTGGCTGTGCAATATACTATGTGTGCTGTGCTATATACTATGTGGGCTGTGATATATACTATGTGGCTGTGTTATATACTATGGGAGGTATATTACATTCTATGGGGAGGCTGTGTTATACTGTGTGGCTGTGTTATATACTATGTGGGGTATTTTCTATTCTATGGGGGAGGCTGTGTTATTTACTATGTGGCTGTGTTATATACTATGGGGGGTACATTATACATTATATTATATGGGGAGGCTGTGTTATATACCATGGGTGGTACATTATACATTACATTCTATGGAGGAGGCTGTGTTATATATTATGGGGGTACATTATATTCTATGGGGGAGACTTTGTTATATACTATGGGGGTACATTATATTCTATGGGGAGGCTGTGTTATATACTATGGGGGGCTACATTATATTCTATAGGGAGGTGGGCTGTATTATATTCTATGGGGGCTACATTATATTCTATGGGGCTGTATTATATTTATGAGGAAGGATTGCATCATACTCTGATGGGGCTACATTATATTCTATGGGGAGGTGGGCTGTATTCTATTCTATTTGGGGCTACATTATATTCTATGGGGGCTGTATTATATTTATTATATTCTATGAGGGGTGATTGCATCATACTCTACATCATAAGACAAAATGTCGTAGATAGGTGACCAAGGTCTGGTTGGCCCTCTCTATCCATCTCCCAGGGCCTGTCTGCCAGCAGCAAAGGGTAAAGTAACCCAGCTGGCCGTTGTCGAGGAGACTTATTCTTGGCGCAGGAGACACACGCCCGAACATAGTCCCCAACGTCACGGACAATATGCAGCCACCAGTATGTCCTCGCCAGCAACTCAGATGTCCTTTTTACCCCAAAGTGTCCACTCACCCTGGATGAATGTGCCCAAGAGAGTACCTCCAGTCGCAAATGGGTAGGCACAAAAGTCTTGCCCGGGGGCACAGATTCTAGTGAAACCGGGGCCACTGTTGTCAGGCTCTCTGTGGGGACAATAAGCCGAGGCTCCTCCTCCTCCTCAGAGGACACCACAAAGCAAGAGAGAGCGTCGACACAAATGTTCTTCTCTCCCGAGAGAAAATGCAGTGTGAAATGAAACCGGGAGAAAAACAAGGACCATCTGGCCTGGCGAGAATTAAGCCGCTGGGCTTTCTGAAGATATACCAAATTCTTATGGTCGGTGAAGACTTGGAGGGGAAAGCGAGCCCCCTCCAACAGATGTCTCCACTCAGAGAAAGCCAGCTTCATTGCTAGTAACTCCCTGTCCCCGATGGAATAATTCCTTTCCGCTGGTGTGAAGGTCTTGGAGAAGAAGAAGCAAGGATGCTCCCGACCTTGAGCATCCTTTTGAAAGAGGACTGCTCCAGCACCAAAGGATGAGGCATCCACCTCCAATATGAATGGCTTATCAACATCAGGGTGGTGTAAAATGGGAGCGCTAGCAAAATGAGACTTAATTGAGGTGAAAGCCTTGGAGACTTCTTCGGACCACAATTTGGGATTTGCTCCCTTCTTGGTGAGGGTTACCAAGGGAGCTACCAAAGTTGAGAAATGGGGAATGAACTGGCGATAATAATTAATGAACCCCATAAATCGCTGCACCGCTTTAAGGGAATGGGGTTCTTGCCAGTCCATCACAGCCTGTAGTTTGGCAGGATCCATAGCCAATCCCTGGGCAGAGATAATATAGCCCAGGAATGGTAAAGACTCCTGCTCAAACACACATTTCTCCAACTTTGCATAAAGGAAATTTGCCCACAAGAGGTCGAAGACTCTGCAGACATCTCTCCGGTGGGAGTCAATATCTGGAGAGAAGATGGGAATGTCATCCAGATAGACTACGACTGAGGTGGAAAGCATATCCCGGAAGATGTCATTAATAAAGTCTTGGAAAATGGCTGGGGCATTACAGAGCCCGAAGGGCATCACCAGATATTCATAGTGCCCATCCCTGGTATTAAAAGCCGTCTTTCATTCGTCCCCCTCACGGATGCGAATCAGGTTATATGCACCCCGCAGGTCTAATTTGGTAAATACCCTTGGTCCCCGGAGCCTATCAAAGAGCTCAGAAATCAGGGGCAATGGGTATTTATTCTTAACGGTGATGGCGTTAAGACCCCTGTAATCTATGCAGGGATGTAATTCTCCGTTCTTCTTCTGCACGAAGAAGAACCCCGCCCCAGCAGGTGAAACTGACTTCCTAATGAACCCTCTTGCCAGATTCTCCTGGATGTATTGGGACATAGCCTCCGTCTCCGGGAGAGAGAGGGGATAAACCCTTCCCCGGGGTGGTTCTGCTCCAGGCAAGAGGTCATTAGGACAGTCATAGGGGCGGTGAGGCCGAAGAGTCTCCGCAGCCTTTTTGGAGAACACGTCTACATAGGACAAATAACACTTGAGAAGGGAAGTGAAATCTGCGGGTATCCCTATAGTAGTAACCTGAACACTCTCCCTCACACATCTACCTTTACAAGACTCACTCCAACCCCGTATCCTCCCAGAGGACCACTCAATATGTCGGAAGTGAAGACGAAGCCAGGGTACTCCCAGCAGAGCCTCATCTATACCCTCGGGAAGGACTAGGAAAGAGATAATCTCCTGATGGGAAGGAGACATAGATAATGTGAGAGGGATTGTCTGATGTGTGATCTGTGAGGGCAGTATTGATCCATTCACCACTCGAACAGTCACCGTTTGGCGAGCATCACCTGAGGTATTGTATGGCGGAGAGCGAAGGCAGAGGACATAAAATTCCCCTCTGCTCCAGAATCCACACAAAGCTCAACTGTTAGAGTGGATGGACCAAAAGAGATTGTCCCTTTAAAGGACAGCTTGAAGGCAAATGCCGCTGAATCTAGTGAACCTCCTCCTATGGTTACTAGACGCGATTGTGTTCCGAATGCTGGGGACATCTATTGGCATAATGTCTTAACTGTTGGCAATTGTTACAAACCACGGGGTCTCGAGCGGGCCGAGACTTAGGTCCAGCTTGAGCAACCTCCATGGCCTCCTGGGAGTCGGGACGCCTGAATGGGAGATTCTAGAGGTTTGGCAAAGGTGGGAGCCAGCCGGAACCTCTGCCTACACTGGGCCCGCTCCAACCTCTGCTCGTGAAAACACAGGTCGATGCGGGTAGATATGGAGATAAGCTTCTCCAGTGAGGCAGGAATCTCCCTGGTGGCCAAAGCGTCCTTTACATGGTCAGCCAGACCTCTCCAGTATACCGGAATGAGGACTTTATCCGGCCACTCTAACTCGGAGGCCAGAGTCCGAAATTGGACCGAAAACTGGCTGACCATGGACGAATCCTGTGACATTGCCAGCAGTTGGAGCGCCGTATCATGGGTGACCTGAGGGCCTAAAAAGACCTTTTTAAGAGCCTCCAGAAACCGAGGAGCACTCCGCACCACACGATCGTCGCGCTCCCACAGCGGCGTTGCCCATTCCAACGATCTGCCGACAGAAGTGATACTATGAAACCGACTTCTGCCCGCTCTGTTGGAAAACGTGCAGCCAGAAGATCGAGCTGTATAGAGCACTGGCTTACGAATCCCCGACAATGTTTACTGTCACCAGAAAACTTGTCTGGAAGCGGGAGATGGGATAAAGTCGGGGCAGAGGTGGCGGAGGACAAACTGGCTGCCACTGTGCTAGCAGCCTGAACAGCGACTGCAGTAACATCCACAGCTGAGGTTGTGCGCTCTAGAGCCGCCAACCTACCCTCCAGCTGCTGGATGAACTGCCCTAGGCGCTGGTCATCCGCTATTTTACTAGCCAGACCCTGGCACTAGTATTATGTTAGGGTCAGCAGAACGCACCAAGTAAATATAAATAATGGGTGCGTTCGCAGCCCGGGGTCCACCGTGCAGGCAGAGCCTGCTGCTAATAAGATGACAGGATATGGCGGTATAAGCGAACTCTGTTACTTCACAGAGTCGCAAACATAGATGCTATGGCACTATATGGCGGTATAAGCGAACTCTGTTACACCACAGAGTCGCTGAGGTAGAGACGCAGAGATAGAGACTGTGTCCTGTTAACACCACAGGGGTACACAGATAACTGCTATGCGGATAGCAGTCCATGGTCATGCAGTCAGCAACGCAAACATGCAATTCCTCACCGGAGTAGCCAGTATTCTAGAGGCTATTACAGCCAAGCCCTGAACACATGCATACAAATCTCCTCGCCGGAGGTGCCGATATTCTAGGGGCTTATTTCAGCCGAGCCCTAACTGCATGCGTGCATGATCACACTGGCGCAAAGCACATAACACAATTGATACTAGCGCATGGCCGAGCGGCCATGCAACCCTTTTATAGCAGCAACTACAAGATCTTCCAGAAAAGGACCAATGAGAGACTGTTTCAGAACACAAGCAGTTTCAGGACCTTCCTGGAGGACCAATTGGAGCTGCTGCAGTAACTGAGCATGTGATCCCTGATCTCCAATGAGAGATCTTACTCTGGGCATGCTCAGAAGGGGAAATGCAGAACTTAGTCCCAAGACTGCCTGCTCCAGTACTGGTTAGCATACAGGAACCAGAAGAGGCAGCAACAAGCCTCTGCACAGTATTAGACTGAGCGAGACGCTGGGACCGACGTCTCCGCTGAGCAGGCTCCACTGTGGCCGGAGATGGATGTGGGACTGCAGTGGGACTGGTTCGAGGTTTCCCTTGTGCTGCAGCGGGAACTCGATCCCTAACACATATAGGGTTCTTTATATGTGGAGCATCATATGGAGCACATATGGGGCCTATTCTGTATGGAGCATTATATGGAGCCCATTACCTAGGGCATCTATACTGATGGTACATATTAGTGGGCTCATCATATGTATGAACATTATATGGGCAGTATTCTGTATGGAGCAATATATGGTCATTTACTGTATGGAGCAATATGTGGGGCTCATTATACCCTAAGGGGACCATCCTATACTGTATGGTACATTATTATGTGGAGCTCATCATATACTGTATGGAACATTATATGGGGCCAGTTATTCTGTATGGAGCAATATATGGGGCTCATTATTCTGTATGGCCACTACGTGGTGGCCATAATACTGTATGGAGGAATATACTGTCCGGTTTTTGAGCTATTTTAGAATGTAAAATAGATATCAGTCATGTAATGTAAGAAGTGAAGTATTTGTCATCGTACTATACCTATATTTCTCTGCCGTATGAGAGCAACATGAATTGTGGTATGTGTTAAAGGGGCCCACTGACACTCTTTCGCTAGGGGGAACACAGAAACCTGGAACCAGCCCTGCCCCCCCCAACTTTAGCCAAATAACCCCCAGTTTTCAATGTGTAACTATTATTATAAAGTAAATTAAGGTTGACAAGCTTAAGTAATAAGAATTGATGTTGTTGGCATTGAAATGGGCACTGTAGGTGTGTTTACTGTCCTCCACTCACTGCCGACTTTTCTTCCCCATTGACTTGCATAGGGGTCGGGTCGAGTTTCAGTCGGAACTGTGACTTTTTCCAATAGTCGGCCGATTTTGTTCGACTCGACTTTTCATAAAATCGGGTGGTCAGAAACCCGACTCGACCCTCCCGGAAGCAAAGTCGCTCATCTCTATAAAAGACTCATTGCCAGTTACTGCAAACGCTTCGTTGTAGTTGTTGCTTCTAAGGGTGGCCCAACCATTTAATAATAATAATAACAAAGACCTTCATTTAAAAACTGCATTTTGTGTTTCGTGTGCTGTTGTATTTCGGTAGCTGAGGAGGACAGGAACAACAGCAGGGCAGCAGAACACCTGAGATGTTGGTAACTGATGGGTTGCAGATTCCTAAACTAACGACACAACTAGAGGTAGCCGTGGAGCGTTCCTACGTTGATCCTAGACGCCTCATCACAGCCTGAGAGATAACTACACCTAAAGACAGAAAGATGAAAGCTATCTGCCCCGGAGCAGATCCCCAAAGAAAATAGGAAGCCCCCAAACATATAATGGCGGTTAGACAAGATGAAAACACAAACATAGGCAGAAAATAGATTGAGCAAACGCTGGGACCACAAGCTGACTAAATAGGATAGGACAGGAGAGATTACTTTCTGCAACCCAGAAAACCTTACAAAAATCCAACAATTCTGATTACAAAAATACTGAGATTACACGATCTCGCCACCCGCTATATCAGATCTCAATGTGAACAAAACCAAGCTGCAGACACTGAAAAAACAGGAAAAAGCAAATGAGCAAATAACAGTGACTGCAGATAAACTGTGAGGAGCTCAGGCCCCAGGAGGGGACCTGGCTGACCTCCACAAAAGTGCAGAAAACAATGCAAAAAGCAAGCACAAAAAGAAAAGCAAAAAATATCTTATCTGAAAGCAGGAGATGCAGGCAAGACTTCAGCAAACTTCCAAATGAACCAGGAACCACAATTGAGACAAGAACAATTGATCACCGGAAACCATCATGGGAGGGAACCTCCCTTATATCAGACCAGTCAGTGAACCCAGATTGCCATTCCTCGCTGAAAGGTTCAGTACTGTCTGTAACCACCAGAGGGAGCCTCTGCTCAGAAACCATCTCTAGCACATTCATAACAGCGTGCTATCTTTGTCTAATATTTAAATTTGTTTGATGATCTGAAAAATTTAAGTGTGACAAACATGCAAAAGAATAGAAAATCAGGAAGGAGCAAACACTTTTTCACACAACTGTATATTGGCATATCTCTCGAAAAGGTAGAAATGGGGATATACTTTAAGGACAATGTTTGGTTCTTTATTTCTTTGTAGAATCTTTCATAGCGCAGATCATTTTGCATTTTTTATCTTCTCAATATACAATTCTGTAACAATATTTGTAAGTAAATGATAATTTCCTTTTCCGTCTTCACTAGAACAGTTGTCACTCTACAATTTACAGGGGGTCATAACCCAATAAAAAGTTTTCTTTTCTATTTTTTCATTTTTTATTATTTTGGTGCTGAATCATATTACTCTGATAAATAGAATGCCCCACATTACAATTACATTTCAGTTTTAGATCCCCAGATTAAAGATTTTTGCTGAAAGAACAATTTGATCACAGAAGTCAACCTTGATGAAAAAGACAATATATTGTTGTTCTGTCATTTTACTGATAGAAAGCATTTCTGAAAAGAGACATTTTTCATTTTCTTAGGAAAGCTGAATGAAATAAGACCTAATTTTATATAAAATTATTGAGTTAGGACATTTTATTTGTGCAGTCATCTTTAAATTCCATTTTAAGTAATTGTACCCAGGGATATTTATTTAGCGGAAAACACAACATATAGTATGTGTAACTAGAGATGAGTGAATCTTTTGATTTCCAAATTTACATGCTTTGATGAATTTTCCCGCAAAAACTGCATTCACAGCAAAGCCTATAATTGTCTGGAAAAGATGTATATAATATTCTTAGTTCTCTGAGGACTTTATTGAACCCCTTTTTTCTTTAACCCCTTAACCCCCAAGGGTGGTTTGCACGTTAATGACTGGGCCAATTTTTACAATTCTGACCACTGTCTCTTTATGAGGTTATAACTCTGGAACGCTTCAACAAATCTTAGCGATTCTGAGGTTTTTTCTTGAGACATATTGTACTTCATGATAGTTGTAAAATTTCTTCGATATAAGTTGCAGTTATTTATGAAAAAAATGGAAATATGGTGAAAATTTGGAAAATTTAGCAATTTTCAAAATTTGAATTTTAATTCCCTTAAAACAGAAATATGTCACACAAAATAGTTATTAAATAACATTTCCCACATGTCTACTTTACATCAGCACAATTTTGGAACCAAAATTTTTTTTAGTTACGAAGTTATAAAGGTGTAAAGTTGACCAGCGATTTCTCATTTTTACAACAAATTGTACAAAACCATTTTTTTTAGGGACCACCTCACATTTGAAGTCACTTTGAGGGGTCTATATGGCAGAAAATACCCAAAAGTGACACCATTCTAAAAACTGCACCCCTCATGGCACTCAAAACCACATTCAAGAAGTTTATTAACCCTTTGTTAGGGTTCGAGTTCCCGCTGCTGCACAAGAGGAGTCTCGAACCAGTCCCGCTGCGGTCCCCCATCCATCTCCAGCTGCAGTGGAGCCTGCTCAGCAAAGACGTTGGTCCCAGCATCTCACCCGGTCTAATGCTGTGCAGAGACTTGCTGCTGCCTCTTCAGGTTCTGCTATTATAGCCAGTACTGGTCAGCGGCGAGCAGACGTCTTTAGGTCTAAGTCCTTTGTTGCTTCGTCTGAGCATGCCCAGGGCGAGATCTCCCATTGGAGATCAGGGGTCACATGCTCAGACACAGCTACCACTCCTATTGGTCCTTCAGGAAGGTCCTCTGGCTGTTGATGTTCTGAAGCAGCCTCCCATTGGTCCTTCCTGGAAGGTCTTTTTCTCGTGGCTGCTATAAAAGGCTGTCCTTACCGCATGGCCGTGCGCTAGGATCAATTGCATTATATGCTTTGCGCCAGTGTGATCAGGTACTCATGTGGTTAGGTCTGGCTGAAATAAGCCCCTAGAATACCGGCACCTCCGGTGAGGAGATTTGGGTGCACGTGGTCAGGGCTTAGCTGAAATAAGCCCCTAGAATACCGGCTTCTCCGGTGAGGAGATTGCTTGATTGCGTTGCTGTCTGCATGATCACGGACTGCTATCCGCACAGCAGTTATCTGTGTATCCCTGTGGGGTTAACAGGACACAGTACCTATCTCTGCGTCTTTACCTCAGCGACTCTGTGGTGTAACAGAGTTCTCTTTTATCGCCATATAGCGCTGCGGCATTCCTGCTAGCGGCTCTGTGGATTAACAGAGTTCGCATTAACTGCCACAGCGCGCTACGGCGATTATTTTAGCGACTCTGCGGGATATCAAAGTTCGCTACTTATGCCATTTTACTAGCAGCAGGCTCTGCCTACACGGTGGACCCCGGGCTGCGAACGCACCTCTCTACATCTTATATTTGGTGCGTTCCGCAAACCCTAACACCCTTCATGTGCTTCACAGGAGCTGAAGCAACTTGGAAGGAAAAAATGAACATTTAACTTTTTAGTCACAAAAATGATATTTAAAAAAAATATTTATTTTAACAAGGGTAAAAGGAGAAAATGGACAGATAAAGTTGTTGTGCACTTTCTCGCCGGATCCACATATGTGGGGGAAAGCAACTGTCTGGGCACATGGCAGGGCTCGGAAGGGAAGGAGCGCCGTTTGACTTTTTCAAACCAAAATTGGCTGGAATTGAGATTAGACGCCATGTCGCGTTTGGAGAGCCCCTGATGAGCCTAAACAGTGGAAACCCCCCACAAGTGACACCATTTTGGAAACTAGACCCCCTAAGTAACTTATCTAGTTCTGTGGTGAGCACTTTGAACCCCCAAGTACTTCACATAAATTTATAATGCACGGGCAAGAAAATAAAAAATCCTATTTTTTTTCCACAAAAATGATATTTTCGCCCCCAATTTTTTATTTTCCCAAGGGTAACAGAAGAAATTGGACCCCGAGAGTTATTGTGCAAACTACTGTTTGGGCACATGGCAGAGCTCAGAAGAGAAGGAGCCAAGCTTGACTTTTTCAACGCCGAAATGGCTGGAATTGAGATCAGACGCTATGTCACGTTTGGAGAGCCCCTGATGTGCCTGAACAGTGGAAACCCCCAATTATAGCTCCAACCCTAACCCCAACACACCCCTAACCCTATTCCCAACCCTAACCCTAATCCTAACTTTAGCCCCAACTCTAACCCTAACTTTAGCCCCAACTCTAACCCTACCCCTAATGGGAAAATGGAAATAAATAAATTTTTTTAATTTTATTATTTTTTCCTAACTAAGTGGGTGATAAAGGGGGGTTTGATTTACTATTTATAGCGGGTTTGAAAGTTTGGCAGTTGTCACACGCTATAAGATGCTTTTTATTGCAAAAAATAGTTTTTGCATCATCGCATTTTAAGAGCTATAATCTTTTCTTATTTTGGCCACAGAGTCATGTGAGGTCTTGTTTTTTGTGGGACGAGTGGATGTTTTTATTGGTACCATTTTCAGGCACATGACATTTTTTGATCGCTTTTTATTACGATTTTTGTGAGGCAGAATGAACAAAAACCAGCAATTCATGAATTTCTTTTGGGGGGAAGGCGTTTATACCATTCCGCGTGTGGTACAATTTATAAAGCAGTTTTATTCTTTGGGTTAGTATGATTACAGCGATACCTCATTTATGTCATTTTTTTATGTTTTGTCGCTTTTATACAATAAAAACAATGAAATATAAAAAATAATTATTTTTGCATTGCTTTATTCTGCAAGCTATAATTTTTTTATTTTTTCGCTCATGATACTGTATGGCATCTCGTTTTTTGTGGGACAAGATGACATTTTCAGCGGCACCATGTTTATTTATATCTGTCATTTTGATAGCGTGTTATTCCACTTTTTGTTCAGCAGTATGATGATAAATCATTGTTTTTTGCCTTTTTTTAAGGGGTTCACTAAAGGGGTTAACTAGTGGGACAGTTTTATAGGGTGGGTCGTTACGGACGCGGCGATACTAAATATGTGTACTTTTATTTATTTTTTTATTTACATGAAGAAATTAATTTATTGGGAATATTTTTTTCTTCTTTATTTAGGAATTTTTTTTTACACGTCATTTTTATGTTTTTTACTTTTTTACTTTGTCCCTGGGTGGGATATCACTGTATAATATCAGATCGCTGGTCTGACAGTTTAAACAGCACTGTCAGACCAGTGATTGACAGGTACTGCAGCAGCCTTTCTCAGCGCCTGCTCTCAGCAGGCACTGAGGAAGCCGCCTCCCTGCAGGACCCGGAAGGACAACGCGGCCATCTTGGATCCAGGGTCCTGCAGAGAGGAAGCCCTCGGAACAACACGGTCACATCGCGTTGTTCTGAGGGTCTCAGGGAAGCACGCAGGGAGCCCCCTTCCTGCGCGATGCTTCACTGTACCGCCGGAACACTGCAATCATGTTTTATCACAGTGTGCCGGGGGTTAATGTGCTGGGAGCCATCCGTGACCGCTCCTGGCACATAGTGCCAGGAGTCAGCTGTGATAATCAGTTGACACCCGGCCGCGATCAGCTGCGCTCCCCCCGGGAGTGCAGCTGATCGCATATGACGTACTATTCCATCCATGGGAATTAAGTCCCAGGGCACATGGACGGAATAGTACGTCTGATGGCAGAAAGGGGTTAACATATACACAGTCCTAGTAATGTTTAAGTGACCTCAACACATCTGGTTAGGGGAGAAGGACAGGACATGTAAAGGTAGTTCATGTCCCAAAAGTCAGCACCTGCAATAGGCTGCAGTACTTTAGTGGCATGTATGGGCTTAATAAATAAATGCAAAAAAATATACAGTCCCTGTCTCACATGTCATGGAGCACTGTTTCTCTGACATACAAACTTCTTCATTATTCTCCAGTAGCAAAATTAGGACAGAGGGGTTTCAAACTACCCTCCTTGTTTGCAGTGCTTCAAGAATTAAACAAAAATCATAGCCACACAGACTCTGAAGGTTCTGTACCTCCCTATCACTTAAATCTTTGGATTATTGTTGACAGAATGAAGCTACCACTCTCATTTTCAGTATTTTGCAGAGCTGCACGCTCTGATTTAGATCTTTATATCCCTATATGTGCACTCTAAAATTTCTATCCGCGGGTTATGAAATCATTTGTCACTACTTTCACTGTCCTCTTCTTTTATTGCCCCTGTGATATTCCACTCCTCATTGGCTGCCGTAGGCAATGATCATGTGATGTGATAGCAGCAAGCCATTGAGGAGAAGCCCTTGTGGCTGTGCCTGACATCATGTGAGCCAGCTCTCTTTTCAGCAATGTGTCAATGTGTGAAATAGTAGCAGGCATTATTTTTTTATGATCTTCACAAATCAGATCACAAAATGTTTTAATTCACCGGGACTTGCAAATTTTCAGAAATTTGACTCAGTCGATTTTACGTGGATCAATCCACTTATCTCTGTGTGTAGCCTGAGTGGTTGTTTAGGGTCCTGCAGACTTAAAAGATAATTGGTATGTAAAAATGCTCACAATGTTATTTATCGTCTAATCTACTATGGTGTTTTCTGTTAATGTCTCACAATTCCTTAGGAATGGATCACCGGTGAGAGATTTAGCAAACCACAACAGTATATTGTGCTTCCATAGCGTCTTTTGTTGCAGTCTTTAATTAATATAATTTAAAGAAATCCTCCAAAATCTAGATATTGCTGTTATGTACATGGGACATGTGTGTTCTTTGACTCTCACCATGTGTTTAATGCATGTGAGAAGATTACAGCGTTAATTCTTATTGTTTGTCCTGCATCATATCGCAAATTACTTTGCTGCGTGTGTATAAGAAGATCCAAGATGTCTGACTGAACTACTAAGCAAATCAAATGCTAAAACACATGAATCTGAGAACAAACTACACAAACAAGGGCATCCATATCATTAAGATACCAAAATCACAAATTACTTAAAGGGAAACTGTCACCATGAAGATGCAATCCAACCTGCAGGCACCATGTTATAGAGCAGGAGAAGCTAAGCAGACTGATAGTTTTATGAGAACAGATTTAGTATACCCCTTGATTTAATTGTTTAATCCTATGCTCTTTCTGGGATTTGGGTCCAGTGGGCGGTCCTATCAGTGACTGACAGCTTTCCATGTGTAAGTGTGCATACTGATGTACCTGTCAGTCACTGATAGAACCGACTACTGCACCCAAAATCCCAGAAAGAGCAAAGGATTAAGTAAGTAAATCGCGGGGTATACTAAATCTTTTCTCACAAAACTATATATCAGTCTGCTTAGCTTCTCCTGCTCTATAACATGGTGCCTGCAGGTTGGACTGCATCTTCATGGTGACAGGTTCCCTTTAACTTTGTAACAGTAAAGTTATAATTTATAATGAAGAGAAGCATAAAGCCCTCTTGGCTTATTCTGTACTGGAAAAAAGGAAATCAATGAGCGACTTCTCATTTTCTATTGTGTAGGAAGACTCTCACAGATCATGTGAACTGTGGTGGAAATGACAAATGAGAACTGCATTCACGCCTGTCATTCTTTTATTGTCTCAAAGAGCATGTCTTTGAAAAGTTAAGTAGGAGAGACCTTAAAATGGGAGGCCAGTAAATATTATTTTTCTAAAGGCAGTTTAAAATTAATAAATAACTATTCCCCATGTAATCTCTCCAATGCTCCAGTTACTGTCCCTGATGGACCCCCCTTCTTCTAGGCAGCTGATCACATCTCTTCCAGTCACTTTATCACTGTAGACAATCACTGGTGGTATTTTTGATGTGATCCAATAATGAATTTTACACAATTCTTTTATACAGTAATTAAAAGGGCTCCTATTTAACACATTGCTTTAAAGCTTCTTAAGACTTGTTTAACATGGTTCAAATTTCTGCCGATTTTCATATTACAATACTGCCATTTTCGTGAAATCTCTTCTGTATGCTATGGAGAATAAAATTCAATGCAATTAGTACTGGAGATTTTATATCACAATTGATGCTGTGGATATTACAAGCTAAATCCATCCTTTGAAACAATGGAAGTTTTAGTAAGCCCACAGCAATTTAGTTCAAAATCTGTAATTACAAATTCGTAAAAAGTCATTATCATTTCAAAAGAATTTGCATATATCAATTTTACAAATGATCATAAGAAACTTCATGCAAATTGCCTCTTCAGATGTTACCCTTTAGACCATAAGAAACATTATAATATATCATAAAAATCTGTTTCTTTCTCCACTTATGAGCAATTTCTTCTGTACAGTTCAAATCCAATCTAGTCAAAGCAAAACAGATTGCCAGCATAGTGAGATGCTAGGTTACAACTAGCTAATATAGCCTATGGACAAAAGAAGGAAGAGGAGGAACGAGGAACAAAGTTAGAAAACAAGCAAAAAATGGATGATCATGATGCAAATAGTGATTTATCTTATCTGAGAGCTGGATTCACAGCTACAGTGCATAGTATTACTGTATAATGTCCTCCCTGCAGCTGCTACTTCTAAACATGTCCTAAATAGGGAAAGAGCATAAATTCCTATGTTTCTGTATACTGTGTTGGAGATATCATAGCATATTGTCTCCACTCACTAGTTCAGAGAGAACTGAAAATTAAAGATAAAGTCTATAGCGGAGAAACCTGGTGAAAAAATGTAGAATACAAGTCATAAAATGACCAGAAATAGTGTTAAGCCTGTACACACATGTAACAGCTTATTCTGAAAAGTTACCTGAAATGACATGTGCAATTTTTCGAATAAGCTACTGAAAACATAGAAAAAAAAACTACCTAGAAAACGTTTCTACATCCTAATTCTATTCTACTTTACCATGTTGTAAATACCATAAAATGTTTCTTCCCAAGTTTTGCCAAGTCCTCTCATCAGACAGGTACAATAAAATATTATTCATTTTTACCTTTTTATCTCTTTTTGTTAAAATGTAAATCCCTTGCAATGAGACTTCATTGAGTTTATATTGCAATTCAAAATGACTTCATCACTCTACAGCAAAATAATCCTATGAGAAAAAGCTTACAGCAAAGCATTTTATAGTACTACAAATTTGTGTTTAAGAAAAGTCCTGAAATTATATTGCCTTCACTGATGAAAAATCCTGGAACTTGGATGTGAATGAAACCAGGAATAAGAGCGGCATGGGCAACAAAAAGTTAACAGTGGCTGTTTTGTCACTTCTAATAATTGAAATGTTAACACAGATGAAAAATATTGTATCTTATTTTTCCTTTTAACCCGCCATCTATATATACATGTAAATGTCTCAAACTTCCCCAAAGCATTTTTTTGTTCCTGAGAATCATCAATCAGGTAAAAATGACCTTTTTGAAGAACAAAATCTCCTAGCTCATGTCTTCTAAAATATGAATGATGTTATGCTGGAATAGCAAGAAAAATGACAAGATTTATCATGCTGAGAAGAAGCTGGTTGATCTATAAGGCAACCTCACATTCTGTGTGGAATAACCAATTGCAGATGTAATTGTTTGTGCATTCTTGTAAAGGCCAACAAAATCAAGCATCAGTCATGACAATATAGGAAGCACAACTCATTTAGTGTACTTAGTATTCCTTTCATCCACAGAAAGGTCACTTATATTTTAAATGGCCATTTAACTGGCGGAGAGAACCAGGCATGCGTCCTGTGCTGAGCATCAATTTTGTAAAGTGTAATTTGGGATAAAGAATGGATGCATTGATTAAGGAGAAAAGTATATTATAGTAATGAGAAGGAAAATTTGGCCTGCATTAGTACAGATAAAAAGCCGGGTTAACAAAATGGCTTATTAAAAAAGGAGCTAAAATAACCCAAATACAACAAAGACAAAGATTTGTATTGCACTTTGTTCACAATGGACTAAAAGCGCAGATGTATTGTCAGATATTTACTTGTGATAATTCATTTTGTTATCTTTAAAAGGAACCAGCCATATTTAAAATGGTATCTGATCAGTAAGCAGGATCGAACAGGAGGAGCTGATCAATAGTGATGTACATTTTTATTTGAAAAATTTCAGTAAAACTTGCATTTTATTCATTGAAATCTTCGGTATTTGTATGCAGATGTGTTCAGTGGGCGGTCATATTCATTGATTGATTATAACTGTGCATGCAGAGATAGCTGTCAATTAATGATGAGCGAGTATACTCGTTGCTCGGGTTTTCCCCAAGCAGCTCGGGTTGACAGTAGTGATGAGCGAGTATGCTCGTTGCTCGGGTTTTCCCCGAGCAGCTCGGGTTGACAGTAGTGATGAGCGAGTATGCTCGTTCCTCGGGTTTTCCCCGAGCAGCTCGGGTTGTCTCCAAGTTTTTAGAAGTGCTCGGAGATTCAGTTTCTGTTGCCTTAGCTGCATGATTTGCATCTATTTGACAGCCTGAATACATGTGGGGATTCCTTAACAAGCAGGCAATCCTCACATGTATTCAAGCTGTCCAGCAGCCATAAATCATGCAGCTGCGGCAACAGAAACTAAATCTCCGAGCATTTCCAAATACTCGGACACCACCCGAGCAGGCTCGGAGAAAACCCGAGCAACGAGTATACTCACTCATCACTACTGTCAATCACTAGTAGCACCGCCCATTGGACTCATATCTATACAAACCACAGGGATTTCAATGAATAAAATACAGTTATACTGAATCCTTTCCCACAAACCTATATATCATTCTTCTCCGCTTCTTCTTCTCCTCTATACCGTGCTGTCCACAGATTAGATTGCATGTACAATGTGATAGGTTCCCACTAAGTTAGTAATAAGCAAGTAAGCAGATTATGATTTGTCTTTCTTCTCGTGGAAAGTTTTTGATGATCTTTTTATTAATTTTTCCAAACTGTACTTTATCTCCAGCCATGTATGAAACATGAAATCAGATACATTGTTCAATACAGATGCCACTGGCAGAAAATCAAGACAAGGAAAGAGATTCTATGATTAAAAGTATGATAGAAATGTAAATTGAAAAATATATCATGCAATTCAATGGATATTTTGACCATAGATTTCACTCTTTGCCATTATAAAATTTTCAACAAATCCTTCAACAAAAATCTGCATTTAAAAAACCATGGTGTTCTACACTTAACCTTGTGACTTTTACTTTATCCAAGCTTTATCCATGTGCATTTATAATATTAAGCATCACCCAATGGATGAAAGGTGTGTGAAGGACTCTTCATCAGTATATTGCAACTGTGTTATCTCCATCCTATACCAGAGGTCCCTGTTTGCTTCCTACAGTGAACTGGTACATTAACCATGTACTAACAAAAATGGCTTTTTATCAGGGATGTGTTGCGAAATTGATGTCCTTTTCTATGACTTGCAAATTAACCCCTTTACCCCCGAAGGTGGTTTGCACGTTAATGACCGGGCCAATTTTTACAATTCTGACCACTGTCCCTTTATGAGGTTATAACTCTGGAACGCTTCAATGTATCTTGGCGATTCTGAGAATGTATTTTCGTGACATATTGTACTTCACGTTAGTGGTAAAATTTATTCCATATAACTTGCACTTATTTGTGAAAAAAGGAAATTTGGTGAAAATTTTTAAAATTTTGCAATTTTAAAACTTTTAATTTTTGTGCCCTTAAATCAGAGATATATCGCACAAAATAGTTAATAAGAACATTTTCCACATGTCTACTTTACATCAGCACAATTTTGGAACCAAAATTTTTTTTGTTAGGAAGTTATAAGGGTTAAAAGTTGACAAACTATTTCTCTTTTTTACACCTTTTTTTAGGGACCACATCACATTTGAAGTCACTTTGAAGGGTCTATATGATAGAAAATACCCAAAAGTGACACCATTCTAAAAACTGCACCTTGAAGGTGCTCAAAACCACTTTCAAAAAGTTTATTAACCCTTCAGGTGCTTCACAGGAATTTTTGGAACGTTTAAAAAAATGAACATTTAACTTTTTTTCACAAAAAATTTACTTCAGATCCATTTTTTTATTTTACCAAGGGTAACAGGACAAATTGGACCCCAAAGTTGTTGTGCAATTTATCCTGAGTACACTGATACATCATGTATGGGGGATAACTACTGTTTGGGTGCACGGCAGAGCTTGGAAGGGAAGGAGCGCCGTTTGACTTTTCAATGCAAAATTGGCTGGAATTGAGATCGGACGCCATGTCACATTTGGAGCGCACCTGATGTGCCTAAACAGTAGAAACCCCCCACAAGTGACACCATTTCGAAAGTAGACCCCCTATGGAGCTCATCTAGTTGTGTAGAGAGCACTTTGAACCCCCAAGTGGTTCACAGATGTTTATAATGTAGAGCCGTAAAAATAAAAAATCATATTTTTTCAACAAAAATGAACTTTTTGCCACAAAATTTTTATTTTCCCAAGGGTAACAGGAGAAATTAGACCCCAAAGTTGTTACTCAATTTGTCCTGAGTATGCTGATAACCCATATTTGAGGGTAAACCACTGTTTGGATGCTTGGCAGAGCTCGGAAGGGAAGGAGCACCATTTGACTTTTTCAACGCAGAATTGGATGGAATTGAGATCGGACGCCATGTCACATTTGGAGAGCCCCTGATGTTCCTAACCAGTGGAAACCCTCCAATTCTAACTCCAACCCTTACCCAACACACCTCTAACCCTAATCCCAACCCTAACGCTAATCCCAACCCTAACCCTAATCCCAATCGTAACTATAATCCAAACCCTATCCCCAAATCTAGCCCCAACCCTAACTCTAACTTTAGCCCAAACCCTAACCCTAACTTTAGCCTTAACCCTAACCCTAACGTTAGCCCCAACCCTAACCCTAACTTTAGCCCCAACCTTAACCCTAACTTTAGCCCAAACCCTAAACCTAACTTTAGTTCCAACTTTAACCCTAGCCCCAACACTACCCCTAATCCTAATGGGAAAATGGAAATAAATAAATTTTTTTATTTTATTATTTTTCCCCAAGGATGCATGCCGCAGGGTCTCTGATCCAAAGGCAGAGGGGCTGTCAGCCCCTGTGCCAGCTCCAAAACGCTGCGATCATGTTTGATCACAGTGTTCCAGTGGTTAAAGAGTCGGCCACTTCCATGGGCATTGAGGCCACGAGATAGTACGTCAAATGTCAGAAAGGGGTTAATTAAGTTGCTAGCCATCACCCTGAGGACGGTGGAAAAATATACCATGTAATTTTTTAATCAGTTATGTCAGAAGAAAAACCTGGCCAAACATACCTTATATATGTAAGCACACTTTTGAATATAAAGTTTACTTATATTTAATATTTAAGTAAAAGAGCTTAGGTCTGCTAGAAAATTAGTATTCTGGATTAAAATTTGTAGGCTAGGTTCAGACAACCATTTTTTAAATCGTCCCAGTCGCATCCACAAATTGTGGATGGGTGCTGGAGCTGATTTTACATTGCATGCATTTTTATGGACCGTAAAATCCAGCAAATTAATGTATGCAGGGGTGTAACGATCTGCGAAAGCGACAATCTGAGGCCAGCAGTTGATGTCGGTATGCCCATCACTTGCAGCACATGGTAGTGACCACATGCCCTGCCTGTGGTTGGCACACCGGCATCAGCTGCTGACCTTTGAGCCAACTATGAAACAGGATGCCGCATGTTGTGGGGGCAGGGAAAGGTAAGATTAATCCTTTTGTTTTTTTAATGTGTTGGAGTAAAGAAGTAGAACAGGCGACGTTATTACTGGAAAGGGGCCCAGGATGGAGGGTATTATACCAGAAAAAGGTCCCAGGATTGGAGACATTATACAGGAAGAGGCCCAGGATTGGGTACATTATAAAAGGAACATGCCCAGGATGGCGGAAATTATTACTGGAAGTGGCCTAGGATAATAATAATATTTAATTTTTATTTCTATAGCACCAACATATTCCACAGCACTTTACATTTTAGAGGAGACTTGTGCAGACAATATAAACAATAGAGAATAACACAAAACTCAACAGATCCTAAACTGGGTGAGGGCCCTGCTCTCAAGCTTACAATCTATGAGGAAATAGGGGAGACATGAAAGGTAATAGGTAAAAAAATTGTTTGTTGTGTATGATCCAGCTGTTGATAAAGTAGATAGAATAGTCACATAATGCTGCATGACCTGGTCGCTAGCCAGTATATGCACAAGTACAAATACGGAGGGATAGTAAGTGCAAGAAGGGTATGTGAACAGATACTATGAGTGTCCTTATTTTGAAAAAAATATTGTATGGACAAAACGTGGATAGTTAAATAAGTGAGGTGAGGTGATAAGCCATTTTACAGAAATGCATGTTTAGGCCACGCTTAAAACTGTGGACATTGGGAAATAATCGAATTGTCCTGGGGAGTGCATTCCCAAGAATTGGCACAGCACACAAGAAGTTTTGGAGATGAGTGGGAGGTTCGGATTATTGAGATGTTAGTGGTAGGTCATGTAGATTGTGAGCCCTCATGAGCAGGGTCCTCTCTCCTCCTGTACCAGTCATGACTTGTAGTGTTTAAGATTACTATACTTGTTTTATTTTGTATACCCCTCCTCACATGTAAAGCGCCAAGGAATAAATGGTGCTATAATAATAAATAATAATAATAATAATGGTGAAGCACGCCCCGAAGAAGCAACATTGCGAAACGGTGCCCGTCAGGCGCGGGGATTGATGCCAGCTGATCTACATTGTATGCACAGCCCTTTCACTGCCTTTGTGTGCGCCAGTTCATGTAAGTAGGGTCTACATATTTATGATTCCTTTTTTTAGACATGTTTTTTCTGTAACAGTCTCCTTACTGACTATAAATGTGGCACCTTGTTTGCAGGCTAGTCTTGGTCATTTTTTCATATGAAACTAAGAGCTGCACAATTAAGCATATATCCTAGTACTTTCTTTAGGTGATCACGCTTTGAAGCTTTATATTCACTTTTGTATGTATAATTGGGCTCTTAATCACCACACTATTTGTGCATATTTAAATTTAATTTTTTAAAATCTTTTGCAGCTGGCATCCTTTTCCCACCTCCTTTTTTTGGAGTCTCCCTTAACCCCTTAACGACCGCCGATACGCCTTTTAACGGAGGTCATTAAGGGTACTTAAACCACAAAGTGGAAAAAGTGCATAGCGCCCCCCACAGTCGGATTTTCCAGAGAACATGAATCAGGTCAGTTTTTACCGACCCGGTGTTGCGATTGCCATTATTAACCCTTTAACGGAGATCGCAAAAAAAAAAAATCTGATGTGCCATTTAATTTCTCTCTCCTCTGATGTGATCAGGGTCCCCGATCCCCCCTTTGTGGCCCCTGGTGGTCTTCGGGCCCTCCTGTGTCCCCGGTGCCGCCGCCATGCTCCAATGGCGAGAAAATGGCGGGTGCATGTGAAGTGCGCCCTCCACGAGGTGCCGGGGGGGTTGGGCGATTTTCTCTGGGGTCTTGGCTGCCTGGGGTAGCTGAGACCCCAGAGAACATAATAAGGGTCCCCTGCAGTCCCCACTCTTGCAATCGCCATATAATGGCGATCGCAAAAGAAAAAACAAAGCCGCGATCCTGCCTGTAATTTCTCTCCCCTCTGATGTGATCGCACATCAGAGGGGAGAGAAAAAGGGTCCCCAGGACCCCCGATTCCCCCCGGTACCTGCAGGTGCTCCCCATGTCCCCCTGTCCTCTGGCAGCTCCCTCTGTCCTCCGATCCTCCCGGCCTCTTCATACTGTAAAAAAAAAATGGTGGGCGCATGCGCAGCTATCACAGTGATCAAAATAAAAAAAAACAGTACATATACCCCCCTTTATCACCCCCTTAGTTAGGGACATATAATAAAATAAAGACATTTTATTTATTTTCATTTTTCCATTAGGGTTAGGGTTATAATTAGGGTTGGAATAAGGGTTAGGGTTAGGCTGGGTTTATACTGCGTTATGGCAGTCCGTTAGATGGACTGCGTTACACCGCGGTATAATGTGCACGCGCAGAATCATTTAAGTTATCGATGCGCGTGCTGTGAATTTCTAAGCAGGCGCCTTGTAGTATGGGTCCAACTCAGATTGTGTTAAATGGGACGCAAGTTTGTATTCATTTATGTTGCGGCGTTACATACTCAGCTGGTATTCAGCAGGGACCTTGCTTACTTTTCACCTTGAACGCATGCGCCGTTGCTACTTTCTATTCAGAATTGGATCAATCTCGGCGCCTTCGTCCTGGTCATCGACACATGCGCTCTGCTACTGTCTACATAGACTTAGAATCTTTTTGGCGCCTGCGCCTATGCACCTATGTTGCGCCTGTGTTGTGGCGTTATTAATTTAGCTGAGATTCAGCGGGGATTCCTTTTCCTTTTTTTTTTTTTCCTTTTGTTATTTATTTATGCGCCGTCATTATTTAGATTAGTACCGGCATTTATATATTTTGGTTTCTGACGCATGCGCCGTTGTTATTGTCTATACAGACTTGAATTTTACTCGGCACCTGTGCCTTTGTCTGTTTGAATGAACTTTATTATCATCATGACGCTGACAAAGATGGCTGCAGCCATGCACCCTCCATGTGCTCTCTCTTGCGGTCAGTATTCATTACCTATTATAGGCTAATTGATCAATTAGAATTTGGGTATATATACATCAAATATGTGCTAACATGACGCATTACATCCCCTGAAGAAGCCACCTTTTGTCGTGGCGATACGCGTGGGGTTTCATCCCCCCTCTTCTCCCCTTTTTTCCCACAGCCCCAATGGGACTCTATAGCACATAAGCTGTAGTTTTTGGCTTCTTTTTGTTTATATTCTTTGCAGGAGCTGATACATCTTTTTGCTGCACCTCAGAGGAGCTTATATTCTTCAAAGCACTTATAAGTATCAAGTTCTATTCTTAAATATTATTTATTGCTATTTCATATGGTGCTGTGAATTATTAGGTATCGTTTGCATTTACTATAATTATACGTCATGGCCAAAAGTTTTGAGAATGACACAAATATTATATTTTCACATGATCTGCTGCCCTCTGGTTTTTATGTGTGTTTGACAGATGTTTTTATCACAGACAGAAATATAATAATTGCAATCATATGAGTAACAAAAGCTTATATTGACAGTTATAATGAGTTAATGCAGCAAGTCAATATTTGCAGTGTTGACCCTTCTTCTTCAGGACCTCTGCAATTCTCCCTGGCATGCTCTCAATCAACTTCTGGACCAAATCCTGACTGATAGCAGTCCATTCTAGCACAATAAATGCTTTCATTTTGTCAGAATTTTTAGGTTTTTGTTTGTCCACCCGTCTCTTGATGATTGACCACAAGTTCTCAATGGGATTAAGATCTGGGGAGTTTCCAGGCCATGGACCCAAAATCTCTATGTTTTGTTCCCTGAGCCATTTAGTTATCACCTTTGCTTTATGGCAAGGTGCTCCATCATGCTGGAAAAGGCATTGTTGATCGCCAAACTGCTCTTGGAGGGTTGGGAGAAGTTGCTCTTGGAGGACATTCTGGTACCATTCTTTTTTCATGGCTGTGTTTTTAGGCAAGACTGTGAGAGAGCCGATTCCCTTGGCTGAGAAGCAACCCCACACATGAATGGTTTCAGGATGCTTAACAGTTGGCATGAGACAAGACTGGTGGTAGCACTCACTTTGTCTTCTCCGAATGAGGCGTTTTCCTGATGTCCCAAACAATCGAAAAGGGGATTCATCAGAGAAAATAACTTTACCCCAGTCCTCAGCAGTCCACTGCCTGTACCTTTTGCAGAATATCAGTCTGTCCATGATGTTTTTTCTGGAGAGAAGTGGCTTCTTTGCTGCCCTCCTTGAGACCAGGCCTTGCTCCAAGAGTCTCCGCCTCACAGTGCGTGCAGATGCACTCACACCTGCCTGCTGCCATTCCTGAGCAAGCTCTGCACTGCTGGTAGCCTGATCCCGCAGCTGAAACACTTTTAAGAGACGGTCCTGGCGCTTGCTGGTCTTCCTTGGGCGCCCTGAAGCCTTTTTGGCAACAATGGAACCTCTCTCCTTGAAGTTCTTGATGATGCGATAGATTGTTGACTGAGGTGCAATCTTTCTAGCTGCGATACTCTTCCCTGTTAGGCCATTTTTGTGCATTGCAATGATGACTGCACGTGTTTCTTTAGAGATAACCATGGTTAACAGAAGAGAAACAATGATGCCAAGCACCAGCCTCCTTTTAAAGTGTCCAGTGGAGTCATTCTTACTTAATCATGACAGATTGATCTCCAGCCATGTCCTCATCAACACCCACACCTGTGTTAATGGAGCAATCACTAAAAAGAGGTTAGCTGGTCCTTTTAAGGCAGGGCTGCAATGATCTTGAAATGTGTTTTGGTGGATAAAGTTCATTTTCTAGCCAAATATTGACTTTGCAAGTAATTGCTGTTAAGCTGATCACTCTTTATAACATTCTGGAGTATATGCAAATTGCCATTAGAAAAAGTGAAGCAGTAGACTTTGTAAAAATTAATATTTGTGTCATTCTCAAAACTTTTGGCCATGACTGTATACTGCTCCATTGTGTATATTTTCTATCTGCCATTACTTACAGTGCTTTGGTTTTTGCTATTTATGCTGTGTGGGACTAGTTGTGGGGTGAAATTGCTATTATTTTATTTATGTCTGGATTATATCATTCTCGTTTTTAAATGTTTTTAAATGTTTTTGTGTCCTTGTTCACACATGTTTGATACTCATGAATAAAGATATATTTTTGTATATGGGTGTTCCCATTCTTTGAGGCATACTTTTTTCTCTTTCCAAACAGTGGTTTCTTCTTATGCCTTTGGTGAATCCCTTCTTATAATATTGTTAGTGGTGCCCTCCCGTTTGTTTGTTCATTTCTAGTGGGTATAGCATAACGCGATCGCGTTATGCTATACCGTTACCAGCCCGTCAACGCTATGTGTTGAACGGGCTGGTAAAACTCAATATGAACCTATCCTTAGGGTTAGGGTTATAATTAGGGTTAGGGTTGGAATTAGGGTTAGGGTTACAATTAGGGTTAGGGTTACAATTAGGGTTAGGGTAACAATTAGGGTTGGAATTAGGGTTGGGATTAGGGTTAGGATTAGTGTTAGGGATGTGGTGGGGTTAGGGTTGAAGCTAAAATTTTTGGGGGATTTCCACTATTTAGGCACATCAGGGGGTCTCCAAACACGACGTGGCGTTCAAAAAGTCAAATGGCGCTACCTCCCCGATCTGCTTGGCGGCAGATTCAAATTTTTTTTCATTCATTCTCCAGAAAGTACATTTTGATCACTGAGATAAACTATCACAGTGATTAAAATAAAAAAAAAACAGTACATAACCCCCCATTTATCACCCCCTTAGTTAGGGACATATAATAAAATATAGAAATTATATTTATTTTCATTTTTCCATTAGGGTTAGGGTTATAATTAGGGTTAGGGTTATAATTAGGGTTAGGGTTAGCATTAGGGTTAGGGTTATAATTAGGGTTAGGGTTAGGCTGGGTTCATACTGCGTTATGGAAGTCCGTTAGACGGACTGCGTTACACTGCGGTATAACGCAGTGTAACGCAGTTCATTAATGCTGCCATTCACCCCCATTTGAGGGCGCATCGCGACGCATGCCGTAAAGCGGTATGCGTTCGCGACGTGCCATCATTCAGTGACGGAGCCTTGGACGCGGGCTGCAGCGTCTGGGCTCCGTCACCGCTAGCACAGATGAATCATCTGCTGATTCCTCTGCGCTAGCGGGTATAGCATAACGCGATCGCGTTATACTATACCGTTACCAGCCCGTCAACGCTATGTGTTGAACGGGCTGGTAAAAAGAAAAATGAACCTAGCCTTAGGGTTAGGGTTAGAATTAGGGTTAGAATTAGGGTTAGGGTTACAATTAGGGTTAGGGTTAAAATTATGGTTAGGGTTACAATTAGAGTTAGGGTTACAATTAAGGTTAGGGTTACAATTAGGGTTGGAATTAGGGTTGGGATTTAGGTTAAGATTAGGGTTGGGATTATGGTTAAGGGTGTGTTGGGGTTAGGGTTGGAGCTAGAATTGAGGGGCTTCCACTATTTAGGCACATCAGGGGGTCTCCAAACACGACGTGGCATTCAAAAAGTCAAATAGCGCTCCCTCCCTTCCGAGCCCTGTCGTGCGCCCAAATAGTGGTTTACCCCAACATATGGGGTATCAGCATACTCAGGACAAATTGCACACCAATTTTCGGGTTCTAATTTCTCCTATTACCCTTGGGAAAATAAAAAATAGCTGGCTACGAAAATGATTTTTGAGAAAAAAAATGATTTTTTATTTTCACAGCTCTGCGTTTATAAATTTCTGTGAAACACTTGGGGGTTCAAAGTGCTCACCACACATCTAGATAAGTTCCTTAAGGGGTCTAGTTTCCAAAATGGGGTCACTTGTGGGGGGTTTCCACTGTTTAGACACATCAGGGGGTCTCCAAACACCCTGTGGCGTTCAAAATGTCAAATGGTGCTCCCTCCCTTCCGAGCCCTGCCGTGTGCCCAAACAGTGGTTTACCCCAACATATGGGGTATCAGCGTACTCAGGACAAATTGCACACCAATTTTGGGGTTCTAATTTCTCCTGTTACCCTTGGGAAAATAGAAAATAGCTGGCAAAAAAAATCATTTTTGAGGAAAAAAATATTTTTTATTTTCACGGCTCTGCGTTTATAAATTTCTGTGAAGCACTTGGGGGTTCAAAGTGCTCACCACACATCTAGATAAGTTCCTTAAGGGGTCTAGTTTCCAAAATGGGGTCACTTGTGGGGGGTTTCTACTGTTTAGACACATCAGGGGGTCTCCAAACACGACGTGGCGTTCAAAATGTCAAATGGTGCTCCCTCCCTTCCGAGCCCTGCCGTGTGCCCAAACAGTGGTTTACCCCAACATATGGGGTATCAGCGTACTCAGGAGAAATTAGAACCCCAAAATTGGTGTGCAATTTGTCCTGAGTACGCTGATACCCCATATGTTGGGGTAAACCACTGTTTGGGCACACGGCAGGGCTCGGAAGGGAGGAGCACCATTTGACATTTTGAACGCCACGTCGTGTTTGGAGACCCCCTGATGTGTCTAAACAGTAGAAACCCCCCACAAGTGACCCCATTTTGGAAACTAGACCCCTTAAGGAACTTATCTAGATGTGTGGTGAGCACTTTGAACCCCCAAGTGCTTCACAGAAATTTATAAACGCAGAGCCGTGAAAATAAAAAATAATTTTTTTCCTCAAAAATGATTTTTTTTGCCAGCTATTTTTTATTTTCCCAAGGGTAACAGGAGAAATTAGAACCCCAAAATTGGTGTGCAATTTGTCCTGTTACCCTTGGGAAAATAAAAAATAGCTGGCAAAAAAAATCATTTTTGAGGAAAAAATGATTTTTTATTTTCACGGCTCTGCGTTTATAAATTTCTGTGAAGCACTTGGGGGTTCAAAGTGCTCACCACACATCTAGATAAGCTCCTTGGGGGGGTCTAGTTTCCAAAATGGTGTCACTTGCAGGGGTTTCTACTGTTTAGGCACATCAAGGGCTCTGCAAACACAACATGACGCCCGCAGAACTTTCCATCAAAGTCTGCATTACAAAATGGCGCTCCTTACCTTCCAAGCACTCCCATGCGCCCAAACAGTGGTTTCACCCCAAATATGGGGTATCAGCGTACTCTGGAAAAATTGCACAACAACTTTTAGGGTCCAATTTCTCCTGTTACACTTGGGAAAATAAAAAAATAGCGGGCTAAAGAATCATTTTAGAGGAAAAAAATGATTTTTTTATTTTTACGGCTCTACGTTTATAAATTTCTGTGAAGCACTTGGGGGTTCAAAGTGCAAACCACACATCTAGATAAGTTCCTTAAGGGGTCTAGTTTCCAAAATGGTGTCATTTGTGGGGGGTTTCCACTGTTTAGGCGTATCAGGGGCTCTCCAAACGCGACATGGCGTCCAATTTCAATTCCAGCCAATTTTGGTTTGAAAAAGTCAAACGGCGCTCCTTCCCTTCCAAGCCCTGCCGTGCGCCCAAACAGTGGTCCCCCCCACATATGGGGTATCAGCGTACTCAGGACAAATTGGACAACAACTTTTGTGGTCTAATTTCTCCTGTTACCCTTGGGAAAATAAAAAATTGGGGACAAAACAATCAGGTTTGTGGAAAAAAATGACTTTTTATTTTCATGCCCGGTAGTTATAAACTTCTGTGGAGCACTTGGGGGTTCAAAGTGCTCACCACACATCTATATAAGTTCCTTAGGGGGTCTAGTTTCCAAAATGGTGTCACTTGTGGGGGGTTTCCACTGTTTAGACACATTAGGGCCTCTACAAACACGACATGGCGTCCAGCCAATTCTGCGTTGAAAAAAGTCAAACGGCGCTTCTTCCCTTCCAAGCTCTGCCATGCACCCAAACAGTGGTTTACCCCCACATATGGGGTATCAGCATGCTCAGGACAAATTGCACAAAAACTTTTGGGGTCTTGTTACCCTTGGGAAAATAAAAATTGGGGTGAACAGATCGTTTTTGTGGAAAAAATATGATTTTTTATTTTCACGGTTCTATGTTATAAACTTCTGTGAAGCACTTGGAGGTTCAAAGTGCTCACCACACATATAGATAAGTTCCTTAGGGGTCTAGTTTCCAAAATGGGGTCACTTGTGATGAGTTTCCACTGTTTAGACACATTAGGGCCTCTACAAACGCGTCCAGCCAATTCTGCGTTGAAAAAGTCAAATGTCGCTCCTTCCCTTGCGACCTCTGCCGTGTGCCCAAAAAGTGGGTTTACCCCACATATGGGGGATCGGCTTATTCAGGAGAAATTGTATAACAAATTTTGTTGTTCATTTTTTCTTTTAACACTTGTGAAAATAAAAAAAATTGGTTCTGAAGTAAAGTTTTTGCAAAAAATAGTTAAATGTTAATTTTTTCCTTCCACATTGCTTCAGTTCCTGTGAAGCACGTAAAGGGTTAATAAACTTCTTGAATGTGGTTTTGAGCACCTTGAGGGGTGCAGTTTTTAGAATGGTGTCACTTTTGGGTATTTTCTATCGTACAGACCCCTCAAAGTGACTTCAAATGTTATGTGGTCCCTAAAAAAAAAATGGTATTGTAAAAATGAGAAATCGCTGGTCAAATTTTAACCCTTATAACTTCGTAACGAAAAAAAAATTTTGTCCCAAAATTGTGCGATGTAAAGTAGACATGTGGGAAATGTTATTTAATAAGAAATTTGTGTGACTATCTCTCTGATTTAAGGGCATAAAAATTTAAAGTTTGAAATTTGTTAAATTTTCAAAATTTTCACCATATTTCCGTTTTTTTTCATAAATAAACACAAGTCATATCAAAGAAATTTTACCACTAAACGTGAAGTAAAATATGTCACGAAAAAACAGTCTCAGAATCAGCTGGATTCGTTAAAGCATTCCAGAGTTATAACCTCATAAATTGACAGTGGTCAGAATTGTAAAAATTGGCCCGGTCATTAAGCTGCAAAATGGCTCTGTAACTAAGGCGTTGAGGTTCTGAAAAGGATGTGAGCTGTAAATTGGAGCAGAGAGTAGAGAGGAGCTGATATGAATGGAGTACACAGAGTGTGTGAAAGGATGGTAGAATGCTGTAGCTAGAACATAGATGATACAAATACATACAGTGAATATATTTTGTATTACAGGTGATCTGGAAACAAGTTTGTTTGAATGTATTACCTATCCAACTGCCACGTTTAACTACCCTGGCACTTAGAAAAATATGGCACAAGCGCTTTCTCCTTATCTCTGTCTAAACACTAGGAAGATTTAGGCTGGAGTCACACACAACCACAAAAAATCGGTCCGTTTTAGACGGTCGACAAACGGATCAAATATAAAACATCACACATCCTTCTGGCATCCGATTTTCCTTCAAAGATGCGATTTAATCGCATGTGTGTGTACCTTGTAACATCCGATTTTCATCCGACTTGCGAGATTTTCTCGCAGGCTTGCAAAACTGACATATATGGATCCAAAAGAATAGTATTTAAATGCCAAAAGAAAGAATAGATATATACACATAGAGCACATATATATATATATATTAAAATTTTATGTCATTGTGACATATATATATATACATATTTTATAATTCTTACACTTCTACATACTGTTATAGCCGCTAATTCAATTGCCGGCTTCAGTGAAATCACAGAAGCCGACATGAAATGATACATTGTTTCCAACATTTAACCATGTAATTTCATGTATTTTTTATTATGTTTGAAAACATACAATTACATGAGTATATGTGTGCTAAATTTCAGACATGTAGGGGTTAATTAAAGGTGTAAATTCTTTGAAAAAAAATGCGTGGGCTCCCGCTGTATTTTCTCCACCAACAGACAAAGCAAGCGAGTGGGGGCAGATAATAATAGTAGGGAGGGTACATTTTTTTTTTTTGCCCCCCCTGGCTACTAACATCTGCCCCCAGACACCCCAGAAAGGGCAATATCTATAATTAGATTCGCCTTTCTGGCACTATGCCCGTCTATTCCCATTGCCCTGTAGCGGGTGGCGTATGGGTTAATAAGGGGTTTAAAATGACCTTGCAATTGAAAGGTCACTTTAAGCCAGGTTAATAATTGATAGCTGTCAATTAGACAACTATCAATTATTAATCCTATTGGGATGAAAGAAAAATCAAACACACACAGTTAATAAAAAATAAGTTTAATTAAATAATCACACAGTTTTGAAACCATATTTTATTTTCCTGCTAAAACCATTTCCTGTAATAAAAATAAAATAAAAAAGCAAAATTATACTTACCAATCCGATGTACAGTCAGGTCCCACGGTGTAATCCATCAGAAAGGGTTAACAGGTTACAGGTCGCAGAGAGCTAATAATGCTGTCTCAGACCTGTATTCCCCTGAATGTATTAAGTTCCTCTCCAGCGAAAGTAGAGGAATAATTCATGAATGGGCTTAATTGATTTATTGCCATTTAACTGTAGTGACCTGACCTAAAGGGAAAGTGGAACACAATCAATTAAGCTTCATTCATGAAACACAAACCTCTCCGTCGCCAGGAGAGGAATTATTCTTAGGAGCTTTGGCGAGCATGCAGGATTAACTTCATGCTTGGCCCCCTCAAAGCTGTTAACCCTTTGGAAGGATTACAGCGTGGGAGTGACAGATCAGGGAATAAAAGGTAAGAAAAATAATTTTTTTTTTTCTTTTTCTTTATTTTAGGAGATCAAAAGGTTGCAGGATTAAGTGTAAAATAAAATATGGTCAAAAAAGTTTTTTATTTCATTAAAATTATTTATTCTTAAAGGTGTGTGTTTTTTTATTTACTTCAATAGGATAATAATTGAAGTTGTCTTAAAAAAAAATTTCATTTTCAATTTTAACCTGCCTTAAGGTGACCTTTCAATTGCAAGGTGACAGTAAGGTAGATTAAAAACCCCTTCGCCCCCCAACCCGCTAAAGGGAATGGGAAATAGGGGAAAGTGCCCCAAAAGGCGAATCTAATTATAGATTTGCCTTTCTGGGGTGTCGGGGGCAGATGTTAGTAGCCAGGGGGGGGCACAAAAAAAAAGCACCCTCCCTGGGATTATTACTGCCCCCACCGCTTTGTTTGTCTTTGGTGGAGAAAAACGGGAGCCCAGCTTTTTTTTTTCAACGAAATTCACCTTTAATTAACCCCTCTGTCTGAATTTTGCACAAAATATGTAATTGTATGTTTCAAACATTATAAAATAAATGAAAATTAATGGTTTAAATGTGTGGAAACAATGTATCATTTCATGCGGCTCTGTGTTTCACAAAACCCGGCAATTGATTTAGCGGTTTACGTATGTAGAAGTTAGGAATATAAATATATGTATATTACATGTCACAATTAATATATATATATAATATTTATTATTTGTGTTCTTTGTGTATATATCTATTCTTTCTAGCTTTATTAAAGCTGTCGTGTGATTTTACAGTATAGCCGGGGAGGAATTGCCGGCTTTTCTAAAGGACACCGAGCGATTTATCGCAAGTCACACAGTGTGGTCGTTTTTAATAGATTTTTCACGCTCCCTGACTTGCATTGGGTTGTCGACCGACAATCGGTGAAATCGCAGCATGCTGCATTGTACACGCGTTTAAAACGACCACAAAAATTCTGATATGGGGAGCTGCTCCATGATTAACATGGGTCCGACTGCAATGCGTTTTTCATCGCATTGCAGTCGTCCGTTTTGTCGCCAGGGTATCCGGGCCTTATTCTTAAATCTACATAATTTTACTCGTTAACAATCATCAACAAATAAGACAGCAGGAACAATAAAATGAGGACACAAGCTTGCAGAGTAACTGGATCTAAAATTTTTTAGCAAGTGAGATGACCTTCAGATCAGGGAACAAACTCAGTAAGATGAATGAAAATATATACTAAAAATACAGGCTGGCAAAGATGGAGTGAAGGTGCGGGGTTTTTTACAGGGATTAAAGAGCATTGAATGAAATATATACCTCTATGAAGTGAAGGAATAATATTTAGATTCATGCCAGGGTTAACTGCTTTGTACTTGAAAACTAGGCAGTTGGATGAGGGACTTGTAGTGCAAAGGGCATGGATAGAGGACATTATTCAAGAAGAGACCCAGGATAAGATCTTTTTACTGTTTAAAAACTTATATTGAGACTAGATCTGAGTAAATTTGTTCAAAAAACGATTGTAAAAATAAATTTGGCCAAATGGGTACATTGGATTCGTGATCTGTAAACAGCTTTTTTTTAAAAATCGGAAAAAATCGATAATTTTGGTAAAAGTAAAGGGAAAACCGACAATTCATGTGCCTGTTCGGTAAAAACAAAGCGTGCAGGTAGGAAGGGACGAACGATAGAATAGATTATACAGCAAATAGAATTTGTCAGGGGTGCTCGCCCGAAGATCGGCGGTTGCCATTCTACTTTCCGCGATTGCTGTTTCTTTGGTTTGGCGTGAGGGAGTTAATTCTTCTGTGCGGTTCTGGGGAGGGTTGCATTTCCCGGCTGAATTGATTATTTGTTGATTGGTTTCCTTTTAAAACCTGGTTGTCTGCTTGGGGTGTTGCCATGAAATTCTTTCATATTGAATCTGGATAGCTTAAGTTAAAGAGCCCATTGTTTTTAAGCTCAACTTGTTAAGTTTTATATCCCAGACCATTTAGTTCCTTCTGTGTTTGAGTGGTATGCGAGTCGTTTTTCCTCCGTCTGTTTATATGTTAATCTGTGTATTTACTAGATCAGCCCATTTCCCTTTGGTTAATCAGGGACCTTTTAGGATGGTTACAGGGTTCAGGGGACTGTAGGAGAAGGGTTAGGTGGAGACTTGGACCTCGAACCATTATCAGTACCTCCAAGGTGGGGTTTGTTAGCCCATTTTAGGGTCAGGTTAGACCCCGGTCCCCTCTTTCCTGTGACAGCGTATTTGTCCTCAAGATTAACCTGATTCCCGGATTCGTGTAGGTAAAATCTTTCTATATTTACGTGATGTTGCTAAACTATGTTGTATAGAGTGTTGTTTCTGTAAAATTGTTTTAAAGAATGTACACATATATTAGACAGCGTACTTTTCATGGCCATTAAAATTTCCCCGTTGCCATGGATCCGTACCCGCTGGCTTGCATTTGGGATTATCCTGGAGCGACGGACATTAAGTCCAAAGTTTTGTTTCCCTCGGAGCAAACCAGATTTGAACCTAAATAGCTTCCCGGGAAGGTTCATGGTGGGCGAGACAAATTTTTTCACCTTCCGGGAAGCATGTAAATTGTATTTTCGGTTCGGCCTGATCACGGGAGTGAAGAAGAAGTGGGAATGTTATCTCGCTCCTACAAGGGACCCTCAATCCTGGGTTTCCCTTCCTCGGGTCCCCGGCCTACATCGTAAGAAACGATTTTTTATGCCCGGGTTTTGTTTTATGATGACCCAGACGGGTCTCTTTGCTGAACAAAATTAGTAAGATACAGCAGGGGATGTCCGGGGAGGAATTTGTTCTGGTTCCGTAGATGGGCCACAGATACTCTGGAATGACCCAGCTCTTAGGAAGTCAGTTTTTTATGGGCTTTCTGACAAATTAAAAGGGGTTTTTTGCTCATATATTCTCCTCCATCACTGGAGGTACTATGGCCCTAGTATCCTACTGATAGACGGCTTCGGGGGGGGTGAGGTAAAACTCCGCCCCCGGTTGTTGCTCCACCTACTACAAAGTCCCATTTTGAGGTTCCCCTTGTTTTCGGGAGGAGCCTATGCATTGGGAGGGACAACATTTCGTAGGAGGGGTTGGCGGAACGCAGCGGGGACTAGAAGGTGTTTTCTGCGGGAAAGAGGGAAATTTTGTTGGGGGTGTCCTCCCGTGCCTGTTGAGCAAAAGTTGCCGGGAAAATTTTAATCCCAGGTTGGTGGTGGACGACAACCTGGGAGTTGTATTTCTTCCGCTAGTTTTTTCAGTTCCTTGTACCAGTGGAGTGGTGGTTGGTTTGGAGTGGGAGTTTTGTTCTTCTTGATGTGGGTCCGGGGCTAATTGGTTGACACCAGTTTGCTCAGGCTCAAGGTATGCCTCTGGTGTATTGCCCAAAACCATCCTTTTCTCCATTGACGCCGGCCTCTGGGCCCCGGTAGCTTTGCATGGGTCCTACATTGACATTCGGGTTGGGCGATCATGGGAAACATTTTCTTTTTTTTGGGGGGTCTACCTATCCTATTGTGTTGGGACTTCCTGGTTGGTTAAACATAACCCGTGATTAATTGGCGGCCAGAAAAAGCCATGGGGTGATTTGCAAAAGAACTGCATGAACCGTCTCGTGCGGTCTGCCTATACATTGCCTCCTTTTTGGAGGATTTTGGGGGGATGTGTTTCTGAGGGGGGGTTTTTCAGGGTTGCCCCTCATTGGTGTTGATGCTTTTTAAATTTACTTCGATGCTAATTTCCTAAAGAGGTTATTAACCTTTTGGTCCTGGAGGCAGGCTTGAAAGACTAATTCGGAAAGGTCGGCCAAAGGGCATATTAGACCTTCATCTTCCCCAGTGGGGGGGGGTTCTTCTTTGTGAAGAAAAAAGAGGGAAAGGCCTACCCCCTGCTGGATTTCCGCGTAATTAATGGAAATTTTGTTCAGTCCGTATCCTCCCCTTTATTCCTGTCTCTTCAATCAATTGTTGGCGCCAAATGGTTCTCAAATTGGATTCAAGGGGGCGTATAATTTGTTTAGGATAAAAGAGGGGATTTTTGGGGGGGAAAAAGGGTTTAACACGCCGGAGGGACATTTTGAGAACCTTGTCATGCCTTTTGGTCTGCTCTGCACCAGCATATTCCAACATTTTGTTAATGACATTTTTCGCCCTTGTGGGCGTTTGTGGTCGTTTATTTTGGATGATTTTTTAATTTATCGCCAGATTTGTGTCTCACCGGAGCATGTGAACAGGTGTTGCAGATCTTGCGAGACAATAAACATCGCCAAAACTGGAAAATGTGTATTGCCGTACAGGAAAATTCGTTTTTGGGTTTCTTGGTGTCAGCTCCGGTTTCCGTAGGACCCTGAAAAAGTGGGCAGTGCTTGAATGGGATAGCCCGGGACTTAAGGCTCTGCAGCGTTTTCTTGGGTTTGCTAACACACCGGAAATTTATTTTTTAATTTTCATTTTTCAACCTTCACGACATGACAAGAAAGGGAGGATTTTTCAAATGGTCGGACAAAGTTGCCAAGCTTTTTCCTTTTGAAAAAAGTTTTGCTTCGGCCCCGTTCTACCAACCAGATGCTCACCCGTCTTGTGGAGGTGGGCGTCGATAGGGGTGGGGGTTGAATATTGTCCCAGGGTCCGTCCCCGGTAAATGGCATCCGTTGCCTTTCTTTTCTAAGGTTGCGTCCGCGAAAGGAATTATGATATCGGCAATAGGGAACTTTTGGCCATAAGTTGTTTGAAGAAGGGGCACTTTTTGGAGGGGGCACCACCCGGCCCGTCATTACTGATCACAAAAACCTCTGTAATTGGAATCTGCTAAGCGCGAATTCCAGCAAGCTCGATGGTCGTTGTTTTTTACAGGTTTTAATTTGTCGTCACAATCGCCTGGGTTAAGAATGTTAAGGCTGAGCCTTGTCCGCGTTTCCCAGGGGGGGAAAAGGATGACCCGTTCCTATCCTTCAGGAGGGGGTGGTAGTGCGGCTGTAGTTCTGAGCTTGAGGGGAGGTTTTAGAGGCTCAGGGGGACGCCCCTGTAGGACTTCAGGGGAGGTTTGTCCCAAATCAGTTAGACAAAAGTTTTGGGCCTCAAAATTTGTTAGCGGAATCCAGGGGAGTAAGGCTATTTGATCTCCTTTCTCGCCGTTTTGGTGGCCAACGTTAATAAAGAGTTATAACTTTTGTCGCGTCTGGGGGTTTTGCTCGTCTAAGGGGCCCGCTACCCTCCGTTGGGGACCCTCTTACCCTTGAAACTTCGGAGGTCCATGGATCATTTGTCTATGGACCATTACATCCCTCCGTCGTCAGGAAAAACTGTCATTTGGGGTTGTTGAAGGTTCATAAATGGCACATTTATTGCTTTCCCCTCCCTAATGCTAAAACTTGGCCAGGTTTATTGGGGAGATTGTGAGCTTCTGGGTTGCCTTCTGATTGGTGCAGATGGGGGTCTCAGTTTGTGTCTAAATTTTGGAGGGCATTTTGTTTCTCGGGGGGAGCAATTGTATTTTCCCGGCTTTTCATCCGCAGACCAAGGTCAACGGAGCGTCGAATCAAAGCCTTGAGACTTTTTTCGGTGTTTTGGCTAGAGAACAGGAGGATGGTTTTTTCTTCCTTGGAGAGTTCGCTCTTAACAACAGGCGGAGCAGTCCCTGGTTTCCCGTTTTTTGGGGCATATGGTTTTTCCCCGTTTTAACATCCACAGGGGTTGTCGCTTAGAGTCAAACCTACCCCCAGCTGCTGAATGTACCTTGAGTGCTGGTCGTCCACCATTTTCTGCCGACCCTGGCATAGTGTTATGTTAGGGTCTGCGGAACCCCAAAAAATAAATAAAGGGAGGTTGCAATCCGGGGTCCCTTTGGGGTTC
>JARQOD010000001.1:899937581-899987551 GCA_033576555.1 Oophaga sylvatica
GGTCTCCTAATTATCACCTGAGTGGCCACAGGTTTGAGCTGCAAGCGTGTACTTGAATGGATGGTGTAATGACCTTTCTCTACCACTAGGTCTACAAAACCACACATTTCCCTTATACCTAGGTGAAATGTACACCCCATTCAATACATACGCTCTCACTGTCTCACAATATATATATTTATATATATCTCAGTGAGACACACATATATATATATATATTCATTGCATACAGAGGTAGATAGCAGAATAGCCGATAATTCATTTGTCGGCTTCTGTAAAATCATTTTAATTAACCCCTTTCAGACTAGTGGATTAATAATTGATAGGTGTCTTATTGACAGCTCTCCATTATTAACCAGGCTTAATGTCACCTTGCAAAATCAAGGTGACATTAACCCCTTATTACCCCATATGCCATCGCTACAGGGCAATGGGAAGAGACAGAGTAAGTGCTGGAATAGGCGCATCTTAAAATTCAAGAAGTTTATTAACCCTTCAGGTGCTTCACGAGAACTAAAGCAATGTGGAAGGAAAAAAATGAACATTTTACTTTTTTCACAAAAAATTTAATCTGGAGCCAATTTTTTTTAATTTCACAAGGGTATAAGGAGAAAATGGACCACAAAACTTGCTGTGCAATTTCTCCTGAGTACGCCAATACCCCATATGTGGGGAAAGCCACTGATTGGGCGCATGGCAGGGCTCAGAAGGGAGGGAGCACCGTTTGACTTTTTGAACCCAAAATTGGCTGGATCAATGGTGGTGCCATGTCACGTTTGGATACCCCCTTATGTCTTACCAAGTCTGATCAAATGACCAAATGCACTAGCAGGATGCAGCAGGCTCCCATAGATAAAAGCTGGAGAAGCACAGGTGCTTACCACTGATAAAAGCAGCCACCCTATCACAAAAACAGTGATGATGAAGGTGTTAACTGCTTAGTGGGAAAAAAACACACAAATGTAAGTTGCTTAGGACAGTGGTAAGCACCTGTGCTTCTCCAGCCTTTATATACGGGAGCCTGCTGCATCCTGCTAGTGCATTTGGTCATTTGATCAGACTTGGTAAGACTGTTTTTCATTATGTGTTTTTGCTAAAAAGTTTTTAATGTGATTTTTTGAATTTATGTCTAGTTAGTGACTCGCAATAAAATGGGGACCCTTGACGCTGGGTTGTGAGCTTATCTGCTTTGGCCAAAATAGTAACTAATACCTCATTTGATGCATTTATCATAGGCATCATTTTTTGCACTTTTTATCAATTTTTGAAGGGTGTACCCAGGCTCCTTTTTGTTGGCGTGGTTTATTGTGTTGTGCACATTCAGTGCTGACCAGCCCGTCTTCCATCATAGGCATTTAAAATAGGCTGTTATCCAGACACTGTGAATGACATTCATGTCCTAAGCAACTTACATTTGTGTGTTATTTTCCCACTAAGCAGTTAACACCTTCATCATCACTGTTTTTGTGATAGGGTGGCTGCTTTTATCAGTGGTAAGCAAATGTGCTTCTCCAGCCTTTATCTATGGGAGCCTGCTGCATCCTGCTAGTGCATTTGGTCATTTGATCAGACTTGGTAAGACTGTTTTTCATGATGTGTTTTTGCTAAAAAGATACCCCCTTATGTACCTAAACAGTGGAACCCCCTAATTCTAACTCCAACCCTAACCCCAACATAACCCTACCCCTAATCCCAACCCTAATCATATACCTAACCAAAATCCTAACCCCAACACACCCCTAACCCTAATCCCTATCCTAACCATAACCCTAACCACAAACCTAACCCTAACACACCCTAACTATAATCCCAACCATAACTGTAATCCCAGCCATAACCACAACCCTAACCCTAGCCCAACCCTAACTTAAGCCCAACCCTAACTTTAGCCCAACTCTAATGGAAAAATGAAATTTTTTTTGTTATTTTACTATTTTTACCTATCTAAGGTGGTGATAAAGCAGTCTGTAACTGGGACAATGGGTTACTGTGGGTGAAAGCAATGAAGGGGGTTGCAGCCAAGTAATACTGAAATTTTTCAGTGACGGCCCACACTAATGCAAGGAATTCCAACTTAAATGAACTGTAGTTCTGATCATTTTTCTAAGTTGGCCGGAGGGATCTGCTGGCATTAGCTATAACTTTTTCTCTGCCATCTTTGAACTGAGCTAGCACAGCACCTAGTCCCAGATAGCTGGCATCTGTATACAGGTGGAAGGGGATATTGTAGTCCAGGTAGGCAAGAATTGGGGCTTCAGTTAACTTCATCTTAAGTACTTGGAAGGACTGCTCTAGCTCTGGAGTCCATTGAATAGAGGGGTTTTTGTACGTTTTCCTGTACGGTTGTCCTTTTAGGAGGTCTTGTAAGGGGGCAGTAATCTGAGTGAAGTTTTTGATGAATCTTCTGTAGTAGCTAGCAAATCCGAGGAATCCACAAACTTCTTTTATGATAGTTGGGATAGGCCAGTCTTTTACCACAGCAATCTTCTCAGGATCTGGAATTCTCCTTCTGCACTAACTACATGCCCCAGATATTGGACCTTGGATTTTAGAAGTTGGCACTTGGACGGTTTGACTTTCAGGCCATGCTTAGCTAGAACTTTAAAGACCTCAGCAAGATGCTGGAGATGTTCCACGTAAGTTTTGGAATAGACAATTACATCATTTAAATACAGTAGCACAGTTTCAAAATTCTTGTGACCCAAGAAGCATTACATGAGTCTCTGGAAGGTTCCCGAAGCATTGCACAGGCTGAAGGGTATGCAGTTAAATTTAAACTAACACATGGGGGTAGTGAATGTGGTCTTCTCTTTGGTCCTCTGGGGTCATTGGTGCTTGCCAGTATCCGCTGGTGATATCTAGGGTGGAGAAATAGACTGCTGATTTCATGGCAGTCATTGATTCCTCAATTCTGGGCAGGGGGTATGTATCTTTGTGGGTAATGTTGTTAAATTTGCAATAATCAACACAAAAAAAATACTCCCATCCTTCTTTTTATCAAGAACAATTGGTGCGGCCCAAGGATTGCGGCTGTCCTTAATCACATCAGCAACCTTCATTTCTTATATCATCTTCTTTATTGGCTGGTACATGGATAGAGGTATAGGTCTGTACTTTTCTTTGATTTGAGGATGGGAATGGAGTGCTCGATTTTACGGACTCTCCCAAAGTCAAAGGCAAACTTGCTGAATATGTGCTGATATTCGTTGGCAACTCTAAGTACTCCATCTTTTTGCTCGAGGGGGGTCCCTTCAGTGCCTATGTCGAGTTTGTGCCACCACTCCTTTTCAGCTTCTGCATTTGGGGAAGGTTTCACTTGGAAAGAGCATTGGATTCTTGAAGGATAGCCAAAAAATTGAGTCTACTCAGTTTTGCTACCATGGTATATTTATGCAGGGTTACAGTTTGGTCCCCGCAATTTATGAGACGCACGGGTACTCGACCATGAGTTACAGTAGCCAAACTTCTTGTAGCTATAATGACTGTATATCTTTGTGCTTATTTGGTTCAACTACTATTTCATGGTCCTGAACCTTTAGACCCATCTTGGTTTTGCACCACACCATAGTTTCTGTACGCGGTTTCAAGATAACAGGCCTGGGAGTCCATTATCCTGGCAGAGCCGATATTCCCTCTTGAATTTCTGATGACTAATGAGCATACAGAGTGTCTTGTGAATGGTTCTCCTCTTTGTGGGGGACGCAGCACTAAGAGCGCAAGTCATGCCTTCAATCAGTTCGTCAAAACAATTTTGTCGTACATTCATCTCTAGAACTACTGGGGGAAATTCGTCTCCTCCTGTTTCGACTACAATAAGGCCTTGTTCAGGTAGTTCAGTTCTGCCAATTTTAAAAGTATCTGTCCAGTAGCCCACTTGAGGAACAGGTTGTCCCGCTACTAGCAATAATGTTGAGGTCAGCCGAAGTAACTTTTGCTAGCTGGTCTGTTTTCCAGTAACGTTTATATTGTGGTAGCTGAATTGTGGTGACTTGTGATCCAGTGTCTAGTTAGTAGTGCTGTTAAAGGGATACCATCTATTGTAATCGGAATGACTGGGCGATAGCCGACATATTTCAGGCCCCAGTCAGGGTCATCTGGACCTAGGCATTGTTCTCCTGAGGGTCGGTGCTTTGCCTCAGGAAATTCCAGTTTAAAAACTAATATGCAAATTGCCTCTTCAAACAAAGAGGACTCTGTAGCGCCACCTATTGGAAACAGCGATCCTACAGGTCACAATCAACCCTTTAACGAGTCTTGTAATATGACTTAGGATAAAAGCCAAATCAGAATCTCCAACTGACATTCCCTTTCTATGTGACCACTATGGTTGCATCTGCTGCAAATCGGTTTACCTATGGAATCAAATCTGTCAGTAAGTTTCTTACCTTTCCAGTAGTAGTTGTCTCTAGGATTGTAGGGTGGCACATTCTGCATAAAACGAAGACGGTTTTCTTGACTGGGGGCTGGATGCTTCAAATCCTTTACTTCTTTGCATAGGAGTGCAAAAGTTATGGTTAATTCCACAATGTGATCATGTATCTCTTCAGTAGAGCCTTCTACCTGTTAGGGAGCACACTGAACAACAACAGGTTTGGCAGGGGCAAACACAGCACTTTCTTGGTCGTTCAACCCTTTATCTAAATATTTTTAAGACAGATTCTTTAAAGCCCAGAAAATTACTATCAGAGTGTTGTAGTGCCAGCATTCTCAATTGTAACCTGGTACTATGAGACATTACAATAAGTTGTTCCTTTAAAATTTTATCAGCATTAACAGCTTCAGCGGGATCAGCTTGGTTAATGGCATACCAGGCTTCTTGCCAGCTGAGGGCAAAATCTCTTAAAGATTCATGGGACTGTTGTTTTTTCCCGAAGAATCTCATCTTTAACTCTGACAGGGTTTTGGTTTCAAATATAACTCCTAACCTGGCTAGTATCTGTTCAGGAGTGTTCTTTATACTGGGAGGCCAGGACTTAACTTCCCTTAGTGAAGCGCCCCCTAGCTGACCAATCAAGATCTCCATTTTTTGTGCAGGTCTCACTGGGTACAGTCTGATCAATGCCTGCATTTTATCTTTAAAGTCTTTAATGTGTGAGGTTCTCCGCTGTAGCTGGGGAGCCAGGGTGCCCAAAATATTAAGGCATTGTTAATGGCATTGCTTGAGACATAGGAGTGGATGGGCTAGTTACTTCACTCTCCTCTTCTGAAGACATGTTTATAACACTGTATGCATAATACCTTTCCAGCGGCTGTATGTCTTTCCCCTCTTTTTTTTGAGGTACAGCAGAGAAAATTTCAACTTCAGTTGCTTATGCCTGCAGGGTCCCGACTTTATATACAAGATATCTGTGCAACAACTTTGAAAATCACAGTTTAAATCAGATCATAGTTCTCAATAAAGCAGCCAATGGGATGTGTACAGTGTGTACAGTCCAACAACAGCTGTGGTATAGTACAAATTCTTTACAGCAGTGTAGACTGACACTTTCTGAGGTAATTTTCTCTTCAACTTCCCTCAATATCAGCAATATTTATTTACTCAGTCTTCAATAAATATAAGGCACAGAGGATTCATCCTGTTCGTGATGCCAAATTCTTGTGGGGTTCTTATGTGGTATATGGCTGAGGGTTGTACCCCTGACAGGGTATGATGTATCTTACAGTGGCCAAGCTTTCTGTCAGGAGAAGAGTCTTTCCTTCTCAAATTACACACACACAGGGAACTCCACAATACAATGTTTGCACAGTAAACTGCCTCTAGGTAGAAGATGATGATGGTGGTAGTAGTTGGTGCATTTGAGCCCCAGTCATGAAGCGGCCATAAGAATTTGAAACAGAAGTCTTTTTACTGAAGGTAATGGGGCAAATTATTATTTACAAACAGCAGTAAACTGAGGTACAGGATTACACTCCCAGATTAATGATTGCTGTGCACCTGCAGACAGGCAGATCCTAGTAACCTCTGGTTTTATTAAGTCTAAATATTTCTTCTTCAGCAGGGTGCTCTGTTTCTTCCCTGAGGTGACTCTTCCTCCTAGAGGTGCAATGATAGTCTTCCTCATATGAAGACTATTAACTCCCCTTATCATGCCAGTCCCCTTTTTAAGCAAAGCCGGCAGGGGGAAAGTAGGTAATTACTCCACCTACAAAATGGCTTCCTCTTCTCAAGATGTCCGACCACCAACTGCCACTTCCAATTTAAAACTATCCCACAGGACTTGGCTCCTCCCCTTCTATGTGACTTTAGAGCTGTAGTCATTGGCTGGCCTTCCTGAGGCGTTTTTCCAGAACCTTCTGCATATTAAAATAGAGCTGGGTCACCTGATCAAGCCTGAGAGGAGAAGATTAACCCTTTTTTGTGCTGCTTGTCAGCAGGTCTCACAATGTGTTTAAAATGCACAGTCCACATAAAAATTCACAGCATTTATATGAAAACACACTATATATCCAGTATCCCATAGAAATGGCCACGTTGTGGAATACCACAAATACATTGTTACAGAGGATACAAGTGCTGTCAGATTGTTCTACTTTTCAATGTCAGAGACAGCAGAAATACTGAAACTTGTAAACTTGTGCAAGAATCCTGTTAACAGCAGCTTATAAAATCACCTTCCTGAAAGACAAGATTTTCCCCGCACTGAATATTGGAAATCTAAACAGTCAAGGATCTAGCAGCACTGCCCCATCCCTATAATAAAAGGGTCACTCATGCATGTAAAAACAAGGCAGCCTAATGTCTTATATTCCCTCCAGCTTTGGTACTTTAGCCTAGGCTCAGTGATATTCTATAGAACATATACTTTATCCCCAATAAAAATTGATTTTATTGACATTCCTATATTATTGAAATAGACATGCAATGATACTTGCTACAACTAAAGAAAAACATACACGTGCGCATTATGTAGGTTCACTTGAACTGTCCTTCTGTTCAGCAGCAATAGCCATACCCCCCAGCAGTAAGTTTATAGTGTAAGTGCTGGGGTCTATTTAAATAACCAATCTCCTGAAAAGAATGCCTCAGGGCTGTAAGTATAAACGGCTCAGTGATGAGAAATACAGAGCAGAGATACATTGCCTCTTTTACAGACACCATAGACATTTGCAGAAGAGAGAGATGTGCCCAGCAGGACTCTAATGGTTACATGTGTATGCTGTTAGTGTTTATCTATCACAATAAACTATAAAAAAAAAACCTGCTATAGACGATTTCGGTAAGACGAGCGGATGTACTCTTTATAGAGACTATTTATTTAGGCATTAGGCAGATTTTTTAAACTTGCCATCATTTATACTAATGAATGGCATTGCATCATTTTAGCTTCTATGGAAATATGAAGTGATAAAATCAATTCAATCAATTACCGTATATATTTGTGTACAAGCCAAGACGCTCAGCACATTTTTTTTGTGCTGAAAACACCCCCCTTCGGCTTATACACGAGTCATTGCCGGCGGGGGAGGGGGAGCGGCAGGAGCCGGCGGCTGTGGCACAGTGACAGCTGCAGCTGCAGCCACTGGCTTTCAGAAGACATCATACTCACCCCTCCTCATGCCGTCGCTGCATCTCTGTCCCTGCATCTCTGTCCGAGTACCGGCAGCTCTTCCTGACTGTGCTGAGCGGTCACGTGGTACCGCTCATTAAGGTAATGAATATGCACATGTCTCCACTCCCATAGGCGTGGAGCGCATATTCATTACCTTAACCCCTCTCTGACATTAGACGTACTATCCCGTCCATAAAACCCGTGCCATTCTGACCATGGACGGGATAGTACGTCATAGGCGATTAGCTGCGCTCCCGGAGGGAGCGCAGCTAATCGCCGCCGGGTGTCAGCTGATTATCACAGCTGACACCCGTGACTGTGTGTCAGGAGCGGTCACGGACCGCTCCCGGCACATTAACCCCTTGCACACCGCGATCAAACATGATCGCGGTGTACTGGGGGCACAGGGGAGGATCGCGCAGGCAGGGGGCTCCCTGCGCGCCCCCCTGAGACCCTCAGACCAGCGCGATGTGATCGCGCTGCTCTGAGGGCTTCCTCCCTCCCAGGACCCGGATCCAAGATGGCGCTGGGGTCCTGGAGGGAGGCGGCTTCCTCAGTGCCTGCCGAGAGCAGGCATGAGGAAGCGTCCTGCACTGCCTGTCACATCGCTGGTGTGACAGAGTGCTATGCACACTGTCACACCAGCGATCTGATGAAATACAGTGATGTCCCACCCTGGGACAAAGTAAAAAAGTAAAAAAAAGTAAAAATAAACATGTGTAAAAAAAAATCAAAAAAAAAAAAAAAAAAAAAAAATATTCCCCAATAAATTCATTACTTATTGTAAATAAAAAAAATAAAACAATAAAAGTACACATATATGGTATCGCCGCGTCCGTAACGACCCCCCCTATAAAACTGTCCCACTAGTTAACCCCTTTTGTGAACCCCTTAAAAAATAAAAAATAAAAACGAAGCAAAAAATCAGTGCTTTATCATCATACCGCTGAACAAAAAGTGGAATAACACGCGATCAAAAAGACGGATATAAATAAACATGGTACCGCTGAAAACGTCATCTAGTCCCGCAAAAAACGAGCCGTCACACAGCATCATGAGCGAAAAAATAAAAAAGTTATAGCTCGCAGAATAAAGCGATGCAAAAATAATTATTTTTTATATAAAATTGTTTTTATTCTATAAAAGCGCCAAAACATAAAAAAAATTATATAAATGAGGTATCGCCATAATCGTACTGACCCGAAGAATAAAACTGCTTTATCGATTTTACCACACGCGGAACAATAAAAACGCCTCACCCAAAAGAAATTCATGAATTGCTGATTTTTGTTCATTCTAACCTCCCAAAAATCGAAATAAAAAGCGATCAAAAAATGTCACGTGCTCAAAAATGGTACCAATAAAAGCGTCACCTCGTCCCGCAAAAATTAAGACCTCACATGACATTGTGGGCCAAAATATGCAAAAATTATAGCTCTCAAAATGTGGCGATGCAAAAAACTACTTTTTGCAATAAAAAGCGTCTTTTAGCGTGACAGCTGCCAATCATAAAAACCGCTATAAATAGTAAATCAAACCCCCCTTTATCACCCCCTTAGTTAGGGAAAAATAATAAAATAAAAAAAATGTATTTATTTCCATTTTCCCATTAGGGTTAGGGTTAGGGTTTCGGCTAAAGTTAGGGTTAGGGTTGGCGCTAAAGTTAGGATTAGGGTTAGAGTTAGGATTAGGGCTAGGGTTGGGATTAGGGTTGGGACTAGGGTTAGGGGTGTGTTGGGGTTAGGGTTGGAGTTAGAATTGGGGGGTTTCCGCTGTTTAGGCACATCAGGGGCTCTCCAAATGTGACATGGCGTCTGATCTCCATTCCAGCCAATTCTGCGTTGAAAAAGTCAAACGGTGTTCCTTCACTTCTGAGCTCTGCCATGCGTCCAAACAGTAGTTTATCCCCACATATGGGGTATCAGCGTACTCTGGACCCCAAGAGTTATTGTGAAATTTGTCCTATTTCTTCTGTTACCCTTGGGAAAATAAAAAACTGGGGGCGAAAATATTATTTTTGTAAAAAAAATAAGATTTTTTTGTTTTTACGGCTGTACATTATAAACTTCTGTGAAGCACTTGGGGCTTCATAGCGCTCACCACACATCTAAATAAGTTCCTTGTGGGGTCTATTTTCCAAAATGGGGTCACTTGTTGGGGATTTCCACTGTTTAGGCGCATCAGGGGCTCTCCAAATGCGACATGACGCCCCCAGACCATTCCATCAAAGTCTGCAATCCAAAACGTCACTACTTCCCTTTCCGAGCCCTGACATGCGCCCATACAGTAGTTTTCTCCCACATATTGGGTATCAGCGTACTCAGGACAAATTGGACAACAACTTTTGGGGTCCAATTTCTCCTGTTGCCCTTGTGAAAATAAAATATTGGGGGCGAAAAAATCATTTTTGTAAAAAAAAAAGGATTTTTTATTTTTACGGCTGTGCGTTATAAACTTCTGTGAAGCACTTCGGGGTTCAAAGTGCTCACCACACATCTAGGTAAGTTCCTTGTGAGGTCTATTTTCCAAAATGGGGTCACTTGTGGGGGGTTTCCACTGTTTAGGCGCATCAGGGGCTCTCCAAATGCGACATGACGCCCCCAGACCATTCCATCAAAGTCTGCAATCCAAAACGTCACTACTTCCCTTTCCGAGCCCTGACATGCGCCCATACAGTAGTTTTCTCCCACATATTGGGTATCAGCGTACTCAGGACAAATTGGACAACAACTTTTGGGGTCCAATTTCTCCTGTTACCCTTGTGAAAATAAAATATTGGGGGCGAAAAAAATCATTTTTGTAAAAAAAAAAAGGATTTTTTATTTTTACGGCTGTGCGTTATAAACTTCTGTGAAGCACTTCGGGGTTCAAAGTGCTCACCACACATCTAGATAAGTTCCTTGTGGGGTCTATTTTCCAAAATGGGGTCACTTGTGGGGGGTTTCCACTGTTTAGGCGTATCAGGGGCTCTCCAAATGCGACATGACGCCCCCAGACCATTCCATCAAAGTCTGCAATCCAAAACGTCACTACTTCCCTTCCGAGCCCTGACGTGCACCCATACAGTAGTTTTCTCCTACATATTGGGTATCAGCGTACTCAGGACAAATTGGACAACAACTTTTGGGTTCCAATTTCTTCTGTTACCCTTGTGAAAATAAAATATTGGGGGCGAAAAAATCATTTTTGTAAAAAAAAAGGATTTTTTATTTTAAGGCTGTACGTTATAAACTTTAGTGAAACACCTGGGGGTTCAAAGTTCTCACCACACATCTAGATAAGTTCCTTGAGGGGTCTAGTTTCCAAAATGGTGTCATTTGTGGGGGGTTTCCACTGTTTAGGCAGATCAGGAGCTCTCCAAACACGACATGGCGTCCAGCCAATTCTGCGTTGAAAAAGTGAGATGGCGCTCCTTCCCTTCCAAACTCTGCCATGCACCCAAACAGTGGTATACCCCCACATATGGGGTATCAGTGTACTCAGGACAAATTGCACAATAACTTTTGGAGTCTTGTTACCCTTGGAAAAATAAAAATTGGGGTGAAAAGATCATTTTTGTGGAAAAAATATGATTTTTAAATTTTACGGCTCTACGTTATAAACTTGTGTGAAGCACTTGAGGGTTCAAATTGCTCACCAAAGATCTAGATAAGTTCCTTAGGGGGTCTAGTTTCCCAAATGGGGTCATTTGTGGGGGGTTTCCACTGTTTAGGCACATCAGGGGCTCTCCAAATGCAACATGGCATCCAATCTCAATTCCAGCCAATTTTGGTTGGAAAAAGTCAAATGGTGCTCCTTCCCTTCCGAGCTCTGCCGTGCGCCCAAACAGTGATTCCCCCCCACATATGGGGCATCAGCGTACTCAGGACAAATTGGACAACAACTTATGTGGTCCAATTTCTCCTGATACCCTTGGGAAAATAAAAAATTAGTGACTAAAAGATAATTTTTGTGGGAAAAAAATAGGATTTTTTATTTTCATGCCCGGGCATTATAAACTTGTGTGAAGCACTTGGGGGTTCAAAGTGCTCACCAAAGATCTAGATAAGTTCCTTAGGGGTCTAGTTTCCAAAATGGGGTCACTTGTGGGGGATTTCCACTGTTTAGGCTCATCTGGGGCACTGCAAACGGAACATGACCCCCATCAACGTCTGCATTCCAAAACGTTACTACTTCCTTTCCAAGCCCTGCCGTGCGCCCAAACAGTTTTCCACCCCCACATATGGGGTATCAGCGTACTCAGGACAAATTGGACAACAACTTTTGGGGTCCAATTTCCTTGGGAAAATTCAAAAATTTAGGACTAAAAAATCATTTTTGTGGAATTTTTTTTTTTTTTTTTTTCATACCCAGGCATTATAAACTTTTGTGAAACACTTGGGGGTTCAAAGTGCTCACAACAGATCTAGATAAGTACCTTAGGGGGTCTAGTTTCCAAAATGGTGTCACTTGTGGGGGGTTTCCACTGTTTAGGCGCATCAGAGGTTCTCCAAGCGCGACATGGCGTCCAATCTCAACTCCAGCCAATTTTAGTTTGAAAAAGTCAAACGGCGCTCCTTCCCTTACGAGCTCTGCCGTGTGCCCAAACAGTGGTTTTCCCCCACATATTGGGTATTGGCGTACTCAGGAGAAATTGCATAACAACCTTATCTGTCCATTTTCTCCTTTTACCCTTGTGAAAATAAAAAAAAAGTTTGTAAAAGATCATTTTTGTGGCTAAAAAGTTAAATATTCATTTTTTCCTTCCACGTTGCTTTAGTTCCTGTGAAGCACCTGAAGGGTTAATAAACTTCTTGAATGTGGTTTTGAGTACCTTGAGGGGTGCAGTTTTTAGAATGGTGTCACTTTTGGGTATTTTCTGTCATGTAGACCCCTCAAAGTGACTTCAAATGTGAGGTGGTCCCTAAAAAAAATGGCTTTGTAAATTTTGTTGTAAAAATGAGAAATCGCTGGTCAACTTTTAACCCTTATAACTTCCTAACAAAAAAAAATTTTGATTCCAAAATTGTGCTGATGTAAAGTAGACATGTGGGAAATGTTATTTCTTAACTATTTTGTGTTACATATTTCTCTGTTTTAAGGGAATAAAAATTCAAAGTTTGAAAATTGCTAAATTTTCAAAATTTTCGCCATATTTGCGTATTTTTCAAAAATAAACGCAAGTTATATGGAAGAAATTTTACCACTAACATGAAGTACAATATGTCACGAGAAAACAGTCTCAGAATCGCGAAGATCCGTTGAAGCGTTCCGGAGTTATAACCTCATAAAGAGACAGTGGTCAGAATTGTAAAAATTGTCCCGGTCATTAACGTGCAAACCACCCTTGGGGGTGAAGGGGTTAATGAGCGGTACCACATGACCACTCAGTACAGGAAGAGCTGCCGTGCCAGGATAACGGAGATGCAGTGATGGCTCAAAGAGGGTGAGTAGGACGGGGGGAGGGTGAGCCATGTATACAACAACTGGACGGGGGGGGGTGAGCCATGCATACAACAGGACTGGGGGAACGAGCCATTCATACAACGGGACGGGGGAGCGAGCCGTGCATACAATGGGACAGGGGGAGCCATGCACAGCAGGACAGGGACAGTAGTGCCATGCACAGCAGGACAGGGACAGGGAAGCAATGCACAGCAGGACAGGGACCGTGGAACCATGCACAGCAGGACAGGGACCGTGGAGCCATGCACATCAGGACAGGGACCGGGGAGACAAGTACAGCAGGACAGGGACCATGGAACCATGCACAGCAGGACAGGGACTGTGGAGCCATGCACAGCAGGACAGGGTCAGTGGAGCCATGCACAGCAGGACAGGGACTGTGGAGCCATGCACAGCAGGACAGGTACTGGGGAGCCATGCATACAATGGCAGGGACTGGGAGTCATGTATACCATGACACGGACGGGGACGATGCATACACGGTTTATACTCGAGTCAATAAGCTTACCCAGTTTTTCGAGACAAAATTAGGTGCCTCGGCTTATACTCGGGTCTGCTTATACTCGAGTATATACGGTAATTTTATGCCACAGTTTACATCTTCAGATGACAGCTGTCAATATTAAGTTTTGGGAAATGGAATTTAATTATTGCAAACATTTCTGTTATAAGATTCCATTACATTCAAATGAAGAGACAAATGGTTTGGAAGAGTTTACTAAGATAAATGCGTCAAAAGTGTTGTTTAATTCACCCCCCAAAACTGTCAGACATGTATTGGATCACATTTATTATGTGTTTGAGAAACTGACAAATGAATGTGGCTTAATTCCCAGGGAGAGCATCGTTTAGCTAGTAGAGGATGTTTTAAAATGTAACAGTGTGCAACAAAATTGTACTAAAAATTATGGCTCAAAATATTGGCATTACTTCATGCAGTAGGACGTACAAAGTTAAAGGGTTGTCCAAGTTTAGCATGAAACTCTAAAGTCTTGCACTGTAAGGATTCTCTAGTGATGGTAGCAAGACTGGGCAGTCCTGTGACCTCAAGAATATGATATACATAGAGTTGTGCTCAAAAGTTTACATACTCTTTACATAATTTTTGCTTTCTTGGCCTTTTTTTCAGAGAATATGAATGATAACACCAAAAATTTTTCTCCACTCATGGTTAGTGGTTGGGTGAAGCCTTTTTTTTTTCAAACTACCGTGTTTTTTCTTTTTAAATTATAATGACAACCTAAAACATCCAAATGACCCTGATCAAAAGTTCACATACTCCATTTCTTAATACCGTGTATTGCCCCCTCCAATATCAATGACAGCTTGAAGTCTTGTGTGGTACATTGCCTTGCGAAAGTATTCAACCCCAAGGAACTTTTCACCTTTTTCCCACATATCATGCTTCAAACATAAAGATACCAAATGTAAATTTTTGGTGAAGAATCAACAACAAGTGGGACACAATTATGAAGTTGAATGAAATTTATTGGTTATTTTAAATTTTTATGGAAATACTAAAACTGCAAAGTGGGTGTCATGGTTTGCTGAGTTTGTGGGAAAAGGTAGGTTAAGGGTTAATTTGGATGGCCTCACTCTTGGATTCTGGGAGGCTTCTTATAGCCTCATTGTGGAGCCATTCCCTGTCGCTTATACTTTGACCCTTGGCCGAGTGTGTGTGACCCTGTGCTTTGTGCTTGTGATTCTCTATGCTTGCTTGGTTTTGACTCGGTTCTGTTCCCGTTACGAGTTCTGCCTGCCCCTCCTGTACTGCGTTGCTATCTCGTGTATGACCCCTAGCCTTTGTCCTGACAATTCTCTGTTTACCCCTCCTGTACTGCATTGCTATCTCCGTGTATGACTCCTGGCTTATGTTCTGACTATTCTCTGCTCGCCCCTTCTGTACTTCGCCGTCCTCTCCGTGTATGACCCCCGTTTGCCTGACCTGAGTTTCCCTCTTTACTAATCCAGGATCCCTGGAGAGTCCTGCACTCTGCTTCAGCAGCAGGACGCTAAGCCCCGCCCCCTGTGGTCACATGATCGCAGGTCCTTTTGCTTACTCCTACCTTCAGTGTCTCCTCTCACCACGCTGTTCAGTTCCCGTCTGCCTGAGCCTCCCCTATGGCATCAGACCCCGGGCCCTTCCTCCGCAGTGTGGGTGAGTCACCCTGCTCAGCCGTGGCAGTTCGCTGGCGCTGACAGGGTCGTTACAGTGGGGCGTGCAATATTATTTGGGCCCTTTAACTTAATACTTTGTTGCGCCACATTTTGCTGCGATTACAGCTGCAAGTCGCTTGGGGTATGTCTCTATCAGGTTTGTACATCTAGAGACTGAAATTCTTGCCCATTCTTCCTTGGCAAACAGCTCGAGCTCAGTGAGGTTAGATGGAGATCGTTTGTGAACAGCAGTTTCCAACTCTTTACACAGATTCTCGATTGGATTCAGGTCTGGACTTTGACTTGGCCATTCTAACACCTGGATACTTTTATTTGAGAACCATTCCATTGTAGATTTTGCTTTATGCTTGGGATCATTGTCTTGCTTCAGCAGCAGGACGCTAAGCCCCGCCCCCTGTGGTCACATGATCGCAGGTCCTTTTGCTTACATCTACCTTCAGTGTCTCCTCTCACCACGCTGTTCAGATCCCATCTGCCTGAGCCTCCCCTACGGCATCAGACCCCGGGCCCTTCCTCCGCAGTGTGGGTGAGTCACCCTGCTCAGCCGTGGCAGTTCGCTGGCCTGACAGGGTCGTTACATTATAAGCGACCTTATATTATTCTGTGTTGGGGAAGCTAAGTATCTTTCCTAAGGGAAAAAAAAAAGTGTCTGGTATCATGGATCCCATGCAAGCTTTGGCAGATCAGGTTAAACACCTGACACTAATGTTTCAGAAACTTAATGTGGAACAGCGCACAGTGGCTCAGACCCAACAACAGTTGGTGGACACTGTGCAGGGGGCTATTACTGCAGGGTCTCCTAGCTCGGGTGGTAGAGATGTTTCGCTCGTGTCCCCTGAGTCTCCGGTCAAACTGCCAGACTTCTTCTCTGGGGACAAAAAGGAGTTCATGGCCTTTAAGGAGGGGTGCAAGCTTTTTTTTCTCTGAGGCCTCGTTCCTCCGGGGATGAATTCCAGAAAGTGGGGGTAGTTATTTCTCTACTTCGGGGTGCACCACAAGCGTGGGCTTTTCCTCTGTCTCCCTCTGCCCCTGAAAGGATGACTGTCGATGCCTTTTTTGAAGCGCTGGGTCGTATATATGATGAACCCGACAGGGTTCGCATGGCTGAAGACATGGTGATGAATGTGCGCCAGGGTAAATGCTCGGCTGAGTGGTTTTGTGCAGAGTACCGGCGATGGGCAGCAGAAATCTCTTGGGATGATGCGGTCCTTCGGAGCTTATTCCGCTGAGGTTTATCTGAATGCCTCCAAGATGTCCTGGCCCTTCACCCTCCACCTGACACCTTGGAGGACGCCATTACCCAGGCCATACGTATGGAGCGCAGGCTACGGGCTAGGGTTGTCATGCAGTCCGAGGCTTCCCTATTCTTCGGTAGCAAAGAGACTGGTGTCGCTCCCAAACCCATGGAGATTGGCGCTACTTCGCTCAAAGAAAACGAGAGGAAACGCCGCCGTTAGAAACAGCTCTGTTTTTATTGTGGAGAGTCCGGTCACTGGAAAAAAGATTGTCCCTTGTGTCTGTCATCCTCCAAGGCGGTGGGAAACGACTAGGTCTGGGTAGTAATCGAGGAGGCTGCCCAGACCTTCAGGTACTCTTTTCCTCATGCCCTAAGGTTTTGCTAAAGGTTGAATTGTTGGTAGACAGGTATCGATTTTTCTCCACAGCACTGGTGGACAGTGGTTCATCACTCAACTTGGTCAGCTCTGATGTCGTTTCTCAGCACCAGATAGGGACAGTCAGGCTTCATACCCCACTAAAAGTCGTGGCCATTGACTCTTCTCCTCTGACCCGAACGTGGATTCTTTCAGTTTCTGAAAAATTTATGTTGAAAGTTGGTTCTTCCCACATGGAGGAGATTGAGTGTTTCGTTATGGACAAGTTGCCCACTGGGTTGGTTTTGGGCATGCCATGGCTTCTACGCCACAATCCAGTGATTGACTGGGAATTGGGGGAGATTATCAAGTGGGGGTCCAAATGTGTCGTCTGTTACCATAAAGCTGTTTTTGTGTTAAAATTGCAAAACCTGTTTCTGTGTCTTCTATCAGTCTGGAGGGTATTTCGGAGTACCTGAAAGACTTTGAGGACGTTTTTTCGGAAAGTGAGGCAGGAGGCATTACCCCCTCATAGGCCATTTGACTGTGCCATCGACCTAATTTCTGGAGCAAATTGCCCAAAGCTCGTTTGTTTAACCTATCAGGTCCCGAGCGCCTAGCTATGAAACAATATATTGCTGAGAGTCTCCGCAAGGGGCACATAAGACCTTCAGTTTCCCCGGTAGCAGCGGGGTTTTTGCTTTGTTAAGAAAAAAGATGGCGGCCTACGCCCCTGCCTCGACTTTCGAGAACTAAATAAAATCACGGTCAGGAATACATATCAACTACCATTGATTCCTGATCTCTGTAATCAGCTTTCTGGGGCCAAGTGGTTTTCAAAACTTGACCTTAGGGGGGCTTATAATTTAATCAGGATACGGGAGGGGGATGAATGGAAGATGGCTTTCCTCACCTCTGAAGGGTTATTTGAGAACTTGGTAATGCCATTTGTTCTCACCAACGCACCTGCAGTTTTTCAAAATTTTATTAATGTTGTGTTCTCAGACCTCATTGGCCGCTTTGTAGTTGTGTACCTAGATGATATTCTCATATATTCTGGTGACAAACATTCTCATTTGTTACATGTAAGGACTGTACTCAAAAGGCTCAGAGAAAATCAATTGTTTGTCAAGCTCGAAAAATGTTCATTTTTTGTTCAAGAGTTGTCATTTTTAGGGCTGATAATCTTACCACAGGGGTTTCGCATGGATCCCAAGAAGGTGCAGGCTGTTGTGGAATGGGTCCAACCTCGAGACCTTAAGGGACTTCAGCGCTTCTTGGGATTTGCAAATTTTTACCGTAAGTTTATTAAAGGTTTCTCACAGGTAACTAAACCCCTTACTGATCTCACTCGTAAAGGGGCAGATGTCAGGAACTGGTCCCCGTTAGCCAAACAGTCTTTTCTAACGCTAAAAAACTGTTTTACATCTGCTCCTATCCTGGTTCAACCCGACCCTTCCAAACCGTTTGTGGTCGAGGTTCATGCTTCTGAGGTGGGGGTGGGAGCAGTGTTATCTCAGGGCCGGCTTCTCTGACAAATCTCAGGCCTTGTGCCTATTTTTCTAAAAAATTTTCTCCCGCTGAAAAAAATTATGACGTAGGCAATAGGGAGCTATTGGCTATCAAATTGGCATTCGAAGAATGGAGACATTTTTTGGAGGGGGCAGCTCACCCTATTACGGTTATCACGGACCATAAAAATCTAGAATATATTAAATCTGCTAAAAGACTGACCCCCAGGCAAGCCCGTTGGTCACTTTTTTCTCCAGATTTCAGTTTTCTATTACTTTTCGACCTGGATCTAAAAACGTCAAGGCTGACGCTCTGTCACGTAGTTTGGAGCCATTGTCCGCCCCCAATCCACCGTCCCTCATTCTTCAGCCCACTATAGTTATTGCCGAAGTGTCGTCGGAATTGGAGTGGGAGATTGTGGAGGCACAATCTTTAGCGCCAAGGTCCAAACCTGAAAATAAGCTGTTTGTGCCTCAGCATTTGCGCACTAAACTCCTGTGGGAGTTCCATGATTTGAAATTGAGTGCCCACCCTGGTATAGCGGCCACGCGAGAAGCAGTGGCAAGACTTTTTTGGTGGCCTTTAATGGCTTCGGATATTAAGATGCATGTTGCTGCATGTGGGATATGTGCCCGTTCTAAGAGCTCTCATTGCCGGCCGGCCGGGGAATTGGCGCCTTTACCAATTCCAGGAAGACCATGGACTCATTTGTCCATGGACTTCATTACCAATCTGCCATCCTCCCGTGGAAATACTGTAATTTGGGTAATTGTGGACAGATTTTCGAAACTAGCACATTTTGTACCCATGGCAAGTTTACCGTCAGCAGAGACTCTCTCCAGACATTTCCTTTCTCAGGTGGTACGTTTACACGGGGTGCCTACTAATATTGTGTCAGATAGAGGGACGAAATTTGTATTTAAGTTTTGGCAGGCTTTTTGCAAAAAATTGGGGATATCATTGTCTTTTTCCTCAGCGTACCATCCAGAGAACAGCGGGCAAACTGAACGTACCAACCAGTCGCTTGAACTAATTCTTCGGTGCCTCACTTCTACTCTGCAAAGCGACTGGCCTGAGGCCTTACCATTGGCGGAATTCGCCTTCAATAATCGGGTAAACCAATCTACCGGTAGGTCACCATTTTTTATTAATTATGGGTTAAATCCTCATTTTGGCGAGTTCTCGCAAATTGATTCTGGTTGCCCGGGGGCTAAGGACGGGATCAGTCGTCACAGGAATCTCTGGTTGAAAGTTCGACAAAATATTTCCAGGGCTCAGGAAAAGTATAAACATTTTGCGGATAAAAAAAGGGACTCTGTTCAGATTTTGCGATGTGGAGATAAGGTTTGACTTTCCACACAGAACATAAGTCTCCGAATACCTTCCGCACAACTAGGGCCTAAATTTATTGGCCCTTACAAAGTCATCAAGGTGGTTAACCCGGTAGTCTATCGCCTTTGCCTCCCACCCTCTTTTAAACTCCATAATGTATTTCATAGGTCCTTACTTAAACCCCTGGGATCAGTGAGGGAAGATACAGACGCCGTTCCTTTGCCTGTTATGGTTGATGGACATATGGAGTTCGAAGTACAACACATTGTGGACTCAAGGTGGGTTCAGGAATCTTTGCAGTATCTGGTACATTGGAAGGGGTATGGTCCGGAGGATCGGTCTTGGGTGCCAGCCACATCGGTTCACGCTAATCGTTTGGTTCGTGTATTCCATGCCCGGCATCCTGATAAGCCAGGGGGTCCGGAGGCCCCCGTTGAAAGGGGGGTACTGTCATGGTTTGCTGAGTTTGTTGGGAAAGGTAGGTTAAGGGTTAATTTGGATGGCCTCACTCTGGGATTCTGGGAGGCTTCTTATAGCCTCATTGTGGAGCCATTCCCTGTCGCTTATACTTTGACCCTTGGCCGAGTGTGTGTGACCCTGTGCTTTGTGCTTGTGATTCTCTATGCTTGCTTGGTTTTGACTTGGTTCTGTTCCCGTTACGAGTTCTGCCTGCCCCTCCTGTACTGCGTTGCTATCTCGTGTATGACCCCTGGCCTTTGTACTGACAATTCTCTGTTTACCCCTCCTGTACGGCGTTGCTATCTCCGTGTATGACTCCTGGCTTATGTTCTGACTATTCTCTGCTCGCCCCTTCTGTACTTCGCCGTCCTCTCCGTGTATGACCCCCGTTTTCCTGACCTGAGTTTGCCTCTTTACTAATCCAGGATCCCTGGAGAGTCCTGCACTCTGCTTCAGCAGCAGGACGCTAAGCCCCGCCCCTGTGGTCACATGATCGCAGGTCCTTTTGCTTACTCCTACCTTCAGTGTCTCCTCTCACCACGCTGTTCAGTTCCCGTCTGCCTGAGCCTCCCCTATGGCATCAGACCCCGGGCCCTTCCTCCGCAGTGTGGGTGAGTCACCCTGCTCAGCCGTGGCAGTTCGCTGGCGCTGACAGGGTCGTTACAGTGGGGCGTGCAATATTATTTGGGCCCTTTAACTTAATACTTTGTTGCGCCACATTTTGCTGCGATTACAGCTGCAAGTCGCTTGGGGTATGTCTCTATCAGGTTTGTACATCTAGAGACTGAAATTCTTGCCCATTCTTCCTTGGCAAACAGCTCGAGCTCAGTGAGGTTAGATGGAGATCGTTTGTGAACAGCAGTTTCCAACTCTTTACACAGATTCTCGATTGGATTCAGGTCTGGACTTTGACTTGGCCATTCTAACACCTGGATACTTTTATTTGAGAACCATTCCATTGTAGATTTTGCTTTATGCTTGGGATCATTGTCTTGTTGGAAGACAAATCTCCATCCCAGTCTCAAGTCTTTTGCAGACTCCAACAGGTTTTCTTCAAGAATGGTCCTGTATTTGGCTCCATCCATCTTCCCATCAATTTTAACCATCTTCCCTGTCACTGCTGAAGAAAAGCAGGCACAAACCATGATGCTGCCACCACCATGTTTGACAGTGGTATGGTGTGTTCAGGGTGTTGCCTTCACGCCAAACATATCGTTTGACATTGTTGCCAAAATGTTCGATTTTGATTTCATCTGACCAGAGCACCTTCTTCCACATGTTTGATGTGTCTCCCAGGTGGCTAGTTGCAAACTTTAAACAACACTTTTTATGGATATCTTTGAGAAATGGCTTTCTTCTTGCTACTCTTCCATAAAGGCCAGATTTGTGCAGTGTACGACTGATTGTTGTCCTATGGACAGACTGTCCCACCTTAGCTGTAGATCTCGGCAGTTCATTCAGAGTGATCATGGGCCTCTTGGCTGCATCTCTGATCAGTCTTCTCCTTGTTTGAGATCAAAGTTTAGAGGGACGGCCTGGTCTTGGTAGATTTGCAGTGGTATGATACTCCTTCCATTTCAATATCCTCACTTGCACAGTTCTCCTTGGGATGTTTAAAGTTTTGGAAATCATTTTGCATCAAAATCCGGCTATAAACTTCTCCACAACAGTATCATGGACCTGCCTGTTGTGTTCCTTGGTCTTCATGATGCTCTGTGATTCAAACAGAACTCTGAGACTATCACAGAGCAGGTACATTTATATGGAGACTTGATTACACAGGTGGATTATATTTATCATCATTAGTCATTTAGGACAACATTGGATCATTCAGAGATGCTGTGCTGAAAGTAAAGGGGCTGAATAATATTGCACGCCCCACTTCGTTTTGTATTTCCACAAAAATTTAAAATAACCAATACATTTCGTTCAACTTTACAATTGTGTCCCATTTGTTGCTGACTCTTCACTAGTGTTGAACGATACGATACTGCAAATATCGGGTATCGGACGATATTAGCTGTATCGGCCTTTCGATTCCGAATACCGATATTTTCGTCATATCGAATACCGGAATCGGATTTGTCACTGTCACTGTGAGTGTCCGTCGGTCGGGTCTGTCAGGAGTCAGCGGCACTTACCTGGCAGAAGATCTCCGGCGGTCACGTCCTGGACTGCTTGATGGCCGCCATTATCTTCTCCCTGGCGGTCACATGCAGTTTTTCGCGATAACTGCAGTGACAGCAGGGTAATCCCGGCCGTAAACCAGTCCGATGACGTCACCGCCGGGGAAGCAGGTAATCAGCTGTGCTGCGCCGGGATGACAGGCTCTGCCTGTCATTCTGATGTAGCAGAGCTGGATCATCGTGGGACACTCGTTACTATGGACTGCGTCGGTCAGGTGGTATACTTTTTTTTTTTTTTTCTTTTTTTTACAGGAGATCGATGGCGTCGCAGGATGAGACTGTAATAAAAGTAATGAAAATTGTGTTTTTTTTTTTTTATTAAATTAAAAAACTTTTTTATGAACATTCACCCGTCCGGGTACATCAACAATTTAACTATTTACATACAGGGACCCTGTCCGGGTTATTTATAATTCTTTGGCAGGGGTGTTCCAGGTACCACCTGGTACTCTTCTGATGCTTGCCAAACATCCGAGACACCAAGGACCACCAGGACCTGATAACGTCGTGTGGCCTGTACAGTCAAGTCGTGACCCGCTATCTGGGTCTGTGTGGCCACCTCTTTCATCTCCCTCCGGGTCTGGAACCCTATGTCCCGTACTGAACGAACCCCAGGGGGCCTAACAGGCGCCGGGTACGGACCACGTAACTGGATCATGTCCATAGGTGGGTCTGCTGAGGAGACCGCTGAGGGAGGCTGGTGAGATGTACGGCGTGGGGTGGGCACTTGTGCAGAGGCCTGGATGTGGGAGGCTGAAGGCTCCGAGGGTCTCACAGGTTCCTGACACTCTGGGGAGTAGGGGTCGCACCTGGTAACATTTAGGGCGTACCATCCATTGTAACCCCAGTGTCGGGTGTAAGTCACCAAGTCTCCTGGCAACAGGTCCCTCCCCGGGTGTCCTTCTGGGAGGTGAGTCTCCACGTCCGGCCGGGTCACAAAAACTTCTAAATAAAGTCCAGGCTCCTGGATGAAGCCCCAACCACCTTTCAATTTAAAGCTCCGTACTGAACCCTTACGCCGCGCTCCCACAGGGTTCCTTTATCTTTTCTCATCCGGTCCTTATCTGCCCGGTCCTTCTCCAGGTTACGTTGCCGAAGCTTTTGGGTTTCTCGCTGCTCCCTTTGTCGCTCTGCTTCCCGCTCCCAACGTCTCCACTCTTCCTCCTGACGCCGGTTGTAATACTCCTCCACCAGCTGCTCCATGTCTCCACCATCAAATGCCAGCTTACGATGCCCGGTTTGCGGCAGCTCTCCTGGCACCCCCCAGTCCTGGCGGCGCTCACCTGCGGAGGAAGCAGCCGGCTCTGGAACAGATGACAGTCGGGGCTCCGGTACAGGCAGGTAGTGCTCTGGTGCCTGCACGGCCTCCTCCATGAGGACGGGTGTCGCTTCTTCTGTCTCAGCGACGGGGGCAGACAGCGGGATCTGGGGTGCTGCCGGTGCAGAGTTTTTTGCAGGAACGGGTGCCTCCACTGCGACAACGTCAACCGGATCACATTGCAAGGGCTGGGATGCCCGCACGGACTCCTCTACTAGAACGGGTGCCTCACCTTCCGGTACAGACACTTCAGGTAAGAGGGATTGGCGCCGCTCCAAGTTTAGTTTTAGGGCACGCCAGCTGGCTTCCATCCTGGCGACCTCCTCCCGGTGCCGGGCCAGGCCTCTTAGGGTATCCTCCGCTTCTTGCAGCGTAGGAGGGTTTCCAGGCCGGGTGCCCAACGGTGGTTCCGTGGCGATCGGGTCGCTTCCGTGGGGGGAGAGCTCTTACTGCTCCATCCCTTCACACTTCTGCTCGTGTCCATTAGCCATCTCTGCCAAGTCACATGTGTCATTAGCATCTGGAGAGGGCCCCTCTTTTGTAGGGAGGCGGGACCTTCATGTTAGTTTCCGCACACTGAGGAGGATGAGGAGGCGGAACTGAAGAGCTGTGGGGCACGATCTTACATTGCAGTACCATTTACAGTGGTCGGCCATCGTTTTTGCGCCACTGAGTGAGGGAACACCCACGAAGAGCACGCCCTTCTTCTTCACCAGTGCCTCGTCGTGACGCAGATATGGCTGAAAAATGGCAAATACATTCTCTGATGATTTTAGCAATTCTCAAGCACAAAACCAGTTCAATTCAGGCACACAGGACTCGCTTATAGCGAGCTACAGAATCCTGTTTGTGATCCCAAGTTGAGTCGCACAGAGCCAGAGGTTTTGGGGGTACTCGGCACCGAGCCCGTCGACTTCTATGGGGTATGTCACGGCTTTACCCGGCAATTGACTCAGAGTCTATTTTACTATGTAGAAGTGTATAAACTATAAATGTATGTATATATATGTCACAATGACATGTATATATATATATATGTATTCTATGTGTGTATATTTTGTGTTTACAACGAAAGAAAGGTTTTTTTTTGTTGCAATATTTTGTTCCCATAGACTTACATGGGACTTCCGGTATCAGAATCGGATATCGACGATATTTAGTGATATCGGCGATACCATTTCGATACGATATTTTTAGATATCGAGCAGTATCGCTCAACACTACTCTTCACTCAAAATTTACATTTGGTATCTTTCTGTTTGAAGCATGATATGTGGGAAAAGGTTGAAAAGTTCCAGGGGGCTGAATACTTTCGCAAGGCACTGCAGTTGTGGATGAGGTTCTTTATTTTCTCAGATAGTAAAGTTGCCCACTCTTTTTGGCATAAAACCTCCAGTTCCTGTAAATTCCTGGACTGTCTAACATGAACTGCGCGCTTGAGATCTCCCCAGAGTGGCTCAATGACATTGAGGTCAGGAGACTGAGATGTCCACTCCAGAACCTTCCCATGCACAATTTCTGGGCTGATGATTGCAAATTTGCCTCCAGTATTTGCTGATAAGGTGCTGTACTCATCTTTCCTTCAACTTTGGCCAAGTTTCCTGTGCCTTTGTAGCTCACACATCCCCAAAACATCAGCGATCCACCTTTTTGCTTTACAGTAGGAATGGTGTTCCTTTCATCATTGGCCTTGTTGACCTCTCTCCAAATGTAACGTTTATGGTTGAGTCCAAAAAGTTAAATTTTGGTCTCATCACTCCAAATTACCTTGTTCCAGAAGTTTTGAGGCTTGTCTCTGTGCTGTTCTGTATATTGTAGGTGATATTCTTTGTGGCATTTCCTAAGTAATGACTTTATTCTGGCGACTCAACCATGCAGCCTATTTTCTTCAAGTGCCTCCTTATTGTGCATCTTGAAACAGCCACTCAGCTATTTTTCAGAGAGTCCAGTATTTCAGCTAATTTTATTTTTGGGTTTTCTTTGCATCATGAACAATTTTCCTGGCAGTTGTGGACGAAATTTTTGTTGGTCTACCTGACCGTAGTTTTGTTTTTACAGAGCACCAGATTTTCCATTTGTTAATCACAGTTTGAACGCTACTGACTGGCATTATCAATTCTTTGGATATCTTTTTGTATCCCTTTCCTGTTTTATACAGTTCAACTACCTATTCCCATAGATCCGTTGACAGTTCTTTTGCTTTCCCCATGACTCACAATCCAGAAACATCAGTGGCTGGATGAAAGATGCAAGAGTCTGTCTGGATCCCAGAAACACACTCAACTTTTATGCACACATACTGATTACAAGCAAACAGGTCACAGGTGAGGATGTTACCTGTTTGGGTTGTCATTATGATTTAAAAAGAGAAAACACAGTAGTTTGACAATAAATGGCTTCACCTAACCACTAACCATGAGTGGAGAAAAAGTTTTGATGTTATCATTTATATTCTCTGAAAAAAGGTCTAGAAAGCAAAAATTCTGCAGGGGTATATAAACTATTGTGCACAACTGTACTTCCAGACATATTCCGAGACGTGTGTTGCCTCATTAAATCAATTGTATTGAGCGAGGCTGAGTGCATCTGGACAGATCATTTAAGCAAAATGTTTGAATGGGTAGTAAAAAATTAAGAGATTGATAAACTAACATTTGGATAGGTCATAAAGACAGATCAAATCAAAACAATGCTAAATGAACAATTCAAGTCAAATTTTCTGAAATCAGCAAGTCCAGATTAAGTTGAACAATGAGTGATTTGCCCGACCTGACAAAAATGGCAGTCATTATATCACAGAAAGTTGCAGAAGTCACAGACTGTTTGGGCTTCCGTAAAGTGTTTTGCAGATTTCATATGACATAGTATAGTGCTACGAACTAGGACAGATTATCATATCCTGTGTCTTTGATGGTGGTAGTGCAGCAGTTTCAGAAATTGTTCCAGCTCACAAGGGATAAAAATACTTCACCTATTATTTAATTGTTTAAAATTTCACCATCTAAACAAGGAAACACATGTAAACCCCTCCCCCCAAATCTATGCATTTCAAAAGCAACAGATGCTCTTAGTCATGTTTTTTTTACATGTATCACCTTGTTCAAATGATGGAATTAAAGCAATTAAATATGAGTTTTTTTTTCTGTTTATGGGGTTGAGCACGGCTTGTGCCACTCCCCTGTTGTTTGCTGATTAATATGCAGCTGGATGTGTTTCTACTGTTTTTTTTTACATATATCACCTTGTTCAAATGATGGAATTAAAGCAATTAAATAAAAGGTGAAGTTTTTTTATTCCTTATGAGCTGAAACAGTTCCCAGCCGCCACTTTTGCAGACACACACTTTGCAAAGCAACTCAGGTCTGCACTGTGTAATGCCATCAGTTGCAAGGTCCACCTAACCATGGTACATGGACCAGTAAGCACGGCCACGGATGTTACATCTCCCTAACTGCCCACTGGGTAGATGTCTTAGCAGCTGGGCCAAAGGCGCAAGGCGTACTCTAGCGCATGTCCTACCACCACTGAGGATTGCTGGACATTTCTCGGTCCAGGTTGCCTCCTCCTACTTCGCTTTCTCCACCGCCTCTTCATCCAGTCACAGTAAGACCTGCACCATCAACTTCAGCACAGTCAGGGGGAAATGACAGCAGGCTGTTCTGAAACTTATCTGTTTGGGGGAAAAATCCCACATCATGCAGAAACTGCAGATGGGGTACAAAATGCAATCATATGAGTGGTTGTTGCCACTGCACATCAAACCCGGCCTGGTGGTGCGCGATAAGGACCGAAATCTTGTTGCAGCTCTGGGCGTACCCAGTTTGATCCACATCCCTTGCCTGGAGCATGTGCTCAATTTGGTGTTGCAAGGCTTCCTTAAAAATTACCCACATATATCAGAGCAGCGGTAAAAGTTCAAGCAATGTGTCCTCACTTTTGGCATTCTCACCCTGCTACTGAGCACCTGTCTGCACTACAGTGTCACTTCTGCCTTCACCCTCCCCACCTCATATGCGACGTACCAACAAGGTGAAACTCCACCATGCATTTGCTGGAGCAGCAGCAGGCAATAGTGAAGTTTCAGCTGCAGCACGCATGGGTGAATCGCTCTGTAGAGCAACACCACTTCACTACCAATGAGTGGACCTCAAAGAAGAATGTGTGTGCCTTGTTGTGCTGCTTTGAATTCTTCACCAATATGACCAGAGCTGATGATGCCTTCATTAGCATTACTATACCACTTCAATGAATGCTGGAAAAAAGACTTCAGGAAATGATGGATGATGAGGTGGTGGCACAGGAGTAAGAGTACCCATTCACGCTGTTATCAGGCCTGTCTTCCACACATGGCTTGAAGGGTGGGTTCCTGTACCAACAGTGCCAGTTACACAACTGTCCAGCAATGGCAAAATTTTGGAGGATGAAGATGAGGAGAAGGAGGTGTTCCCTGCTGGATCTCCACTACTAGGACAACGTACTATCTTTACTTCCATCACAGGAGCGGGATTGTAAAATGAGTGAATACAAGCGCTCACGGGTAGAGGCACTACTGACGGCATTCCCACCTGACAGCGTTGGCTCAGTGGAAGAACATGGCAGAGGAGGAGGAGAAAGATGCTTCATCCTTCAGTGACCTGCCACCTATTTTACATACTGCATAGAATATTGTTTGGAAAAAAAACATAACATTCATCAGGCAGCAGGTAGAAGTGGCGCCTGCGCTGTAGCAAGATACGATGAATAATATGCATGCATTCTTTGATTTAGTCATATAGTTTTGTTGAAAAACATCTATATCTTAATCAATATGGTGCCAACGGCCGCGCCTGTTCACTAGCAACTATCATGTTCCAATAGATGCTACTGCACAGGCGCAGCTGCCATTTTGATAGAGAAAAAAATATTGGCTCCATCAAAATGGTGCCGGTGTCACCTGCGCAGGGGCATCTATCGGATAGCCGATAGATGCCTCTGCACAGAAGCCGGCGCCATCTCAATGGAGCACATTTTTTTTCTCTAGAAAAATGGCGCTGGTGGCGGCGCCTGTGAAGTAGCATCTATCGGAACATGATAGATGCTACTGTGCAGGCGCCGCCGCCGTTTTGATTAGCATAATTTTTTATTTTCTAACAAAACTATATGACTAAATCAAATGAATATATGCATATTATCCATCTTATCATGCTGCAGCACAGGCACTACTGCTGCCTACTGCCTGATGAATATTAATTTTTTACTTTTTTTCAAATCATATTCTATGCAGTATGTAAAATAGTGGTCAGATCACTGAAGGACCTGTCATAAGCCCATGAGGATGAATATCTAAGCAGAGCACCATATAAAGCCCCACCGACAGGCTGCCTCAGAGCACAAAAATCTCATTAACTGTAAACTGAAAATAAACAACAACCACAAGACGGATTATATCATCCCAGGTATCACTTTTATCAGCATAACGCCAACTTGACAGTGTCTGTAGTTTACTGAGCACAATCTTGCTGTCAGTTTCACTTTAATGATATTACCTAAGTTCACAGCCACTGGTTCTCATGGAAGTAGAGCGTGAGAGCCGGAAACTGCTGCTGCTCAAGTTTATGAAGCTTTTAACCTGAACTGGACCATGGGTAAAGGGATCATCGTGAGACCTCGATGTGGACTATGTGGACAAATAAAGGACTTTTGTGTTCACGTATTTCCTTGATGGGGGGTGTCTGACAGCTGATATTACAAAGTTGACATCAACCCCATAAACCAATTACTCAGATTTCCACCGCACCAGGCAATCGGTAAGAGCAGAGATTAAGCACCAGAATTGGCACACTTAATGAATGTGCCATTTCTGGGGCAGCTGTGGGCTCGTCTTATTAGGCTAGGAAGAGGTCAATTTCCATGAATCTTCCCAGTCTATTAATATCATCCCCCAGCTGTCTGCTTTCATTAATTGGTTATTAAAAATATGGGGGAACCCACATCTTTGTTTTTGGGTCCCCGCATTTTAAATAACCAGCAAAGGCAAAGCAGACTGCTGTCGGCTGATATTAATAGACTTAGAAGGCCACGGTTATTGGCCCTTTTTCAGAATATAAGACCAGCTCACAGCTGGATAGTGCTGAGAAGGTTTTTTAATGGACTCCGATTTTGGCTATGGATTTTAGGAAAGCCAGAAGAGCTGGGTGGGACTGACCATTCCTATAATCTCCATCTCCAAGCTTTGACCGGCATATTTAAGACAGTTGAGCTGCCCTGGTTGGTCTCTGTGTGTGGAGGGAGGAAAATAACTGTGATACGCTGAGCAGTTTGGTGTAACAGAATGACTGAAAGTACTTTGCTCGAAACTATTCCTGTTTATTTTTACCTTTATGAGGAAAGGCTGTTTTTGTTTTGTGAGACAAAAGGGGGCACTACTGAAGTTCATATTCAACATAAACTGATGTAGATGGGAGTTCTGCACAATGCATGGCAAATATGACTGGGAGAAAAAAGAGAAAGAACCATACACACATCCAAATAGAAAAATAACATGAATATACTGTATGTGAAGGTATATAAATTTTATTAGTGGACAAAAAGACCGTCAATAAAACCATTTAAAAAAGAAAAAACACATCAAATGGTCCCATAGTAAGCAAAATATCCAGATATTACACCACATGAGAATTATATGCTTGTTTGCGATTGTGGGAACAGGAGATAAGAGGGAAGTAGAGAAGGAGATCTTGTGAGGATTGGTAAGTACCAGGAGACAAGGTCACAAATGTATGGAGGAGATAGGTTGTGGATGACTTTGTAAGTCATGGTTAGAGTTTTGAACTGGAGTCTCTGGGTAATAGAGAGCTAGTGAAGAGATTGTTAGAGAGTAGAGGCTGGGGAATAGCAGGGGACAGGTGGATTAGTAGGGCAGCAGAGTTTAGGATAGATTGGAGGGTGCAAGTCTGTTAGAGGGGAGGCCACAAAGTAAGAGGTAGCAGTAGTCAAGGCGGGAGATGATGAGGGCATGCACTAGAGTTTTTGCAGATTCTAGGTTAAGGAATGTAAAGATAAGGGAAATATTTTTGAATTGAAGTCGGCAGGAAGTGGAAAAGGCTTGGATATGTGGTTTGAAGGAGAGATCAGTGTCAAGGATTACCCCAAGGCAGCGAGCTTGTGGGAGTGGGGAGAGTGAGCAGCAATTCACTTTAATGAATAGGTCTGTTGGGGGAGTTGAGTGAGATGGGGGAAAGATGATGAATTCTGTTTTGTCCATGTTAAGTTTTAGAAATCTAGCAGAGAAGAAGGATGAAAAAGCAGACAGACATTCTGGAATTTTGGTTATTAGTTAGGTGATATCTGGTCCAGAGAGGTATATTTGTGTGTCATCAGCATATAGGTGATACTGCAAGCCGTGGGATTCTATGAGCTGTACCAGGCCAAAGGTCTAAATGGAGATGATCAGGGTTCAAGGACTGAACCTTGCGGAACTTAGACAGATAGGGGGTGAGGAGAGGAGGTGGTGTGTGAGTGGGAGACACTGAATGTCCGGTCTGCTATGTATGACGTGATCCAAGATAGGTCCAAGTCGGTGATGCCAAGAGATGAGATGGTCTGTAGTAATAGGGAGTGGTCCATTGTGTCAAAGGCAGAGGACAGGTCCAGGAGGAGGAGGACAGAGTAGCATCGATTGACTTTGACAGTCAGTAAGTCATTGGTTTCTTTTGTTATGGCAGTTTCAGTGAAGTCACTCAGTCGGAAGCCAGATTGTAAGCAGTTGAAGAGGGAGCAGGAAGAGAGGTGGGAGGACAATTTTAAATGGACATGTTGTTCCAGCAGTTTTGAGGCATAGAGGAGAAGTGATATGGGGGCGATAGCTAGATACAGAGAATGGGTCAAGTGAGTGTTTTTTAAGGATGGGTGTTATTGAGGTATGTTTGAATCACGAAGGGAAAGCACCAGTTGTAAGTGATAGGCTGAAGAGATGGGTTAGGGTTGGGATGAAGACTGTGGTGAGGTTTGAGATAACGTGTAATGGGATCAGCTCAAGTGCACAGGTGATGAGATGTGATCTCGAGAGTAGGCTGGAAAGTTGGTCTTCTGCAATGGTCAAGAAGCTGGTTTCGTAGCAGGAGGGCTGAGTAGTTAGGAGGATAGGCTCTGGGGTTTGTAGGCCAAATCTTTGTCTGATGTTATCAATCTTCTGTTTGAAGAATGAGGCAAAGTCTTCAGCTGAGATGAGTGGAGAGTGAGGAGGTGCTGGGGAGGTGAGGAGAGAATTGAAGGTGTTGAATAGCTGTTTAGGGTTGTGAGACAGGGAAGATATGAGAGATTAGAAGTAGGTTTGTTTTGCTTTGGAGAGTGTGGTCTTGAAAGTAGTGAGGGGCTGTTTGAATGTGATGAAGTTCTCATTGGAGTGTGATCTTTTCCATCTCCACTCAGCAACCCTAGAAGCCTGCCTCAATTCTTTGGTCAGGCTGATGTTCCAGGGTTGTCTGTTGATTTTGCGAGCTTTGGTATGTGTGAGAGGGACAGCCAATTCAAGAGATACAGCTATTATATTTTTATATAATGGGCATGGCCATCTGCATTGTGTAGGGAACTTATGTTGTAAGAGGGAGAAGGGATTCAGGAGTGAGTGTAGATCAAGGTGTTTTTAGATTTTTGCGAGGGTGTGCAAGTTTGTGGAGTGAGGATTGTGGACCTGGAGAGGAAAGGGAAGAGAATGTGAGTAGGTTGTGGTCAGAAAGAGGTAGAGGTGAGTTAGAGAGATTAGATAGGAAGCAGAGGCAGGTGAAGATGAGGTTCACTGTGTGGCTGTTAGGGTCTGCGGAACGCACCTAATAAATAATGTAGAGAGGTGCGTTCGCAGCCCGAGATCCACCGTGCAGGCAGAGCCTGCTGCTAGTAAGATAGCGAAAGTAGCGAACTCTGTTATCCCGCAGAGTCGCTAAAATAAATGCCGTAGCGCACGGTGGCAGTTAGTGCAAACTCTGTTAATCCACAGAGCCGCTAGCGAGAATGCCGCAGCGCTATATGGCGATAAGTACAAACTCACTTAGCTTCAGTGAGCTGCAAAGTAAAACGCTAGGGTGCTGACTAGCGTATTAAAGCGAACCCTGTTGCGTCACAGAGCCGCTGAGAAACCCTACTGTGTCCAGGTACACAGTTGACTGCTAAGCAAACATAGGAAGTGGTCATGCGCTATCTATGGCGTCTGTGCGCCAGGCCCTGAATACGGCAACCAAACTCCTCACCGGTTATGCCGGTATTCTAAAGGCATCTAAGACACCGACCCTGACCAGCTAGCATACCAAGCTCCTCACCGATTAGGTCGGTATTGTAATGGCATATTTCAGCCACCCTAACCACACACACGCATGACCATACTGGCGCAAAGCAGACAAAGGTTTGATACTAGCGCACGGCCGTGCAATCAGGACAACCTGTTATAGCAGCCACGAGTAGAAGACCTTCCAGAAAGGACCAATAGAAAGTTGCTTCAGATCACAAACAGCTACAGGACCTTCCTGGAGGACCAATATGAATCGTAGCTGTATCTGAGCATGTGACCCCTGATCTCCAATGGGAGATCTTGCATGGGGAAGGTTCAGAAGAAGAAACAGAGGACTTAGTCCCAAATCTGCCTGCTCCAGCACTGGTTATAACCGAAGATCCAGGAGAGGCAGCAGCAAGTCTCTGCACAGTATTAGACCGGGCAAGACGCTGGGACCGACATCTTTGCTGAGCCGGCTCCACTGCGGCCGGAGATGGATGGGGGACCGCAGCAGGAATGGCTCGAGATTCCCCTTGTGCAGCATTGGGAACTCGAACTCTAACAGTGGCCATCTTTGTGAGTGGCTGCAGAAGACCATTGAATGAGGCCGAACTAGGAAGTGAGAGATAGAAGTTTAGTGACAGCTGAGTGGCTGTGTCAATGGATATTTTGAAATTGCTCATGATGATAGTGAGGATGTCAGCGGAGAGGAAAAGAAGTAGCCAGGTGGTGAAGTGGTCGAAGAAGGTGGTGGTTGGCCAGTTGCAGGTTGGTGGGGGAAGTAGATGTGCACAGAGTTCACCTTAAAGGAAGGGAGGGTAGCAGAGGGTGGAAGTGGGATGTGGGTGAAGGAGTTTTCTGACAGGAGAAAACCAACTCTTCCGCTAAGCTTGCTGCTGGGGAGGGGTGTGTGGGAAAGGTGGAATCCACTATAAGAAAGTGCAGCAGGAGAGGCTGAGTCAGAGGGGGTGAGCCAGGTTTCGGTGATAGCGAGGAAGTAAAGTTTGCTCGTAGTGAAAAGATCATGGATGTAGGAAAGTTTGTTGAAGACAGAGCGAGCGTTCCATAGAACTCCTGTTAGTGGGACTGGGGCAGCGGGGGCTAGGCAAATGGGTATAAGGTTAGAGGGGTTATGGAAATTTGTGATAAAACATGGATGGGAGGTAGAAATGACTGTGGGGATGTGGTGAGGAGAGCCAGGATTTGGAGAAATATCACCGGCAGTGAGAAAAAGCAAAGAAAGTGATAGCAGGTGGGAGCAGGAGAGGGCATGGGAGGGCTGTCTGTGTTTGGAGACAGAGGATTTTATGCTGAGGAACAGTTTTGAGGAGGAGTTGAGATAGATGGGGAGGATGGAGGGAGAGATCACCAGTTCCTTACTTGGTGCAGGGATTAAGGAGGCTAGCAGAAAGTGAAGGATTATAGGGGTAAGAGTGAAAATAAACAGAAACATTGTTTACAGTGACTTTCCAGTTACCTTCAGTTCCCTTCTGGTTCAATTCTGGATTAATTCTTTCATTGCTCCACACACTTGTATGATCACTTTATATAATGCACTGGGCAGACTGACGTCTTGGCAGATTATGCTATGCAATATATGTGCTAGAAAGCGCATTCAGGTGTGAAGTAGAGAGGAGTGGTCTGTGCTCATCTTGGTCAGATAAGAGTGAGCCAGATGCATATGATCAAGGCAGGGTAAACAAAGTCATAAATAACATTGGGGTAAAGCAGGGGAAAGTTGAAAAACATATCAAGTGATTGCAAGGAGCAGAAGTATGGAAAAGTCAGTGTGGAAAGCTGGGACATGTACCAATTGATTGCAAGGTGCAGAGGTATGGGAATGTCAGTGTGGAAAAGCTAGGTCACGTACCTGTAGGAAGAAAAGAGAAATGGACATGTTGATTAAAGTGCGATGGTGGCAGATGACAGGGTACAGTCTGTATACATCATATTATATTCTGGATTAATCATTTCATTGCTCCACACCTTTGTATGATACACTTATATGATGCATTGGGCAGACTGACAGTTCATTTTTGCTGCTAACACTAGAGAAACTTGACATGGTCTTGTGCTCACGCTGTAAGGATTCACAAGTGTGCAGTCACACAGAGTGACCACAGACTTTTAGCAAACGTCAGGACAACCCTTTATCTTAATATTCTAGTCCTGGACAACTTTGTCACCAAGATTAAGCCGCTGCTGTAAGTTTGGCTAATTTTTATACTGTCTAGTCTAAATGTTAGATAGGATTAATACAGCAAATCTGCTCCATTGTATTCAGTTATTGCCAAAATAAATAGGCTGTATATTTCATGTTGAAGATCCTTCTGGTAATCACAAAATATAATACATATATGTATTACAAGTATTTAAAGACACTTAATTTTCCTTACTCTTTTACTTTTACCTTTTGTTTGATATTTGTTCCTTGAGTAAATGCATGAGTGATATAATAAGGATCAAGCAGCCTGGTTATACATTTTATTTGTATTTTCGGTTTGCAAACAGTACTCAGAGCTAGAAAAAATGATTTTCTAAAATTTAAAATGAATTGCTTTAGTAACTTTCAAAAATATATAAGGCAGAAAAAAGGTGAGGTATTTGAACACATCATCACTGTTCAGGCGAAAAGGAACATATTTTATTGCAAAGCATCACAACATTGAGTGACCTAAAAAAAAACTAGAAACTTACAAATACACTATGAGGTGAGCAAATGGATGTTAACCTTCCAAGCAAATTATAGGAAGCGCTAAGTACAGAAGCCCAATTACAAAATTATCTATCATCAAAATCAATAACTATATTATGAGTTAAGAGGATTTTGCAGGAAGAACTATGAGTTCATCCTTAATAAAAGCCTTTCAGATAAGGAGCAACAGAATAATCTTTGATAAAATGCAGCATGCAAACCAATTAGAAAAGAAGGTTCAAAGTGACAGTGAGGACAAATTTAACCCCTTAAGGTTGTTTGCATGTTAATGAACAAGCCAATTTTTACAATTCTGACCACTGTCACTTTATGTGGTTAAAATTCTGAGATTGTTTTTTCTTGACATATTGTAATTCATGATAGTGGTAAAATTTCTGTGATATGACTTGCGTTTATATACTGAAAAAAACAGAAATTTTGTGAAAATTTTTAAAATTTAGCAAGTTTCAAAATTTGAATATTCTTGCCCTTAAATCACAGAGATATGTCACACAAAATAGTTAAATAAAATTTCCTACTTGTCTACTTTACATCAGCACAAATTTGGAACCAGTTTTTTTTTCGTTAGGAAGTTATGAGAGTTAAAAGTTTGCCAGCGATTTTTCATTTTTCCCACAACATTTACAAATCCATTTTTTTAGAGACATCACATTTGAAGTAACTTTCAGGGGTCTATATGAAAGAAAATATCCAAAAGTGACACCATTCTAAAAACTATACCCTCAAGGGGCTCAAAACTAGAGATGAGCGAATTTGTTCAGATTCGGTTTAGCATTCGATCGGCATCGAATATTGTTTTTACAAAATTCGTCGAACACAGCCGAACATGATTAGAGTCAATGGGAGTCGAAATTACCGAATATGTTCGGAACAGATTATTAAACATACATTCGGCACGAATAGTGTTCAAATATGGCTCGAATATGTCAAAATCAGATTTGGAGACAAAAACCATAAAAATTCTCTCATCTCTACTCAAAACCACATTAGAAGCTTTTTAACCCTTCAGGTGCTTCACAGGAATTTTTGGAATGTGGGAAAAAAAATGAACATTTATCTTTTTACTTCAAATCCCAATTTTTTTTTATTCTGACAAGGGTAACAGGAAAAAATGGACCCCAAAATTTGTTGTACAATTTCTCCTGAGCATGCCATTACCCCATGTGAGGGAGAAAACGTTGACTTTTTGAATGTAAATGTAAAATTTGTGGGAACAATTGGAGGACGCCATGTCGCGTTTGGAGAGCCTCTGATGTGCCTAAACAGTGGAAACATCCCTCAAGAGATCCCATTTTGGAAACTATACCCCTTAAGGAATGTATTTAGATGTCTGGTGAGCACCTTGAGCTCCCAGATGCTTCACATAAGTTTATAACGTTCAACAGTGAAAATAACAAAATCACATTTTTCTCACAAAAATGTTATTTTAGTCCCAAATTTTGCATTTTCATGAGGGTAACAGGAGAAATTGCATAATAAAATTTGTAGTACAATTTCTCCTGAGTACACCAATACCCATATAAGGGAGAAACTACTGTTTGGGTGCACGGCAGGGATCGGAAGGGAAGTAGAGTCATTTGACTTTTTGAATGTAAAATTTCCTGGAATCATTAGCGGACGTCATGTCCCATTTGGAGAGCTCTGATGTGCCTAAACAGTGGAAACCCCCACAATTGACCACTTTTTGTTAACTAGACCTCTCAATGAATGTATTTAGATATGTGGTGAGCACCTTGAACCCCCAGGTGCTTCACAGAAGTGTATAATGTTGAGCAGTGAAAATAAAAAAAGCACATTTTCCCAACAAAAATGTTATTTTGGCCCCAAATTTTGCATTTTAATAAGAGTAAGAGGAGAAATTGCACCATACAATTTGTTGTGCAATTTCTCCTGATTACGCTGATATCCCATATGTGGGGGTATACTAATTTTGAGACACAGTGCAAAGCTCAGAAGGGAAGAAGCTCTATATTGGAGTTCAGATTTTGCTGGAATGGTTTGAGAGTGCTATGTCACATTAGCAGAGCCCCTGATGTACCAGAACAACAGAAACCGCTTATATGTGAACTACACTCCCTAATCAATTCATGCTCATCTAAGGGTTCTGTAATCGTATTGACACCACATGTGCCTCACAGAATTGTATACCCTTGAGAAAGAATAAATTACATTTTTATCACTAAAATGTTGTTTTAGCCCCCAGTTTATAATTTTTCAACGTGCTAATAGTAACTTTTTCTACAACAAACAGGTTCATTTTATTCTGAGTGTGCTAATACCCTACATGTAATCGGGAAATATTTTTCAGGCACAGTGCAAAGCTCAGAAGGCAAGAAGCTCCAGAGTTTACTGTTACGGTTTGCAGGTGCCACTGGGAGTGCCCTTGAGGTTCCAGAACAGCGGAACCCCAAATAAGTAACCCCACTTTACAAACTACACCTCTCAATGAATTCCTCTAGTGGTGCAATGATCATATTGACACACCGGTTGTGTCACAAAATTTTGTAGCATTGGGCAGTGAAGACAAAATAACTAAATTTTTAACACCAAAATTTTGTTTTAGCCCCAGATTTTACATTTTCACACAAGAAGTGGGCAAATATGGAACCATAATTTGTACCACAATTTCTATAGAACATGGCAATACCCCATATGTGGCTGCACAGTACCACTTAGCCATATGGAGACACTCAGGAGGAGCTCTATTTGCCTCCTGGAGCATAGACTTTCCTAAAACAGTTTGAGGACTCCATATACAGAGTTCTTAATTGCTAGCAGAGCAAAATCCCCCTCAAGAGACCCCATTTTGTAAATTGTAACCCTTTGGGAATTTATCTACTGGTGTACTCACAATATTGACAAGAAGAAACAAGAAGCAATGAATGTTGCCTAGTGAAAATTGTAGTGAACAGTATGTTGTAGTCACCAGTACGTTATGCCCAGACCATGCTTCTGGAGATATGCACCCATAAGTTAGGTGGACTCTGATCGCTTCAGAAATGCCAAACATGTGGACGCCGTATGTGATTTAGGTATACTGTGGGGCTCAGAAGGGAGGGGGCATTTGGATTTTGGAGTGGAGAATTTGCTGAATTTCTATTGGAAGGTGAAGAGCCCTTTCATTTTTCCAGACCAGTAACGTGAAAGTCCTCTATATTTTCAATAATAGATGACAGACCTAAGTGGGGACTTGCTTTTTGTGGATTGAGTTGAAACTTTTATTGGGAACATTTAACATAATCTTTGGGATCACATTTATCCGGCACTCTACACTGAGCACTTACTCTCTGGTTTCCATCTAAATCTCTGAGTGACGTGATTCAGATAAAACCACTGTAGGATCCATTCACTATAATAAGGCAGCAGAGTTACTCTGAACTCTGTATGGCCTGTATTCAGCCGTGTCCTTTTCATCAGAAGTGCACAAAACTGTGGCCGGTGGCACTTTTATGCAATTCTAAAAAGATGGGCAACGCTGGATCACAGGTCAGACTGCTTCCACAGTGCCTCCATCTGTCTCATTGTAGGGAATCTTCCATCGAGGGTTCTGTCTGAATCACGTATTTCATAGATTTACGCGGAAACCCCAGTGTAAATGCAATATTAATGTAGGCCGAGGATTACTGCAATCTTTAGGAGGCAGAATGAAAAAAATCAACAATATGTGAAGAATTGGTTTTATTTATTTTTTATGCCATTCCTCGTGCAATATAAGTGATTAAACGACTTTATTCTTCAGGTCTGTGCCATTACAGCGATACCAGATTAATATATGGTTTTTATGTTTCGCAGCTCACAATAAAAGACGCTTTTTATTGCAAAAACTAGTTTTCTGCATGACCATATTTTGAGAGCTATAATTTTTCCATATTTTGGCGCACGAGTCATGTGAGGGCTTGATTTTTGCTGGACGAGTTGACGTTTTTATTGGTACCATTTTCAGACACATGACGTTTCTATTACATCTTTTGGGAGCAATTAAGGATTTTTTTAGGGGGTTTATGTCATATGGTAAAATTGATAAGGCAATTTTATTCATCGGGTCAGAACAATAAAGCGATACCTCATTTATATCTTTTTTTATATATTGGCACTTTTACATAATAAATACTATTTTATAGAAAAACAATATTATTTTTGCATCGCTTTATTCTGAGAGCTACAACTTTTTTATTTTTCAGCTCATGGAGCTGTATGGTGGCTTGTTTTTTGCTGAACAAGTTGATGTTTTCAGCGGTATCATGTTTTATAACCATCTTTTTGATCGCATTTTATGCCACTTTTTGTTCAGCAGTATGATGATAAAGCATTGTTTTTTGCCTTGTTCTTTATTTATTTATATGTGTACTTTTATTGTTTTGGGCTTTTTTTCATACAAATATTTATTTATAGATACAATATATTTAGATTTTTTTATTATTATTTTTTTAAAAAAATATTTTACAATTATTTTTAAAAAGGTTTTACCTTTTTTTTTAACTTTTTTTATTTTGTCCCACTGTGGGACTATCCTTTTTTGCAGGCTGATCGCTTGTATAGCTGCATCACCATGCTATGCAAACTGTTAGCTCTGCACTGACAGAGAAAGTTGCTGATCATGCACTGCACATGATCTAGCAACTTTTCTAGCTTTCATGAACTGGATGTCATCATGACGACATCGGGTCACCATGGCAACCATGGGGACCCCGCGTGACGCTGCAGGATCTCCGAACCAAGGACAGAGGGGCTGTTATCCATTTGCCTTCTCACGGAATGCTGTGATCGCGTTTGATCACAGAATTTAGGGGGTTAAAGTGCTGTAAGAGGTGCGAGACCACTCCTGGCATTTAGTGCCGGGTGTCTGCTGTCAGAATCAGCTGACACCCGGCAGCAATAGTGCGCTCACAGCCTGTGTGCACGCACGATCGCATGGACGTAATTATCCATCCCACATCAATAAGGCCCAGGGCACACAAACGTGTTATTACTTCCAAAGTCGGAAAGGTTAAACAGCTGCAATGTACCAGTGTTTATTGCTAGCACTCCAGTCATTTTTGAGCATCCATATATTTGAGTCAGTTGGTCAGTTGATGTTTTTGGGATCACCTTAATATTGCACGAATATTGGAATTATCACCTGTGTAATACTAAGGAAACCTGAAAATTATAACCTGTTGGTGACTCTGGACTGGAGTTGGGGAGCTCAGCTACAAACAAATGGTTGACCTAATTACCTATGAAATCCACCCTTGTAGCCCCCAGAAACCTACCTACCCTGCTCTGTCATTCTTATTTCACTGCATGCTCCCAAGCTGTTAAGATCTAATTTCTGAGAGCAGTGATATACAGTACAGACCAAAAGTTTGGACACACCTTCTCATTCAAAGATTTTTCTGTATTTTCAGGACTATGAAAATTGTAGAATCACACTGAAGGCATCAAAACTATGAATTAACACATGTGGAATTATACATTACACTTTACAAAAAAGTGTGAAACAACTGAAAATATGTCTTATATTCTAGGTTCTTCAAAGTAGCCACCCTTTGCTTTGATTACTGCTTTACACGCAGAAAAGGTGAATGGCTGGACTCTACATGCCTGGTTCCCACCGTGAAGCATGGAGGAGGTGGTGTGATGGTGTGGGGGTGCTTTGCTGGTGACACTGTTGGGGATTTATTCAAAATTGAAGCTGTGAGCGGTCCAGCTCACCCCAAACCATCTCGATTGGGTTCAGGTCTGGTGACTGTGGAGGACAGGTCATCTGGTGTAGCACCCCAACACTCTCCTTCTTGGTCAAATAGCCCTTACACAGTCTGGAGGTGTGTTTGGGTTATTGTCCTGTTGAAAGGTAAATGATGGTCCAACTAAACGCAAACAGGATGGAATAGCATGCTGCTGCAAGATGCTGTAGGTTAGAATAAGCAACAGTGAATATATAAAATATAACTTTTACTGATATACGTTAAAAAGTATAAGGTGCGTCACCCACTAAAAAATAGCTGTCAAGGAATGAGGGGTAATACATATACCCACAATGATTACCAGAAGGACAAAAAACAGACAGCTATCAGGATTGGACAGATTGCCATCTAGGACAAGAAAATGGCAACTGAATGTCTAGGTGCTGCCAATTGGAGGAATACTCAATGTGGTCCTCCAAGGTATAAAAGGCAATCACCAGACAACACATATAAAACACATAATATATAAATGACAACAATAAAGTGAGAAAAGTAAGAAAATAGGAACAATCTCACCAATGTAGTGTCAAGGGGACGGGAGTTTCCAAGGCACCCACTGGTATGCGGAGGGTCCCTCGTGCGTCAATGGGAAGACAATCCCCTGTCATTCCCTGAGGAACTGATGCAAAACTATTCCCCAAACTCCCGCCCTTACAAGGGCAGTCCACAGCTTGCCCTACACAAATAATCGCCCTGCACTTTCCCTATGAGGATGTCCCGACGCGTTTCATCTCAGTAGACTCATCAGGGGACTAGACTAAAGTGCCAAGGTACAGGGAAGCAAGACCCTACTGCTCTCAATGCTGTCTGCATTCCAGTGGCACAACCGAGGACCAGCTGACGTTACTGGGACACGGTTACTAAGCAGGAGGTACCTGTGCTCCAAAGCACTACCTATCACGGTGAGGATTGCAAGAGTACTCACCAGTGCAATCTCCCGGAAGACGAGTGCAGAAGAAAGCTTCAGGCTCCTAGGAACGCAGGGTGAGCAAGGCAGGAGAGAGATGGTTTCAGGGCCTGAATCACCTGATAGTTGAGGGGCGTGGCTTCAGCTCCAGGGAGCTAGAAGCTGAGGGAAAACTCCTAGAAAGGTAACTACAGGACAAAGTTACCCAGGGGCACAGACAGAGAAGGTACAGAAACAGAATCCAACAAGCAGTATGCAGAGATCAGACCGAGTCAAAACCAAAGTATCAGGCAAACCAGAACACAGAACAAACACACTCAGGGGTCAACACACTCAGCCAAGGGCGAAAGTATAACTGACAGGGATTGGAGCTTCCTAGGGCTATAAGAAGCTCTCCCCGAACCAAGGAGAGGCCACAATAATAATCCCCAGGTGTGCAGGTACGAGCTTGCACTGGGATCAAAACCTTAACCCCTAGCGTGCAGGTCAACCCTGCACTGGAATCATGACAGTACCCCCTCTCAACGGGGGGCCTCTGGACCCCCAGGCTTGTCCTGGAACCTGGCATGGAAAGCCCGAACCAGGCGATCCGCATGCATCAAACGGGCCGGCACCCAGGATCTGTCCTCCGGTCCATACCCCTTCCAATGAACCAGGTACTGTACCGACCGCTGCACCAACCTGGAGTCAACGATATGCTCAATCTCATATTCCATGTGTCCCTCAACCAAAACAGGAGGAGCAGTGGACTCAGTCTCCCCCGGACTGCCTCAAACAGTTTCAATAGGGATTTATGGAAGACGTTAGGGATCTTGAATGAAACTGGAAGACACAACGTGTAAGCCACTGGATTGATCTTTTCCACAATCTTGTATGGGCCAATGAACTTGGGGCCCAACTTGGCTGATGGAACCTTCAACTTAATGTTTCGCGTGGAGAGCCAAACTTTCTCTCCAACCCGAAACATAGGACCTGGTGTTCTTTTCCTGTCAGCGAAAAACTTGTACCTGCCTTGAGACCTGGATATATTCCGCTGGACCTCCGCCCATGTATTCTTTAATCGCTGAACAGACCCCTCTGTCCCTGGACACCCAGAATCCAAACGAGGAAACTCACCAAAATGAGGACTAAAACCATAATTGATCAGGAAAGGAGACATACCAGTAGATTGGCTCACCCGACTATTGAAGGCGAATTCCGCCAACGGCAGTACATTACACCAGTCATTCTGTCTTGCAGAAGTCAGACATCTGAGGATCTGTTCCAGAGACTGATTAGTGCGTTCCGTCTGACCATTGCTCTCAGGATGGTATGCAGATGAAAAAGCACGCCAAAACTTTGCCACAAACTGCACTCCACGATCAGACACCACATTCAGGGGTACCCCATGCAACCGGATAACATGCTGTACAAACAATCTGGACAAAGTCTCAGCTGAGGGTAGTGCGGATAAGGGTACAAAATGAGTCTGCTTTGAAAACCTGTCCACCACTACCCATACCACCGTATTGCCCTTGGATGGAGGAAGATTAGTAGTAAAATCCATGGACAAGTGAGTCCATGGCCTTTCAGGAACTGCCAAGGGCATCAGTTCCCCAGCCGGCCGGCTATGTGAGTTTTTAGAACGAGCGCAGACCCCACAACCAGAAACAAATTTTTTTATGTCAGAACTAAGAGTAGGCCACCAAAAGATCCTAGCCACCGCCCGACGTGTGGCAGATATACCAGGGTGAGCACTGAGCTTGGATTCATGGAACTCCTGGAGGAGTTTAAGCCGAAGCTGCTCTGGGACAAACAACTTACCCCCTGGCTTGGCAGCAGGGGCCAGAGACTGGGCCCCCTCAATCTCCTGTTCCAACTCAGACGAGACCCCTGCCAACACAACCCCAGGGTGAAGAATGTAGGAAGGTGGCTCAGGGGGAGACACCGGATGAAAACTGCGAGATAAGGCATCAGCCTTGATATTCTTTGACCCCGGACGAATCGTAATAGTAAACTGAAAGCGAGAAAAAAAAGTGACCAACGGGCCTGTCTGGGCGTTAGTCTCTTAGCAGACTCAATATATGATAAATTTTTGTGGTCGGTAATCACAGTAACCGAGTGACTGGCCCCCTCCAAAAAGTGCCTCCATTCTTCAAACGCTAACTTGACCGCAAAAAGCTCTCTATTGCCAACATCGTAATTCCTCTCAGCTGCAGAGAATTTCCGGGAAAAAAAAGCACATGGCCTGAGGTTGGTCAGAGTAGCAGGACCTTGGGACAACACAGCACCCACCCCCACCTCAGAGGCGTCCACTTCCACAATAAATGGTTTGGACGGATCTGGCTGTACCAACACTGGAGCAGTCATAAAGCATTTTTTCAGACTAGCAAAGGCCTCTTTGCGAGCGAGGACCAATTTTTCACATCCGCACCTTTGCATGTTAAATCTGTGAGTGGTTTGACCACCTGCGAAAACCCCCGAATAAATTTGCGGTAGTAATTGGCGAACCCCAAGAAGCGCTGGAGCCCTTTAAGATCTCGGGGTTGTACCCAATCCGCAATGGCCTGCACCTTCTTGGGGTCCATACGAAAACCCTCACAGGACACAATCAATCCCAAAAAAGATAATTCTTGAACAAAAAACACACACTTCTCCAATTTAGCAAACAGATGATTTTCCCTAAGTCTTTGGAGAACAGTTCGTACATGATTCATATGAGAATGACTGTCGGGGGAATATATCAGAATATCATCTAAGTAGATAACAACAAAACGACCAATGAGATCAGAAAACACTACATTGATGAAATTCTGAAATATGGCGGGAGCATTGGTAAGACCAAACGGCATGACTAAATTTTCAAAAAGTCCCTCGGACGTGAGGAACGCAGTTTTCCATTCATCCCCCTTCCTGACCCTTATCAAATTATATGCTCCCCGAAGATCCAATTTAGAGAACCATTTTGCCCCTGATAGTTGGTTACATAAATTAGGAATCAACGGAAGGGGATACGTATTTCGTACAGTAATCTTATTTAGTTCACAGGGACGTAGACCGCCATCTTTTTTCTTCACAAAAAAGAACCCCGCCGCCACAGGTGAGACTGAGGGACGTATGTGTCCTTTGCGAAGACTTTCTGCAATATAATCCTTCATAGCTAAGCGCTCAGGTCCAGACAAATTAAACAGACGGGCTTTAGGTAGTTTAGCCCCCGGGACTAGCTCAATGGCGCAGTCAAAGGGTCTATGTGGCGGCAACGTCTCGGCCTCGCTTTCTGAGAACACATCTTCGAAGTCTTTCAGGTACTCTGGAATACCTTCCAGCTCGACAGATGACACAGACACAGATTTAACAGGTTCAACCAACAGTGCAGATTCATAACATAACTTAGAATCATTAAACCCCATTGAACAATCTCCCCTGTTTTCCAGTTAATAACTGGGTTATGGCGTTGTAACCAGGGCATGCCCAACACCAACCCTGCTGGTAGATTGTCCAGAACTAAACAACTTAATTTTTCCTCGTGAGCAGCACCCACTCTGAGCGAAAACAAGTCAGACATAAAGAGAATTCCCTCTTTTGTGAGGGGAGGAGTCAATGGCCACCACCTTGATCGGAGCCTTAAGCCTAGCTGTCCCTATCTTGCAGCGTGTGACCAATTGAGAGTCAATCAGATTGATGGATGACCCGCAGTCCACAAAGGCTGTAGAGGAAAAAGAATAACCGTCCACTAACAGTTCAACATGACGTAACACCTTAGAGAACGAGGAAAAGTGTACCTGAGGGTCTGAGTAGTCTCCTCGCTGACTACCCAGACCTAGTCGTTTCCCGCCGACCGGGTTGAGAACGGGCAGACAGGACACTCCTTTTTCCAATGTCCAGCTTTACCACAGTAGAAGCACAACTGTTCTTCCCGACGGCGTTTTCTCTCCTTTTCCTTCAGAGTGATAGCGCCCACATCCATAGGCTCAGAGACAGTCTCTTTTCTACTGGGCAACAATGTAGTCTCCACCTGCATCACCCCCTTGGCCCGCAACGGTCCATCCGGACGGCCTGGGTCATGGCGTCCTCGAGAGAGTTAGGTGGGGGGTGTAACGCCAAAGCATCCTGCAACCGCTCGGACAAGCCTCTGCGAAATAGTCCTCGGAGGGCGGCGTCCTCCCAAGAAATCTCTGCGGCCCAGCGGCGGAACTCAGTACAAAACCACTCGGCCGAGTGCTTCCCCTGACAGACGCTCATCACCATGTCCTCTGCCAATCGCACTCGGTCAGGCTCATCATATATGTGCCCGAGGGCCTCAAAGAATGCATTCACCGACACTCTCTCAGGGGCAGTGGGAGGAAGGGAAAATGCCCATGCTTGTGGGGACCCTCTTAATAAAGACATGATGACCCTACCCTCTGACTTTCATCCCCAGAGGACCGTGGTCTCAAACTAAAGAAAAGTTTGCAACCCTCCATGAAGATCCTAAACTCCTTTTTGTTCCCAGAAAAGAAGTCAGGCAGTTTAACAGGTGGTTCTGAGGACACGAGCGCAACATCACTCGCCATAGCCCTCAGAGAACCAGCAGATAAAGCCCCCTGCACAGTCTCAGAAACCTGCCGCTGTGAACACGACAGCGCTTGCTGTTCCAGAGATAAATCCTGAAACATCTGACTCAGATTTTTCATCTGTTCGGACAGTGACTGTATGGGATCCATAATTCTTTGCACAACCTGCGCCCCAAACACAGCCGTGAAGCAAAAAAAAATAAAAAAATAAATCTTAGTGGTCAGTTATAATATCACGGTGAGGATTGCAAGAGAACTCACCAGTGCAATCTCCCGGAAGACGAGTGCAGAAGAAAGCTTCAGGCTCCTAGGAACGCAGGGTGAGCAAGGCAGGAGAGAGATGGTTTCAGGGCCTGAATCACCTGACAGTTGAGGGGCGTGGCTTCAGCTCCAGGGAGCTAGAAGCTGAGGGAAAACTCCTAGAAAGGTAACTACAGGACAAAGTTACCCAGGGGCACAGACAGAGAAGGTACAGAAACAGAATCCAACAAGCAGTATCCAGAGATCAGACCGAGTCAAAACCAAAGTATCAGGCAAACCAGAACATAGCACAAACACACTCAGGGGTCAACACACTCAGCCAAGGGCAAAAGTATAACTGACAGGGATTGGAGCTTCCTAGGGCTATAAGAACTCTCCCCGAACCAAGGAGAGGCCACAATAATAAGCCCCAGGTGTGCAGTACGAGCTTACACTGGGATCAAAACCTTAACCCCTAGCGTGCAGGTCAACCCTGCACTGGGATCATGACACTACCAAGGACCAGCAGACGTTGCTGGAACTCGGATACCGAGATGGAGGCACCTAGGCCAAAGGCACTGCGGAGAACCAGCTGACGGTACTGGAACCCGGACGGGTACCATAAGGCACCCGTGAAAATGTAAGTTGACAGGCCGCAAGCCGTCCGCAGTTACCGAATCACACAGTCCTACAGTGGGTGCTTGACCTATTGTCACAACTGAAACAGCGTTTATTTACATATCCCACAGCACACATAGGAATCACCTAAACTGCAGGCACCATAGAGTCGGCTAACCTGAATGCAACACGACAGGACAACTTATTGGAGGCTAATTGACGTTGACACTGCCAGGAAACAGCTGTCGTGCTGTAATCAGGCTGGGCAGGAGTCAGTACCCGTGCCAAGTACTTCCGAGCAACAACTGGCGTTGTTGGAGCCCAGGGATGAGAAGAGAACAGGGTGGAGGCAGCAGGACTTTTTACCATACACACAGCAGAGGAACAGCTGACATTACTGAACCCCAGTAACACAGGAGCAAGTGTTGACTGTGCTAACAGCACTTCCGAGCAACAACTGGCGGTGTTGGAGCCCAGGGATGAGAAGAGAACAGGGTGGAGGCAGCAGGACTTTTTGCTGTACACACAGCAGGGGAACAGCTGACATTACTGAACCCCAGTAACACAGGAGCAAGTGTTTACTGTGCTAACAGCACTTCCGAGCAACAACTGGCTGTGTTGGAGCCCAGGGATGAGAAGAGAACAGGGTGGAGGCAGCAGGACTTTTTGCCGTACACACAGCAGGGGAACAGCTGACATTACTGAACCCAGTAACACAGGAGCAAGTGTTGACTGTGCTAACAGCACTTCCGAGCAACAACTGGCGGTGTTGGAGCCCAGGGATGAGAAGAGAACAGGGTGGAGGCAGCAGGACTTTTTGCTGTACACACAGCAGGGGAACAGCTGACATTACTGAACCCCAGTAACACAGGAGCAAGTGTTGACTGTGCTAACAGCACTTCCGAGCAACAACTGGCTGTGTTGGAGCCCAGGGATGAGAAGAGAACAGGGTGGAGGCAGCAGGACTTTTTGCCGTACACACAGCAGGGGAACAGCTGACATTACTGAACCCCAGTAACACAGGAGCAAGTGTTGACTGTGCTAACAGCACTTCCGAGCAACAACTGGCGGTGTTGGAGCCCAGGGATGAGAAGAGAACAGGGTGGAGTCAGCAGGACTTTTTGCCGTACACACAGCAGGGGAACAGCTGACATTACTGAACCCCAGTAACACAGGAGCAAGTGTTGACTGTGCTAACAGCACTTCCGAGCAACAACTGGCGTTGTTGGAGCCCAGGGATGAGAAGAGAACAGGGTGGAGGCAGCAGGACTTTTTGCCATACACACAGCAGAGGAACAGCTGACATTACTGAACCCCAGTAACACAGGAGCAAGTGTTGACTGTGCTAACAGCACTTCCGAGCAACAACTGGCGGTGTTGGAGCCCAGGGATGAGAAGAGAACAGGGTGGAGGCAGCAGGACTTTTTGCTGTACACACAGCAGGGGAACAGCTGACATTACTGAACCCCAGTAAACACAGGAGCAAGTGTTGACTGTGCTAACAGCACTTCCGAGCAACAACTGGCTGTGTTGGAGCCCAGGGATGAGAAGAGAACAGGGTGGAGGCAGCAGGACTTTTTGCCGTACACACAGCAGGGGAACAGCTGACATTACTGAACCCCAGTAACACAGGAGCAAGTGTTGACTGTGCTAACAGCACTTCCGAGCAACAACTGGCGGTGTTGGAGCCCAGGGATGAGAAGAGAACAGGGTGGAGTCAGCAGGACTTTTTGCCGTACACACAGCAGGGGAACAGCTGACATTACTGAACCCCAGTAACACAGGAGCAAGTGTTGACTGTGCTAACAGCACTTCCGAGCAACAACTGGCGTTGTTGGAGCCCAGGGATGAGAAGAGAACAGGGTGGAGGCAGCAGGACTTTTTGCCATACACACAGCAGGGGAACAGCTGACATTACTGAACCCCAGTAACACAGGAGCAAGTGTTGACTGTGCTAACAGCACTTCCGAGCAACAACTGGCGGTGTTGGAGCCCAGGGATGAGAAGAGAACAGGGTGGAGGCAGCAGGACTTTTTGCCGTACACACAGCAGGGGAACAGCTGACATTACTGAACCCCAGTAACACAGGAGCAAGTGTTGACTGTGCTAAACAGCACTTCCGAGCAACAACTGGCTGTGTTGGAGCCCAGGGATGAGAAGAGAACAGGGAGAAGGCAGCAGGACTTTTTGCCATACACACAGCAGGGAACAGCTGACATTACTGAACCCCAGTAACACAGGAGCAAGTGTTGACTGTGCTAACAGCACTTCCGAGCAACAACTGGCGGTGTTGGAGCCCAGGGATGAGAAGAGAACAGGGTGGAGTCAGCAAGACTTTTTGCCGTACACACAGCAGGGGAACAGCTGACATTACTGAACCCAGTAACACAGGAGCAAGTGTTGACTGTGCTAACA
>JARQOD010000001.1:899987651-900047764 GCA_033576555.1 Oophaga sylvatica
GGGAGGTACGGATTAGTGCAGAGGTTAGTCGAAGGTCGTTTGCAGAGCGCAGCAGTCGTTTAGGCCGATAGATAGAAATGAGGGAGGAGATGTAGGGGGATGCTGCACTGTGGAGAGCTTTGTGGGTGACAACCAGTACTTTGAATTGGATACTATAATGAATGGGCAGCCAGTGTAAGGACTGGCGAAGGACTCTATGAAGGACATCTGCCACGTTTTGCGTGCGTTTGATGAGTCAACGCGGATGGCGAGTGCAGATGATGCACTAGTCAGCCTGACTGTCCCCCTTATCTGCCTGCTTCAAAAAACAATGCAAGCACTAAGGGATGAGGTTTTGGAAGAGGTGGAGGATGAGGAGTCACAAATTCCGTCACCTTCTGAACAGTCAGCGCAACGTAGTTCCTCACAAAGGGCTGGGCAGGGCTCACTTTGTGAGGAGGATGAGGAGGAGTCAATGGAGGAGGAAGACATCGCTCCAGAGGGAGGTACACAACGCTTTAGTCAGTATGTATAGCGAGGGTGGGGTGATGCAGAGCGGGCAGAGATGACGCCTCTTGCAGGGGACAGCGTTTCTTGGCCAGTTGGGAGTCTGCAGCACATGGTTGATTTCATGCTGCAGTGCCTGAGAAATGACCGCAGCATCGCCCACATTCTCACCACGTCTGATTATTGGGTGTCCACCCTCCTAGACCCTCGCTACCGGGACAACTTACAAAGCCTCATCACACCGTTGAACCGGGAGCGTAAAATACGGGAGTACCAAGACACACTGGTGCAATCCATAATGTTCTCCATTACAGCCGAGAGCACTGCTGCTACTACTGCTTTACAAAGCAGCTCTGTGCGTCGAGGCAGTGGAGACAGCTCTGCAACAAGAGGGAGCACAAGCAGCGCCTCTGCACAGGGCAAGATGTTATGATTTGGTAGCTGAGGAGAGCAGGCAAAAAAGGCAATACACCAGAGAGGTTGGAATCTATGGGATTGCAGTACCCTGACTAACCACCACAACTAAAGGCAGCCATGGAGTGTACCTACGTTGGTCCTAGACGCCTCGTCACAGCCTGAGAAGCTAACTACACCTAAAGATAGAAAGAGGAAAGCTATCTGCCCCGGAGCAGATCCACAAAGAACATAGAAAGCCCCCAAACATGTAATGGCGGTTAGACAAGAAGAAATACTGACACAGACAGAAAATAGTATGAGCAAACGTTGGGGCTCAAACTTCATAAATAGAAAAGGATAGGAAGGGCACTTTATGCAATCACAAAAAACCCTGAAAAGTACCAACTCTACTAAATACAAAAACACCTGAGATGACACGACCTCTAGCACCTAAATTAGTTCTCTGGTGTAACAAAAACTAAACAGCAGCCACAGAAAAAAGTGGAAAAGGTTAAATGAACAAACAACAGTGGCTGAATTAAACTGAGAGGAGCACAAGCCCCCCAAGGGACCCGGCAGACCCCCACAGAAGTGCAGGACAAAATGCCAAAAAAAACACAAAAAACTAAAAGAAGAAAATGTCTTATCTGTTAGAAAAAGATGCAGGCACGAAACAGCAAGCTACAAAGTGTACAGGAATCAAAGATGAGACCAGAACAATTGATCACCGTCAACCCGATGGGAGGGAACCTCCCTTATATAACACCAGTCAGTAACACCTGATCTCCAATCTTCACAATCTTCATTGGATAGTTCAGTACTGTTTGTAACCACCAGAGGGAGCTTCTGCTCAAAATTCATTTCTAGCACATTCACAACAGCAAGACCAGTATGTTCCAAATGTGGCGAAGTTTTGTGGCAGCGCCACCAATGTCTACACCATCCGAGACGGCTCCAGTCAGCAGGAGGCAAAGTTTCCGTAAGATGGTGACAGACTACATGTCTTGGCCTCTCAGTGTACTCCCAGATGGCTCTTCCCCATTCAAGTTTTGGGTCTCTAAGCTGGATACATGGCCAGAGCTTAGCCAGTATGCATTGGAGGTGCTGGCTTGCCCTGCTGCCAGTGTATTATCGGAGCGCTTCTTTAGTGCTGCAGGTGGTGTACTAACAGACCATAGCATGCGACTATCCTCCGATAATGTAGACCGGCTTACTTTTCAGAAAATGAACAAGGCATGGATCTCTCATGAATTTGCCTGTCCGGTTTCAGATTAAATAACTGGTTGGCAACGTTATCCATGTCTCCTGTTATGTTCATCTTTCTACCACCTGAACTCTACTGCCTGGGCTACAACACTGCCATTTGCTGCTCAGAAGTGTTGGATGCACAGATCAAAACAATCGCTGATGTGTTTGTGGGGTTCAGTAACGCCTGCTGTTCCCCTGCTGTGTGTCCGGCAAAAATTACTGCTAGGTAGCTACACATGTTGAAAAAAACATGACATGTTAAAGTGGCTACTGCTACACATGGATAAGAGGCTACACCCTTATTTCTAAGCTGTAAACAAGTGAAACGTCACCTTTGAAACCATAAAATTATTAGTCTTTGTCACAAATCTGTAACAAAATAATTGTGACATATTACTGCAGATATCCACATGTCGAACACAAATGCTAACACAAAAGCCTACTTATGCTATAGGGTACTGATGGTGAACCTTGTCACTCCATAACTTAGACAAATCCAACTCACATCATGCCTCAAATGCTGCAATGTTGGAAGTGCATAATGTGGGTTGAACTTTGACAACAGCTGCAGTGTGAAGATTAGCCTTCAGTGTTATTGGCTTTTAAATAAAAGCATACAAGTAAATTTAATAATCCATTGTTGATTAAGGGACGTGATGAACACCTGTAATATTGTGCAAACAATGGATGTAGGACTAGTCCTCTTCAACATCACTTATATTTGTGTCATTTAAAAAAATACATATTTAATTACAAATTTAACAACCCTATCATAAAGGTCCATCATGTAAAAATGAGAATCGGTAACAAAACTCATGCATTACCTTGTTAAAGTCAATAGTGCATACTCACAATAGCTAAATATATACCTGCAAGTTTTGCTGAAACAACGACAACTGATAGAAAAGGTGAATGATATCCAGTTATCAGACTGAATAGCGACACCTGTACAATGTCGATATAATACTGTACCTTAACAAAAAGGCTGTTTGCAACCAATGTATTATATACGGATGGAAGCGCATCACACTAATAGATTTGAGTTATTTGAAATAGAATGGAGCAGCACCAATTAGAGAAAAATGTCAAGGATGAGGCAGTGAGACACGCTCAGAAGAGTACGAGCAGCAGTGGTTGAAGAACTAACTTGAGCGGGATCTGCACTCCAAAAATGAAAACCTCTGACTACAGTAAACACTGCACACAACTGTTCAGTAGCTGTGAAAGGCCCGTTTGTGTACTTCTATATTGTTTGCAACCAATGTATTGGATACGGATGGAAGCACGTCACACTAACAGATTTGAATTATTTGAAATAGAATGTAGCAGCAACAATTAGAGAAAAATGTCAAGGATGAGGCAGTGAGACACGCTCAGCAGAGTACAAGCAGCAGTGGTTGAAGAACTAACTGGAGCGGGATCTGCACTCCAAAAATGAAAACCTCTGACTACAGTAAACACTGCACACAACTGTTCAGTAGCTGTGAAAGGCCCGTTTGTGTACTTTTATATTGTTTGCAACCAATGTATTGGATACGGATGGAAGCACGTCACACTAATAGATTTGAATTATTTGAAATAGAATGTAGCAGCAACAATTAGAGAAAAATGTCAAGGATGAGGCAGTGAGACACGCTCAGCAGAGTACAAGCAGCAGTGGTTCAAGAACTAACTGGAGCGGGATCTGCACTCCAAAAATGAAAACCTCTGACTACAGTAAACACTGCACACAACTGTTCAGTAGCTGTGAAAGGCCCGTTTGTGTACTTCTATATTGTTTGCAACCAATGTATTGGATACGGATGGAAGCACGTCACACTAATAGATTTGAATTATTTGAAATAGAATGTAGCAGCAACAATTAGACAAAAATGTCAAGGATGAGGCAGTGAGACACGCTCAGCAGAGTACAAGCAGCAGTGGTTCAAGAACTAACTGGAGCGTGATCTGCACTCAAAAAAAAAAAACCTCACAGACTAGAGTGAACACTGCACACAACTGTTCACTATCTCTGAAAGGCTCCTTTGTGTACTTCTATAGTGTTTGCAACCAATGTATTGGATACGGATGGAAGCACGTCACACTAATAGATTTCATTTTTTTTAAATAGAATGGAGCAGCACCAATTAGAGAAAAATGTCAAGGATGAGGCAGTGAGACACGCTCAGCAGAGTACAAGCAGCAGTGGTTCAAGAACTAACTGGAGCGTGATCTGCATTAAAAAAAAAAAAACCTCACAGACTAGAGTGAACACTGCACACAACTGTTCACTATCTCTGAAAGGCTCCTTTGTGTACTTCTATAGTGTTTGCAACCAATGTATTGGATACGGATGGAAGCACGTCACACTAATAGATTTCATTTTTTTTAAATAGAATGGAGCAGCACCAATTAGAGAAAAATGTCAAGGATGAGGCAGTGAGACACGCTCAGCAGAGTACAAGCAGCAATGGTTCAAGAACTAACTGGAGCGTGATCTGCACTAAAAAAAAAAACCTCACAGACTAGAGTGAACACTGCACACAACTGTTCACTATCTCTGAAAGGCTCCTTTGTGTACTTCTATAGTGTTTGCAACCAATGTATTGGATACGGATGGAAGCACGTCACACTAATAGATTTGATTTTTTTTAAATAGAATGGAGCAGCACCAATTAGAGAAAAATGTCAAGGATGAGGCAGTGAGACACGCTCAGCAGAGTACAATCAGCAGTGGTTCAAGAACTAAGTGGAGCGTGATCTGCACTCAAAAAAAAAAACTCACAGACTAGAGTGAACACTGCACACAACTGTTCACTATCTCTGAAAGGCTCCTTTGTGTACTTCTATAGTGTTTGCAACCAATGTATTGGATACAGATGGAAGCACGTCACACTAATAGATTTCATTTTTTTTAAATAGAATGTAGCAGCACCAATTAGAGAAAAAATGTCAAGGATGAGGCAGTGACACACGCTCAGCAGAGTACAAGCAGCAGTGGTTCAAGAACTAACTGGAGCGTGATCTGCACTCAAAAAAAAAAACCTCACAGACTAGAGTGAACACTGCACACAACTGTTCACTATCTCTGAAAGGCTCCTTTGTGTACTTGTATAGTGTTTGCAACCAATGTATTGGATACGGATGGAAGCACGTCACACTAATAGATTTCCTTTTTTTTTAAATAGAATGAGCAGCACCAATTAGAGAAAAATGTCAAGGATGAGGCAGTGACACACGCTCAGCAGAGTACAAGCAGCAGTGGTTCAAGAACTAACTGGAGCGTGATCTGCACTCAAAAAAAAAAAAACCTCACAGACTAGAGTGAACACTGCACACAACTGTTCACTATCTCTGAAAGGCTCCTTTGTGTACTTCTATAGTATTTGCAACCAATGTATTGTATACGGATGGAAGCGCGTCACACTATAATTTCTATTGAATGGAGAAGCAAGAATTACACTAAAGAAAAAAAAAAGAGTCTGTGAGTGACACTGCAGATACCTACAAACAGCGTTGGATGCAGAGCAACCTGCAGCGTCACCTGCACTCTCACACACACACCTTGCACAGAGCTGTTAAAACAACACTGCAAGGCAAAAGGAAGCTTTACACAGCGGTTGGTAAACTAGCCTGCCTAAAGCACAGTACACAAAATCGCAATCTCTAACTGTCCCTCAGAGTCAGCAGAGCAGCGTTCTGTCCCTAACTGAATTCACGCACAGTGACGCTAAAATGCGGCGGCGCCTTTTATAGTGCATTCTGACATCATTTCAGCATCCAATCACAGCCATGCCATTAGTTAACATGACCGCAGCATTACAGGATATGCCCACACTTCTTAGGATTCCTCATTGGCTGACTAAAATCACATTGCCTCTCAAAGAATTATGGGCACTTCCGATTCCGGTATACGATATATGAAAAATATCGGAACTAAGTATCGGAATTCCGATACAGCGAATATCGGCCGATACCCGATACTTGCGGTATCGGAATGCTCAACTCTAGTCTGGAATAAACGACGCCCACGGTTAACTTATAAATTACTGACCAGACACAGAACTGCGGGAGGATTGGGATTACCTGATCCGCAAAAGTACTACGAAGCGCTACAGCTACAGCGCTGGCTAGAATATGTCAGCCCTACAAGACCTTTAGCGCTGGACCCTAAGAAACTGACATCAACGGGTCGCACAGTGGAACAGGAATTATGGTTCCCTTCTTTGAAGGGTAATACTATAAGATATAACACACGCAATACTGAGGCATTATTATTTGGCGGAGCTCAGCTGACATGGCTTAAATATAGACACCAACTGCAACAAGATACCATCTTGTCTCTGCCTGCGAACCTATTGCCGCATGCTCTGAAATCTGCTGATGCAATGACTACTAGCTGGTGGGAGGGGCTTAGCCATCTTACTATTCGAGACATACTACACAGGGAATCTATTCCCTCTATGGACGAACTGCGTGACCTATATCAGGGTAAGGGCACAAATTTTCTTACCTATCAAGGTTTTCATAACACATGTCAGGAGGCCCTCAGACTGATGGACATGAAGAGATTGCGCAACTCTTTTGATGCTTTATTGAGTACCACTCACTCGCGCTCACAACCATTACGGATTATTCTCCACGCCCTTGATTCAGACTTCAGAGAACATCTTCCAGGATATTTAGACTCATGGGAGAGAGAACTAGGAATATCGTTTACGCACAACCAAAAAGTGTGATTATTACACCACACCAAAGGTTATTCACGATGTGTTAGACTTCAAGAAAACCATTTTAAAATACTTTCGCGGTGGTATAAGACCCCAGAGAAATTGTTTGCTTACGGCCTAGCTCCTTCGGCGTAATGCTGGAGATGTAGCGCTGCAACAGGTTCTCTATTCCATATCTGGTGGTCCTGCAGAAATATCCAGCCATTTTGGCAAGAGGTCCTATCAGAGATCAGAGCGGTAATGGGCTGGGATTCTGGTGTTTTAGGGTCCTTCCAGCAGGCGGTGCTTCACATACCTAATCACACATACAAGCGCACAGGTTCAATTTATCTACACAGCTCTTGATTGCGGCCAATGCAGTTATTCCCAATTACTGGCTGTCTGCTACGTGCCCTACCACCACTACATGGCGCACCAAAGTGGAGAGCATAAGGTCTTTTGAAGAATTACAATGTAAGGCTGACATATGTCAACCTAAGTTTCTGATGACTTGGTCTCCATGGCCGCGAAGACTTTGAACAGGTGTTTAATCATGGGATACATACCTTCATGTTATGTTTCGGTAGCTGAGGAGTGCAGGTAAAAAAGACAATACACCAGAGCAGTTGGAATCTGTGGGATTGCAGTACCCTGACTAACCACCACAACTAGAGGCAGCCGTGGAGCGTTCCTACGTTGGTCCTAGACGCCTCGTCACAGCCTGAGAAACTAACTACACCTAAAGATAGAAATAGGAAAGCTATCTGCCCCGGAGCAGAACCCCAAAGATAATAGAAAGCCCCCAAACATGTAATGGCGGTTAGACAAGAGGAAATACTGACACAGAAAGAAAATAGAATGAGCAAACGCTGGGGCCCAAACTATCTAAATAGAAAAGGACAGGAAGGGTACTTACTGCAATCCCAGAAAACCCTGAAAAACACCAACTCTACTAATTTCAAAATCACCTGAGATCACACGACCTCTACCACCTAAATTAGCTCTCTGGTGTAACAAAATCAAAACAGCAGCCACTGAAAAAACTGGAAAAAGCAAAAGAACAAAACTCAGTGGCTGAACTAAACTGAGAAGGCAGAAGCCCCTGGAGGGGACCCAGAAGGCCCCCACAGAAGTGCAGGACAAAATGCAAAAATATAGCAACAACACAAAAGAAGAAAAATTCTTATCTGGTAGCAGGAGATGCAGACACGACACAGCAGGCTACAAGGGAAACTGGAATGAAGGATTCAGACCAGAACAATTGATCACCGGCAACCCTGATGGGAAAATGACTCCCTTATATAAGACCAGTCAGTAACACCTGATTCCCAGTCCTCACAATCTTCACTAGTACCGCTTGTAACCACCAGAGGGAGCCTCTGCTCAGAACTCATCTCAAACCCATTCACAACAGTACCCCCCCCTTGAGGAGGGTCACCGAACCCTCATTTGAGCAACCAGGTCGGTCAGGATGAGTTCTATGATACGCACGGATAAGTCTCCTAGCATGGATGTCCGAAGCAAACACCCAAGAATTGTCTTCCTGACCATAACCTCTCCATTTAACCAAATACTGGAGTTTCCGTCTAGAAAAACGAGAATCCAATATTTTCTCAACCACATACTCCAGATTGCCCTCAACCAAAACAGGGTCAGGAGGCACAGCAGCAGGAACCACTGGCTCAACAAACCTCTTCAACAAGGACTTGTGGAATACGTTATGGATCTTAAATGTCCCTGGAAGAAGCAAACGAAAAGAAACAGGATTCATAATCTCCATGATCTTATAAGGTCCAATGAACCTAGGCTTAAATTTAGGAGATGCTACTCTCATAGGAATATTCTTTGAGGACAACCAGACCAAGTCCCCCACTCTAAACCGAGGACCATCAGTCCGATGCCGGTTAGCAAACCGCTGGGCCTTCTCCTGAGAGAGGGACAACCTCTCCACTACCTGGTCCCAAATCTGTTGCATACGCTCCACAACAGAGTCAACACCTGGACAGACAGAAGCCTCCGTCTGTCCTGAAGAAAATCGAGGGTGAAACCCAGAATTACAGAAAAACGGAGACATCAAAGTGGCAGAGCTAGCCCTATTATTAAAGCAAACTCAGCCAAAGGCAAAAAAAGAGACCCAGTCATCCTGATCAGCAGACACAAAGCATCTAAGATAAGTCTCCAATGTCTGGTTTGTTCTCTCAGTTTGACCATTGGTCTGAGGATGAAATGCCGAGGAGAAAGACAATTGAACACCCAGTTTAGAACAAAAAGTCCTCCAAAATTTGGAAACAAACTGGACTCCTCTGTCAGACACAATGTTCTCAGGAATGCCGTGTAAACGAACCACGTGCTGAAGGAACAACGGCACCAATTCAGAGGAGGAAGGCAACTTAGGTAATGGCACAAGATGTATCATTTTGGAAAACCTATCACAAATTACCCAGATGATGGTCATTCTCTGAGAAACAGGAAGATCGGAAATGAAACCCATAGAGATATGGGTCCATGGTCTCTTGGGCACAGGCAATGGCATCAATAAACCACTAGAGCGAGAGCAAGGCTAGGAGCGAGAGCAAGTCCCGCAGGACTGCACAAATTCCCTGACATCACGAGACAAGTAGGCCACCAAAAGGACCGACTAACCAAGTCTCTGGTACCAAAAATTCCGGGATGCCCAGCCAATGCGGAACAATGAATCTCAGACATCACACTCTTTTTCCATTGGTCCGGACAAACAATTTTCCAACAGGGCAGCGCTCGGGCCTATCCTCCTGACACCCCTCCAGAGCAAGTCTCAAATTGGGCGAGATGGCGGAAAGAACTACACCCTCTTTCAAAATAACAGAAGGATCAGATAACTCAGGAGAGTCCGCAAGGAAACTCCTCGAGAGGGCATCCGCCTTAACATTCTTAGTGCCAGGAAGAAAGGAAACCACAAAATTAAAACGTGTGAAAAACAAGGCCCACCTGGCCTGTCTAGGATTGAGTCGCTTGGCAGATTCCAGATAGACCAGATTCTTATGGTCCGTAAGGACCACCACCTGATGTTTGGCTCCCTCCAGCCAATGTCTCCACTCTTCAAAAGCCCACTTCATGGCCAATAACTCCCGATTACCCACGTCATAATTACGTTCAGTAGGAGAAAATTTTCGAGAGAAAAAGGCACAAGGGTTACTTTTAGAGGTCTCTGGATCTTTTTGGGACAAAACGGCACCTGCCCCAATTTCAGAGGCATCAACCTCCACCTGAAATGGCAGAGAAACATCAGGCTGCCGAAGAACAGGAGCAGAAGTGAATCTCTGCTTAAGTTCCTGAAATGCAGAGACTGCCTCAGGAGGCCAATTCACCACATCAGAACCCTTTCTGGTCAAATCAGTTAATGGTTTAACAATAACCGAGAAATTACCAATAAATTTACGATAAAAATTGGCAAAACCCAAAAATCTCTGAAGAGCCTTTAATGAAGTAGGTTGGACCCAATCACAGATGGCCTGAACCTTGACCGGGTCCATTTCAATAACAGATGGGGACAAAATGAATCCCAGAAATGAGATCCTCTGTACGCCAAAAAGACACTTTGATCCCTTCACATACAGAGCATTCTCTCTCAAAATCTGGAACACAGTTCGAACATGTTTCACATGAGAGTCCCAGTCATTAGAAAAAATCAAGATATCATCCAAATAAACAATCAGAAATTTGTCCACAAAATCCCTGAAAATGTCATTCATGAAGGACTGGAAGACGGAAGGAGCATTAGTGAGCCCAAAGGGCATCACTAGGTACTCAAAATGCCCTTCAGGGTATTGAATGCCGTCTTCCATTCATCCCCGTGCTTAATGCGAATAAGGTTATACGCCCCCTGAGGTCAAGCTTGGTAAACCAAGTAGCGTTTTTCACCCTGGAAAACAGGTCAGAAATCAAGGGTAACGGGTATTGATATTTCACAGTAATATTGTTCAAGAGACGATAATAAATACACGGCCTTAATGAACCATCTTTTTTGGCCACAAAGAAAAAACCGGCACCTAAGGGTGAAGAGGATGGTCTGATATGACCCTTCTCCAATGATTCCTTGATATAAGACCGCATAGCGTCATGTTCAGGTACAGACAAGTTAAAAAGGCGACCTTTAGGGAATTTACTACCCGGCACTAATTCAATAGCGCAGTCATAGCTCCTATGGGGAGGCATGGATGCAGATTTACTTTCGCTAAACACATCAGAAAAATCAAACAAAAAGTCAGGAACATCCTGAGCCTGGGGGAAGGCAGAAGAAACAGGAGTGTTGGTATTAACACATTGGCAGCCCCAACTGGCCACAGACACAGACTTCCAATCCAAAACAGGATTATGAGACTGCAACCAAGGGAAACCCAGCACGATAATGTCATGCAGATTATATAGAACCAAAAATTTGCAGCACTCCTGGTGATCAGGTTCAACCCTCATTATCACCTGAGTAGAAAACTGGGGTTTATTCTCAGCCAAAGGGGTAGAATCGATCCCCAGTAGGGGAATAGACTTCTGTAGGGGTATCAAGGGGAACCCACAACGTTTAGCAAAATCATAATCCATCAGGTTAATAGCTGCTCCAGAATCAACGAAAGCCTGAGCAGAAAATGAGGACAGAGAGCAATATCAGAGTGACAGTTAATAAAAACTTAGTCTGAACACTACCCAAGACAACTGAGCGTGCAAAACGTCTTCCCCGCTTAGGGCAGACTGAAATAGCATGAGAGGCATCACCACAGTAGAAACATAACCCATTGCGCTTTCGAAACTCATGACGCTGTGCCCCAGACACCACTCTATCACACTGCATGGTTTCAGGAGCTGGTTCACAAGGCAACACCATTCCACGCATACTTCTCCGCTCACGCAAACGTCTGTCAATTTGAATCGCTAATGACATAGAATCATTGAGACCAGAGGGGACAGGGAATCCCACCATAACATCCTTTACATTATCTGACAGACCCTTCCGGAAAAGGGCCGCCAAAGCGTCGTCATTCCATTTGGTCAGGACTGCCCAACTACGGAATCTCTGACAGTATAACTCAGCGTCATCAAGCCCCTGATTTAATGTCAACAAGGCTTTTTCAGCTTGATCAGTGACATTAGGCTCATCGTACAATAACCCCAAAGCCTGAAAAAACGCATCAACATCACTCAAAACAGGATCCCCGGGTATCAGGGAAAAAGCCCAATCCTGAGGATCGCCGCGCAGGAGAGAGATGATAATTTGAACCTGCTGCGCTGCGTTTCCTGAGGACTTAGATTTTAAGGCAAAAAACAATTTACAATTATTTTTGAAATTCTGAAACTTAGCTCGATCCCCTAAAAACAAATCTGGCATGGGGATCCTAGGTTCCACAACAGGCAACCCAGCAAGATAGATAGCAATACTCCGAACCTCAGTGGCAAGCTGATCCACACGGCCAGACAACTGTGCAAACTCCATTGGGAGAAAAGATCCTCCCCAGCACCCAGAGATACAGAGGGAAAAAAAAAATGCAACAAACAGAAAAATATCTCTGACAACTCTGACAACCTTTTTTCTATCACAATATTTTTTCCCTTCTGTGAGTACCATACAATTTTCAATTTTTAGGCCGGTGATACTGTTATGTTTCGGTAGCTGAGGAGTGCAGGTAAAAAAGACAATACACCAGAGCAGTTGGAATCTGTGGGATTGCAGTACCCTGACTAACCACCACAACTAGAGGCAGCCGTGGAGCGTTCCTACGTTGGTCCTAGACGCCTCGTCACAGCCTGAGAAACTAACTACACCTAAAGATAGAAATAGGAAAGCTATCTGCCCCGGAGCAGAACCCCAAAGATAATAGAAAGCCCCCAAACATGTAATGGCGGTTAGACAAGAGGAAATACTGACACAGAAAGAAAATAGAATGAGCAAACGCTGGGGCCCAAACTATCTAAATAGAAAAGGACAGGAAGGGTACTTACTGCAATCCCAGAAAACCCTGAAAAACACCAACTCTACTAATTTCAAAATCACCTGAGATCACACGACCTCTACCACCTAAATTAGCTCTCTGGTGTAACAAAATCAAAACAGCAGCCACTGAAAAAACTGGAAAAAGCAAAAGAACAAAACTCAGTGGCTGAACTAAACTGAGAAGGCAGAAGCCCCCGGAGGGGACCCAGAAGGCCCCCACAGAAGTGCAGGACAAAATGCAAAAATATAGCAACAACACAAAAGAAGAAAAATTCTTATCTGGTAGCAGGAGATACAGACATGACACAGCAGGCTACAAGGGAAACTGGAATGAAGGATTCAGACCAGAACAATTGATCACCGGCAACCCTGATGGGAAAATGACTCCCTTATATAAGACCAGTCAGTAACACCTGATTCCCAGTCCTCACAATCTTCACTAGTACCGCTTGTAACCACCAGAGGGAGCCTCTGCTCAGAACTCATCTCAAACACATTCACAACACCTTCACTTCCCTCTTCCTACCCCCCCTCCCCCTCCCCTTGTCTTTCTCTTAATCTAATTTCCCCCCTCCCCCACTACTTTTCTCTTTTTGCTTCTCTTGAGTACGCATTGAAAGTTTGAGTGACGCTGTACGTTTCTCTATGCTTCTGGAGGACGTTAGGCGTCTTAGGAACCTATTGTTTTAGTTTCCCAGGTTATGTGACTTATAGCTAACATGCTTGAGGAAGCTGTTATGAACCCAGAGTGCACTCTGGAAATACATTCTGTGTCCTGGCGAGACACATGACGTTAATGTGTCCCCCAGTGATGCCACGAGCATGGGACTACTTCGGCCCCAATGCTCAGTCGGGGGTACATGGCTTACGGTGGGTGTGGGTCATGTACGATTCGACATTTGTTGTGACTAATAGTATTGATGCTATTGCTTAAGTGTTAAACAAAAAAAATTTTTCTATGTTTGTGGTTGTTGATTCATTGATGAAAATGCTTTTCTATGGTTATGTACATGCATTTACCTTATCTGTAGCCTTTTATTTCCGTGCAATAATAATAAAAACAATTTAAACACACAAGTCAGCAGTTTTCCCCATGATTGTGGAGCCTACTGAAACAGACTAAGGGCTTTTTTAAATGCTTAGGAAGGCTTTGCAGGTGTTTTTTGTTAATTCTAATTTACTGAGATAATGACTTTAGGGTTTTCATTGGCTGTAAGCCATAATCATCAACATTAACAGAACTAAACACTTTAAATAGATCACTCTATTTGCAATGGCTCTATATAATTTTGATCCTATGTGATAATTTTGATGTTTGGCAAACAATATGCCAACAATATGTTGGTGTCTGTGGTGATTCAGGCAGCTGCAGTTTTCATGCTTTCATGGTTAATAAACCACCTTAGCCTTTTTATGTACTTAAAAACATTTTTTACTAAAGGCAGTTGTTGTATATGGAGTTTATACCGTAGGTAGTGTGATGCAGCGGTGTCAACGCTGTGCAGTGATGAGGCAGTGACCCAAGCAAATTTAAAACAAAATGTCCAAAAACTCACACAGTGCACAGCACGCTGTATCCTCCGGATCGCAGCCAGGAAAGTCAAAAGACAGTCCGGGACCGGTTGCCGTGAGCGACCGCACCTCCGTGTACGCATGGGGTGCAAGTCCTTTTGGCTCCGCTGGCCTGTGTTACCGCACACAGGGAGTGTTCTGCAGATCAACTGCTCTGTCTGATTGCAAGCCAACACTAACACACCCAAAATGCCATACTACAGGGTTTAAAACAGGAATCTGTGGCCATGGCCACTTGAAAGACCTGGCCCTGGAGTATAGCGACCCGCCCCACTACCATCCTGTAGATCGCTCCAAAAATAAAAGCCCATTCTGGGTTTTTACTGAATAATGCCTTGGCCAAATAACCTGACCAGGTCCACGCTCACTTTTATCTCTGCCGTGTGACTCACAGGCATCCTGCTGTGAACACAAGGCACTCCAGCTGGTCTATTAGGACTCCGTCCTCATCCTGGGGATACATAGCGACCCTCGCATATTACATCGGTCACTGCTTCACAATAGTTTGGTTATGAAGTTAAACGACATTCATGGCCCTTATGGCAGACCTCATTGGCAGATACTGTGGAGTGACAATATTAATCAAAATTGCTTAATTATGAGACTACAAAGCCGCTAGGCCACAATAAATAGCCACTAATACAGCCAGCAATCAGTCTACTGTATGTGCTGTATATGAAGAGGCAGAAAGTCTACATCGTAAACATTTTCACTTTAATAATTAGCAGATAATATCAACTAGAAAGGTGCTGATGTTCAACAGACATCCTGAAATGTTCTTTTTAGCAACAATGTATACAAGGTGTAAAAACACATTTTATGGCTTCTTCTGTACTTTTTATATTATTTTTTTGTAGTTGAATATTTGATTTATATAAGGAATGAGAGATTCTGATTAATGACACTAACAACAAACCATCATCAGCCAAATGGAGAATCACGAATCCCCACAGTGCACTTGCTGAAAAACAGTGGGAGATTGCTCAGCCTGCTGTGTTGTTTGTACCTGTCTGTGCTTCCCCCTTCCCATCTTCCTGATTTACTACTAACACCATTGCTTATGATTCATTTCTACTTATATTCCTGTCACAATTGATTTTTTGCCTGAGATGCCAGTTAGATGTTGCTTGTCATCTCTGCCCTTGACAACATTTGTAAGACTAATCCAAATTATATCAGTAAAAATAGTGAGAATAATAATAATATTACTAACATTTGTTATTCATATAGTATCAACATGTTCTGCAGCACTTAACAATTCAGAGTTTACATTACAGAGAAAATAAAAAATTAGTCAGTAATACATAGCGAGGACCGTGCTCACAAGAGCTTACAATCTTTGGAGAAATAGGGTGATACAAAAGATAAAAAGTGCTTGTAGTGTGTGATCCAGTATATATAATACATAAGGGTATACCTGTAAAGCTGCCAAGATCTGTCTGTCTAGAAATGAAGTGCTGCTCAGTGCAGTGAATAAGTGGAAAACAGATGAAAGAAGGGCCCATATTCTGAAAAAAGAGAAAGAAACTGGGAAAAGTTAGATTAATGAGATGATGTGCTAATCGAGTTTTAAACATTTGTGGTTTTAGATTGTGGTTTTAAATTGTGGACACTGGGAATTAACCAAACTGCCTGCATTAGTACATTCTAGGGAACTGGTGCAGCACGAGAAACATCCTGAATATGGGAGTGGGAGGATTGAATTATGGAGGACAATAGTTCTAGATCATTAACAGAACATAGAGCACGGGTGAGCTGGTAAATGGAGAAGAGGGAGGAGATCAAGGGAATAGCAGCACAGTTTTGAGTTTGAGGGTGAATGTGATAGCTTCTTGTTGTATTCTTGAGCAAAAAAAAGAGAATTGTCAACAGAAGCCCTGCCAGGACTAAAGATGAAAATTTGATTTCTTTATTTTTTAGAACAACACGTTTTGAGATCAGCCTACTCTTTTCCTCAGGTCTATCTATGATGATAGGTCGGAGGAAGAAATTAAACCCACTCGAAAGATGTTGTCCTACATGATAAAGACTTCAAACTACACCTTCAGCCTTGGCAGTGCTTCTGTTGAAAGCAAATCTCTTTTTTTTGCTCCAGATTAGAATACAACATGAATTTATCACATTCAAGTCAAGACCGAATAGTAATGAGTTGCTGTAATCAAGGCAACAATGAATCAGAACAAAAATAAGAGTTTTTACAGTTTAAGCGATAGGGAGTGTATTCTGGGGTGCAGGAGAGATTAACGTGCAAGACATTGGTGAAGTAACATAAACGTTATCTAATTATAGATACAGGTTAATGAATGTACTTTCAATGGTTCAGACAAAATTCAACTCAAAGTATAAAATGACCATCGATTAGTAAATCAAAAACTAAAACGGTTTCTGATATTTTCTGTGACTATGAATTGATAGCCCATTCTTAGGGCTTTTTTCCTGTTTAGAGGAATTTTCTTGAAGTATTGACATCACAATTTGCTTTCTATTTTCAGCTAGTTTGCTCTTCTGGATCATTCTGTTTATAGAGGACAGTGTCTCCTATCTCCAACAGTATTAACCTGATTAGTTAGTGAAACATTTTGTAATGTGATAAAGATCACTCAATTTGTTACTCATTTTGGTAAAGGCTAACTCTAATGTACCAAGAAATAAGAAGAGTTAATTATAGAAGGTAAAAATTCAAGCAAATAATGCATTTCCTCAGTGGTGGCATGAAACTTATCACTTAACCTTCTTAGATGACAGAAAGTACTTTACGCGTCACCTTCAAGCACAGCTCCGACATAAAATCCAGGGAGAATTCATTTCGAGGCAGAGTTTTTGCTATTTTCATGCAGAATCACGCAGTAAATATCAGTGACATTATCTCTCGGAGCCGTAATTGCAAATAGACAAAATCAGATTTTCAAAAAATTCACATTAAATCTGTTTTCTTTTCCTTAACCATCCACGTACATTCAACAAAATAGAATGTTTTCCATTGCTAAATTTACCCGTCTTCTTTCCAGCAACTTGTTATTCTGTCTTGTCTCCACATTAAGAGTAAACAGCATGACTTCTCATTTCATAACTGGCTGCAATTCCCTGTAAGTGCCTGTGAGAATGGATCTTGTTTCTTAGCATATAAATGACTAAACCATACTAGACTTGCTACTTCTAAGTATTTTATCAACAAAATTCAATGGGTCTTTTCATGACATGCCACTTAACCCACCAGGCTGCTGCTTGGAAAATGTTTTCTCCAATAGCCAAGGACTTCTATGTACCCTTTCCAATGAAGTGAACCAGACTGTATGGCTGAATAAAGAGAAATACAAGTGTCTGCTTCTTTTCCAGAACATCTACAACAAACATATATTCATATCATTGATATTTCTAAGCAGCATAAATGTTAAAACTTGTAATATATGTTATGTTTTTTAAAAATAATGTTTGATTTCATTGTAAGGCATGGTATTTTGACACAGATTTGGAATGAAGAGTTCAGTGAACACAAGATAGGTAGCACATTCAAGGGAAGGAACTAACGAACCATATCACAGGAACACAGATCAGAGAAGATGGGTCAAAGGTACGAATGAATGATGGTTTGATGGGACAGCGAGCACTTTTCATACTTTTTCATCTGTCATTGTATCAAGCCTTAACCACACAAGTCTCACATGGTTGAGTAAACGGTGTTAGCCGCAGCTTACATAATGGAAAGTGCATGACATATGGAGCAGTGTTGTGTTTACTTTTCAGAGGCACCTAATAGAAATATAGTCCAATTAAAATGTCCACTTTACAACCACTTCTGAAGAAACGCGCACAAATGGACAGCGACATTTTTTTCTTATCTAAATGCAAAAAGGAGAATCTAATTCCCAAAGGACTCTGGATTACAAACCCAATTCTTCACACCTACAATACCCATTATGCACAAAACCTTTGTCACAGGACTTCTGAAAGACTAAGGAACCATCTTTTACATGTCTGCTACAGCATAAGGAGTAAAGTCCAAGGGCAATTTGAAACTCTGAGGAAAACACTTACAGAAAGCACAGAGCAAAAATTACAACAATACTATAACAAACTACGGACCTTTCTGATTCATAACAAGGAAAAGAAACTACACAGATTGCGCCTCCATTCCGGACTCTATACAAACAGATACAAAACAAAACCTGACAACTCTGACAACCACTCCATTCCAGACACAAAAGCATCTAACTGTGTCATCAATCTCTCAGATTACAAACCCAACAAAGTGGAGCTTGCCGTGCTTTCTAGAGGACTCTCATTTTGTCCTACTAAGGCCCTGGATAAAACCGAACTCTGCAGTGATATGGAACATTTTTTCAGGAGACTGCGCCTGAGGGAATACTTCAATGATACAGAAGATCCAGAAAACACTCGGACTGAAGGAAAAGGGATCCCAACAACCAAGAAGAGGTCAGACTGGACACCTCCACCTGGACGTAACCCCCATTTGGATAAATATATAGACTCATTCAGACATTTGATAAAATCCACCATCATAGCCACCAACAAGAGACAAGCATCCAACATCAGTGCCCAGGAGAGAAAGGCCATACAGTCTCTGAAAACCAACAAAGAAATCATCATTAAACCTGCTGACAAGGGAGGTGCAATAGTCATGATGAACACATCAGACTATATTAAGGAAGCAAACAGACAACTTACGGACACACGCTACTACAGAAAACTGGAGTCGGACCCTACACAGGACTATTACAAGGAACTAAGCAAGTTGGTATCTTGTCTGTCTGACAAATCCATAAGAGCTGATGACCTGATACCAGAAAGTCCAAGAACAGGGACATTTTACATGCTTCCCAAAATCCACAAAGCTGGGAATCCAGGGAGGCCGATTATTTCATGTGTGGACACCCTTACTGAGCAGGTATCTGGATGGGTAGAGGGCATTCTTAAACCCCTGGTAAAGGATACACCCAGCTACATTCAGGACACAACTGACCTACTGAATAAACTAGCAGCAATAGGTCCCCTACCAGAAGGAACCATCCTGGCCACCATGGACGTGGAATCTTTGTACTCTAATATCCCACACCAGGATGGATTAAATGCCTGCAAAGTCTTCATGGGAAACACCGGGAATGATGCTGATTCTGTGGTGAAACTCACAAAATTTATCCTCACCCACAATTACTTTGAATTTGACAACAAGATCTATCTTCAGGAGACTGGCACAGCTATGGGAAGTAAAATGGCTCCACAGTATGCAAATCTTTTCATGGCCAAGCTTGAAAGCGACTTTTTGTCCTCATGTCCCATCAGGCCTCGGGCCTACTACCGCTACATTGATGACATTTTAATCATCTGGACGGAGTCTGAACAACAGCTAAAGACGTTCCATGAACAGTTCAACCAATTTCATCCAACCATCAACTTAACACTCAACTACTCCAGCACTGAAATTAACTTTTTAGACACCACCATTAAGCTAAAGAACAATGAAATAGAGACATCCCTGTATCAGAAGCCAATCGACCGTCCAACATACCTTACATGGGACAGTTTCCATCCAAAACACATAAAAAACTCTATAGTCTACAGCCAAGCCATCAGATACAACCGTATATGTTCCAACCCCATGGATAGAGATGAACACCTTGGTCGCCTCAGAAAGACTTTTTTGAACCAGGGCTACCATCCAAGAACAATTGAAAACCAAATTACAAGAGCCACCAGAATATCAAGGAATCACCTGCTACATTACAAAACTAAAGAAGAAAATAACCGGGTGCCTCTAGTGGTCACCTACAATCCAAATCTGGAGATGCTAAGGGGAGCTGCACGGAAACTACAACCTTTACTACAAAAAGATGCCCGATTACAATCCATATTTCCAGACCCCCCACTACTATGTTTTAGGCAGCCCCCAAATCTAAGAAGCATCATTGTCAGAAGCTCCCTGTCCTCCCCAACAGCTGCAGGAACCTTTCCTTGCAAACAGAAGAAGTGTAAAACATGTGCATCTATAATGACCACGGACAAGATAAAGATACCCAACTCCCATCAGGACTACAAGATCCCAGGTACTTTCAGCTGCATCACATCTAATGTGGTGTACCTAATTATATGTACTAAATGTCCAACTGGGGTCTGTATGTGGGGGAGACCGGGCAAAAACTGAGAACAAGGATGAATTCTCATCGCCACACGATAAGAGAAAAAAGAATGGATTTACCTGTGGCAAAACACTTTTGTATGCCCGGTCATAGCATAATGGATATGGAATTACTGGTATTAAAATCTAACTTCAAATCTGAGAAAGATAGAAAGGTTTGGGAATACAAACTTATGATGACCTTTGACACTCTTAGTGCTGGAATGAACGTGTCACATGGATTCATGTCATTCTATATCAATTAAGGAATCTGCGTCTCTGACCTTCTAGGGGCATCAAAACACAACACCAGACCCCAATCAGAGGGTAATAAAACTCTCTCCTTATCTATGATCTGTTCCAATATTTATGTTCATTCCTCTGCCATAATGACAGTTCTGCTTCACGTCACTTGTCTTACCTATTGCACTATTCCTGTGTCCTCTTGTGTATATATATATATATATATGTGATTCTTCAGTTTTTGTTTTAGTCTTTGCCTGATGAAGAGACCGGAGTAGTCTCGAAAGCTTGCAATTTGTTACCATCTTTTCAGTTAGCCATTAAAAGGTATCAACCACTGAGGACTCTCAAGTCTAAATATTTTTCTATCTACTGGCTAACACGGTACGAAGATACACATCTTTCCTATATCAAAATGGAGGATACCAGAATGTACCACATCTTTATGGAACTAAAACCACTTCTGAAGAAACGCGCACAAATGGACAGCGACATTTTTTTCTTATCTAAATGCAAAAAGGAGAATCTAATTCCCAAAGGACTCTGGATTACAAACCCAATTCTTCACACCTACAATACCCATTATGCACAAAACCTTTGTCACAGGACTTCTGAAAGACTAAGGAACCATCTTTTACATGTCTGCTACAGCATAAGGAGTAAAGTCCAAGGGCAATTTGAAACTCTGAGGAAAACACTTACAGAAAGCACAGAGCAAAAATTACAACAATACTATAACAAACTACGGACCTTTCTGATTCATAACAAGGAAAAGAAACTACACAGATTGCGCCTCCATTCCGGACTCTATACAAACAGATACAAAACAAAACCTGACAACTCTGACAACCACTCCATTCCAGACACAAAAGCATCTAACTGTGTCATCAGTCTCTCAGATTACAAACCCAACAAAGTGGAGCTTGCCGTGCTTTCTAGAGGACTCTCATTTTGTCCTACTAAGGCCCTGGATAAAACCGAACTCTGCAGTGATATGGAACATTTTTTCAGGAGACTGCGCCTGAGGGAATACTTCAATGATACAGAAGATCCAGAAAACACTCGGACTGAAGGAAAAGGGATCCCAACAACCAAGAAGAGGTCAGACTGGACACCTCCACCTGGACGTAACCCCCATTTGGATAAATATATAGACTCATTCAGACATTTGATAAAATCCACCATCATAGCCACCAACAAGAGACAAGCATCCAACATCAGTGCCCAGGAGAGAAAGGCCATACAGTCTCTGAAAACCAACAAAGAAATCATCATTAAACCTGCTGACAAGGGAGGTGCAATAGTCATGATGAACACATCAGACTATATTAAGGAAGCAAACAGACAACTTACGGACACACGCTACTACAGAAAACTGGAGTCGGACCCTACACAGGACTATTACAAGGAACTAAGCAAGTTGGTATCTTGTCTGTCTGACAAATCCATAAGAGCTGATGACCTGATACCAGAAAGTCCAAGAACAGGGACATTTTACATGCTTCCCAAAATCCACAAAGCTGGGAATCCAGGGAGGCCGATTATTTCATGTGTGGACACCCTTACTGAGCAGGTATCTGGATGGGTAGAGGGCATTCTTAAACCCCTGGTAAAGGATACACCCAGCTACATTCAGGACACAACTGACCCACTGAATAAACTAGCAGCAATAGGTCCCCTACCAGAAGGAACCATCCTGGCCACCATGGACGTGGAATCTTTGTACTCTAATATCCCACACCAGGATGGATTAAATGCCTGCAAAGTCTTCATGGGAAACACCGGGAATGATGCTGATTCTGTGGTGAAACTCACAAAATTTATCCTCACCCACAATTACTTTGAATTTGACAACAAGATCTATCTTCAGGAGACTGGCACAGCTATGGGAAGTAAAATGGCTCCACAGTATGCAAATCTTTTCATGGCCAAGCTTGAAAGCGACTTTTTGTCCTCATGTCCCATCAGGCCTCGGGCCTACTACCGCTACATTGATGACATTTTAATCATCTGGACGGAGTCTGAACAACAGCTAAAGACGTTCCATGAACAGTTCAACCAATTTCATCCAACCATCAACTTAACACTCAACTACTCCAGCACTGAAATTAACTTTTTAGACACCACCATTAAGCTAAAGAACAATGAAATAGAGACATCCCTGTATCAGAAGCCAATCGACCGTCCAACATACCTTAAATGGGACAGTTTCCATCCAAAACACATAAAAAACTCTATAGTCTACAGCCAAGCCATCAGATACAACCGTATATGTTCCAACCCCATGGATAGAGATGAACACCTTGGTCGCCTCAGAAAGACTTTTTTGAACCAGGGCTACCATCCAAGAACAATTGAAAACCAAATTACAAGAGCCACCAGAATATCAAGGAATCACCTGCTACATTACAAAACTAAAGAAGAAAATAACCGGGTGCCTCTAGTGGTCACCTACAATCCAAATCTGGAGATGCTAAGGGGAGCTGCACGGAAACTACAACCTTTACTACAAAAAGATGCCCGATTACAATCCATATTTCCAGACCCCCCACTACTATGTTTTAGGCAGCCCCCAAATCTAAGAAGCATCATTGTCAGAAGCTCCATGTCCTCCCCAACAGCTGCAGGAACCTTTCCTTGCAAACAGAAGAAGTGTAAAACATGTGCATCTATAATGACCACGGACAAGATAAAGATACCCAACTCCCATCAGGACTACAAGATCCCAGGTACTTTCAGCTGCATCACATCTAATGTGGTGTACCTAATTATATGTACTAAATGTCCAACTGGGGGTCTGTATGTGGGGGAGACCGGGCAAAAACTGAGAACAAGGATGAATTCTCATCGCCACACGATAAGAGAAAAAATAATGGATTTACCTGTGGCAAAACACTTTTGTATGCCCGGTCATAGCATAATGGATATGGAATTACTGGTATCAAAATCTAACTTCAAATCTGAGAAAGATAGAAAGGTTTGGGAATACAAACTTATGATGACCTTTGACACTCTTAGTGCTGGAATGAACGTGTCACATGGATTCATGTCATTCTATATCAATTAAGGAATCTGCGTCTCTGACCTTCTAGGGGCATCAAAACACAACACCAGACCCCAATCAGAGGGTAATAAAACTCTCTCCTTATCTATGATCTGTTCCAATATTTATGTTCATTCCTCTGCCATAATGACAGTTCTGCTTCACGTCACTTGTCTTACCTATTGCACTATTCCTGTGTCCTCTTGTGTATATATATATATATATATATATATATATATATATCTGATTCTTCAGTTTTTGTTTTAGTCTTTGCCTGATGAAGAGACCGGAGTAGTCTCGAAAGCTTGCAATTTGTTACCATCTTTTCAGTTAGCCATTAAAAGGTATCAACCACTGAGGACTCTCAAGTCTAAATATTTTTCACTTTACAACACTCACTGCAGAAATCAAATTTTTCTGTCAAGTATTTTCTATAAGTTAAGACAAAAATCATATAACTCATTGTCCTGTCTGCAGAGTATAAAAATTGAGCAATGCTATTCTCAATATTGTGGTGACGTCTTACATCAACATTTTTAGAGCTTACAGAAACTTCTTCCACTAAAAATTCTGTCTTTTACATATAATTATAGCTATTTCTGTAGCATGTGCATCAATTTATGCAAACCTAATACAAATAAATGGGCAATAGAAGCAATGCCTTGAACAAGTCTGCTTGTGAATCTATCCTTTAGACCGCGATACTCTTTACGCTAACGTCGGCCGACCCACCAACAGTCTAAAGTTTATGGAGGGTCACCTGACTCTAACAGATGATGTTGAGGGAAAGAATGAATCAAAACTTTGTAAATGTGGTAAGCACACAAATTGATTTAAGACCTAAAAGAGATTTAGGTTCATAGTTGGAAAGAACAGATATATCTAAAACCTAAAGCCCCATATTAAATAGGTAGCTGTCTGACAAGCAATCATTCAGCCAACAATTTTCTCACCTAAGTTTTCCCTACACAGGAATGCTTGGCTGAGCGATTCATTCATTTTTCAACAGATAAGTCATTGACATTGGTTCTCTCATAGAGAATTTAGGAAAGGTCAGCCAAGCCATGTGTTCCTGTGTATGGGGGACTCAGGAGAGATAGCTGTTAGCTAAATGATAGTTTAGCCGACAGGTATCTATTGCGTGTAGGTGGCTTTAGGAATTTGATGTATTGTATCTGTTCCTTAAAACTTTAGACCTTAATGCCTTTCAGGATTTGAATCAATTTGTGTTTTCACCAATGAGATTAGATATAAAGGTGTGCATTGTGCAGAAATGGCAACACTCCCATCATTTTTCAAACTATTACTGTTCCATATTAACAAGGCTTTGCTTCTGCAGTTTGTTGCTCTCATTTTTTTTTCATAACCAAACTAATCACTACAGTATATGCTGTACCCGATTCATTGTCATTTGCAATTAAAAGAGTTTTCCCAGGACAAATATTGATGGCAAATTGATTTGACTTTCCGTGAATACCTACATTTTCTGCTGGCTGCCAAGATGACAAATTAAATTCAGTGGACACCTAAGCTTCCTTCAGACAAGGATTAGCAAGCCCAGACAAGACAACATGTCTGTAATGTACCTAACCCACCATGCTTACCCTGAATCCATGGGGTTGGCGGGGATGCTACTCCGCGCTTGCTTAAGGTCCATGGTTGAACAGACGTCTGAGTACTCATCCGACCAACCAATCTAAGAATCTGAGCATCCAGCTGGTAGGCTAATCAGCCAGTCAGATCATCTGATCAAAATATTAAGTGCTCTACTTAAGTTAGGACACAGAGTTCTGTTCTGTATAGCGTGTTGCTCTCTATATCTGACCCAGCTTATTAGCTGACACAGTTTTTATTTTTTCCCTTGTTTGCCTGTATAATTGCTGCTGACTTCACATCTAGAGATAAGCGACTTTGCCACCGGGAGGGTCGAGTCGGGTTTTGGACCACAATACTTTATCAAAAGTCGAGTCGAACGAAAATCGGCCGACTATCCGAAAAAACCGAAACCCGACCCGACCTCAATGCAAGTCAATGGGGAATAAAAGTCGGCAGTGAGTGGAGGACAGTAAACACACCTACAGTGCCCATTTCAATGCCAACGACATCAATTCTTATTACTTAAGCTTGTCAACCTTAATTTACTTTATAATAATAGTAACACATTGAAAACTGGGGGTTATTCGGCTAAAGTTGTGGGGGGGGGGGCAGGGCTGGTTCCAGATTTTCGTGGGCCCCGGGCAAAAGAGTCTCAGTGGGCCTTTTTAACACATACCACAATTCATGATTAGTGTTGAGCGATATTGCTCGATATCTAAAAATATCGTATCGAAATTGTATCGCCGATAGCACTAAATATCGTCGATATCCGATTTCGATAGCGGAAGTCCCATGTAAGTCTATGGGAACAAAATATCGCAACAAAAAAAACCCTTTCTTACGTTGTAAACACAAAATATACACACATAGAATACATATATGTATATATATATATATATATATATACATGTCATTGTGACATATATATACATATATTTATAGTTTATACACTTCTACATAGTAAAATAGACTCTGATTCAATTGCCGGGTAAAGCCGTGACATACCCCATAGAAGTCGACGGGCTCGGTGCCGAGTACCCCCAAAACCTCTGGCTCTGTGCGACTCAACTTGGGCGTCACGAACAGGATTCTGTAGCTCGCTATAAGCGAGTCCTGTGTGCCTGAATTGAACTGGTTTTGTGCTTGAGAATTGCTAAAATCATCAGAGAATGTATTTGCCATTTTTCCGCCATATCTGCGTCACGACGAGGCACTGGTGAAGAAGAAGGGCGTGCTCTTCATGGGTGTACACTCACTCAGTGACGCGAAAACGATGGCTCTAAATGGTACTGCAATGTAAGATCGTGCCCCACAGCTCTTCAGTTCCGCCTCCTCATCCTCCTCAGTGTGCGGAAACTAACACGAAGGTCCCGCCTCCCTACAAAAGAGGGGCCCTCTCCAGATGCTAATGACACATGTGACTTGGCAGAGATGGCTAATGGACACAAGCAGAAGTGTGAAGGGATGGAGCAGTCAGAGCTCTCCCCCACGGAAGCGACCCGATCGCCACGGAAACACCGTTGGGCACCCGGCCTGGAAACCCTCCTACGCTGCAAGAAGCGGCGGATACCCTAAGAGGCCTGGCCCGGAACCGGGAGGAGGTCGCCAGGATGGAAGCGAGCTGGCGTGCCCTAAAACTAAACTTGGAGCGGCGCCAATCCCTCTTACCTGAAGTGTCTGTACCGGAAGGTGAGGCACCCGTTCCAGTAGAGGAGTCCTTGCAATGTGATCCGGTTGACGTTGTCGCAGTGGAGGCACCCGTTCGTGCAAAAAACGCTGCACCGGCAGCACCCCAGATCCCGCTGTCTGCCCCCGTCGCTGAGACAGAAGAAGCGACACCCGTCCTCATGGAGGAGGCCGCGCAGGCACCAGAGCACTACCTGCCTGTACCGGAGCCCCGACTGTCATCTGTTCCAGAGCCGGCTGCTTCCTCCGCAGGTGAGCGCCGCCAGGACTGGGGGGCGCCAGGAGAGCTGCCGAAAACCGGACACTGTAAGCTGCAGTGGAGTGGTGGAGACATGGAGATGCTGGTGGAGGAGAATTACAACCGGCGTCAGGAGGAAGAGTGGAGACGTTGGGAGCGGGAAGCAGAGCAACAAAGGGAGCAGCGAGAATCCCAAAAACTTCGGCAACGTAACCTGGAGAAGGACCGGGCAGATAAGGACCGGATGAGAAAGGATAAAGGAACCCTGTGTGAGCCGCGGCGTAAGGGTGCAGTACGGAGCTTTAAATTGAAAGGTGGTTGGGGCTTCATCAAGGAGCCTGGACTTTATTTAGAAGTTTTTGTGAACAGGCGGGACGTGGAGGCTCACCTCCCAGAAGGACACCCGGGGAGGGACCTGTTGCCAGGAGACTTGGTGACTTACACCCGACACTGGGGTTACAATGGATGGTACGCCCTAAATGTTACCAGGTGCGACCCCTACTCCCCAGTGTGTCAGGAACCTGTGAGACCCTCGGAGCCTTCAGCCTCCCACATCCAGGCCTCTGCAAAAGTGCCCACCCCACGCCATAAATCTCCAAAGCCTCCCTCAGTGGTCTCCTCAGCAGCCCCAGCTATGGACATGATAAGTATAGCTGGCCCGTACCCGGCGCCTGTTAGGCCCCTGGGGTTCGTTCAGTCCGTGACATAGGGCTCCAGACCCGGAGGGAGATGAAAGAGGTGGCCACACAGACACAGATAGCGGGTCACGACTTGACTGTACAGGCCACACGACGTCATCAGGTCCTGGTGGTCCTTGGTGCCTCGGATGTTTGGCAAGCATCAGAAGAGTACCAGGTGGTACCTGGAACACCCCTGCCAAAGAATTATAAATAACCCGGACAGGGTCCCTGTATGTAAATAGTTAAATTGTTTATGTACCCGGACGGGTGAATGTTCATAAAAAAGTTTTTTAATTTAATAAAAAAAAAAAAAACACAGTTTTCATTACTTTTATTACAGTCTCATCCTGCGACGCCATCGATCTCCTGTAAAAAAATGAAAAAAAAAAAAAAGAATACCACCTGACCGACGCAGTCCATAGTAATGAGTGTCCCACGACGATCCAGCTCTGCTACATCAGAATCCCGGCGCAGCACAGCTGATTACCTGCTTCCCCGGCGGTGACGTCATCGGACTGGTTTACGGCCGGGATTACCCTGCAGTCACTGCAGTTATCGCGAAAAACTGCATGTGACCACCAGGGAGAAGATAATGGCGGCCATCAAGCAGTCCAGGACGTGACCGCCGGAGATCTTCTGCCAGGTAAGTGCCGCTGACTCCTGACAGACCCGACCGACGGACACTCACAGTGACAGTGACAAATCCGATTACGGTATTCGATAAGACGAAAATATCGAAACGAATTATCGAAAGGCCGATAGAGCTAATATCGGCCGATAGCCGATATTTGCATTATCGTATCGCTCAACACTATTCATGATGCTTCGATACGGCAGAGAAATATAGGTATAGAACAATGCCAAATACTTCACTTCTTACATTACATGACTGATATCTATTGTAAATTCTACAATAGCTCAAAAACCGGACAGTATAGTCCTCCATACAGTATTATGGGCACCACATAGTGCACCATACAGAATAATGAGCCCCATATATTGCTCTATACAGAATAATGAGCCCATATATTGCCCATACAGAATAATGAGTCCCATATATGATGTTCCATACAGAATAATGGGCCCACTATAATGCTTCATACAGTATAATGAGCCACATATATTGCTCCATACAGAATAATGAGCCCCATATATTGCTCCATACATAATTAGTCCCATATAATTATCCATACAGTATATGATGAGCTCCACATAATGCTCCAGTATATGATGGTCCCCATATAATGTGCCATACAGCATAGGATGGTCCCCATAGAGTATAATGAGCCCCACATATTGCTCCATACAGTATAATGAGTCGCATATAAAGCTACATACAGTATATGATAGGCCCCATATATTGCTCCATACAGAATGGGCTCCATATAATGCTCTATACAAAATAGGCCCCATATGTTCACCATATGATGCTCCATATATAAAGGGCCCTATATGATGCCCCATAAATAATGAACCCCATATGATGCTCTAGTGTATGATGGGCCCCATATATGATGCTCCAGTGTATGATGAGCCCATATAATGCTCCAAATATAATGGTCCCCATATACAATGCTCCATATATAATGGTCTCCATGTGATGCTCCATATATAATGTGCCCATATGATACGCCATATATAATGTGCCCCATGGATGATGCTCCAGTGTATGATGGGCCTATATAATGCTCCATATATAATGGGCCCCATATGATGCTCCAGTGTATAATGGGCCCCATATATGATGCTCCAATGTATGATGGGCCCCATTTATAATGCTCCAGTGTATGTTGGGCCCCATATATAATGCTCCAGTGTACAATGGGCCCTATCTATGATGCTCAAGTGTATGATGGGCCCCATATATAATTCTCCAGTGTATAATGCTCCCCACATATTGCTCCAAACATTAAAAAAAATGAAATACCTCTCCTCGCTGGGCACTGCTCTACTCTGAACTCCTCAGCATCGCCATCTTCCAGCTCTCTGCACTGTGACTGTTCAGGCAGAGGGCGCACAGACGTGACAGCATCGCACTCTCTGACCTGAATGTCACTGTCAGGAAACGCGGAAGACGTCACAGTGGTGGAGCAGGGAGAGGTAAGTATTGCAAGTGCTGGGCCCTGAGCAAGCAGGGGGGGCACACTTGTGGGTGCCGGTACTGGCACAGGGCCCCTCATAGTACGCCGGTGTCTCTGACGGTGAGTGGGCCCTCCCACCTGCTCAGGGCTCCGGCTCTTGCCCGGGTGTGCCAGGTGCTGACGCCGGCCCTGGGGGGGGGGACAGCCCAGTTAGGGAGGTGGAAAAACTGGCATATGTTGAGGTGTAGGCTGGACATTCAGCAGCTGCAAATGGAGGAATTGGAGAAGTCGGAGGAAGAGGAGGACAAAGCGAGCCATTTTGCTGGCAACCTATGTGTCATCAGGGGAAGGTGGTACAAAATCCTTTGAAACCCAGGCATGGTTCATTTTAATGAAGGTGAGATCACCTACATTTTGGTTCGACAGCTGGGTCCTTCTTTCTGTCAGGATTGATCCAGCAGCACTGAAGACCCTTTCTGATAGCACACTACCAGCAGGGCAAGCGAGCTCCTGTAAGGCATATTGTGCCAATTCAGGCAAGGTGTCCAGTTTACAGACCCAGTAGTCAAAGGGGAATGAACTGTGAGGGAGAACATCGATAGGTGAGGAGAGGTAATTTTGAACCATAGTTGACAACTGCGGTCTCCTGTTTGTTGCAATCGATTCAGTATTACCAGTCGTGTGAGCGGTACTCGAGAAATCAGTCCACAACATGGTCATGAAACCCCTGTCTCCAACGCCACTTCGGCTGTGTGCACCACGAACACCTCTTCCATTTGGCCCAGTACGGCTCGTGGTAGAACCTGCACTGCTGCTGTGTGCTGGGAATGCCTTAACAAATGGTTTACCAGAGTTGCTTGTTTGTTCACCAATATTAGCTCTAGGTTCTCTTGTGACATGATGTTCTGTAATTTGCCTTTATAGCGTGGATCGAGGATGCTGGCCAACTAGTAGTCGTCATCCTTCATAATTTTGGCAATGCGGTGGTCCCTTTTTAGGATCTGCAAGACATAATCACACATGTGGGCCAATGTTCCAGGTGTCAATGATGCACTGCCAGTGGTGGGTGGAGGAGCACTTTCTGCCAAATCCACATCCCTCCAGTCACGCACAAACCCTGTACCTGACCTTGGCAAGCCAACATTTTCTCTTGCCCCTGAGAAGCATCCTCCTCCCCAAAATAATCATCCCCCTCATGCTCCTCCTCTTCCTCTTCTTCCTTCACCTCGTCCAGGACAGTTTCCTGAGCAGACAAGGCTGACTGTCATCAAGGCTTCCCTCCTCCTCCTCCTTTTCCTCCGCTGAAGACGCCTGATCCTTAATGTGCGTCAAAGTTTGCATGAGCAGACGCATAAGTGGGATTCTCATGCTTATAATGACCTCAAACTGCCTGTCCATGTATCCTCCCACAAATGCATTACAGCCTGCCTCTGTTCGCACAGCCTCTCAACCATGTGCATGGTGGAGTTCCACCTTGTTGCAATGTCTATGATTAGGCGGTGCTTGGGAGGTGGAGCGATCTCTGCAGCCTCTGCATACGACTAGAGTCTACGAGCGAGCGACGGATGTGTGAGCACAGTCTTTGCACCTTATGGAGCAGGGCTGTTAACTCCGGATAATTATTTAGGAAGCACTGCACCACCAGGTTCAAGGTGTGAGCCAGGTAAGGTATGTATCTGAGTTTTGCCTGGGCTATCGCTGCCACAAAATTACGGCCGTTATCACTGACTACCTTGCCTGGCTCAAGATGTAGACTGCCCAGCCATGACTCAGTTTCTCACTGCAAGTAGTCGGCCAGTACCTCCGCGGTGTGTCTGTTGTCGCCCAAAGACATCATCTTTAAAACAGCCTGCTGACGCTTACCACTAGCTGTTCGATAGTGTGACACCTCGTGTACAACATTGGCAACTGCGGATGGAGTGCTCGTGCGACTGCGCTCTGTCGACGAGCTTTCGCTTCTGGAGGAGGAGGAGGGTCGAACGCCTACAACCAACTGTTGCCTATACCGTGGGCTAGGCAGCACTGTCCCTGTGGACCCTGAATCCATCACATTAACCCAGGGCGCAGTGCGCAGTGATGGACACGTAACGGTCCTAGCCATGCCTACTGGCCCATGCATCTGTTGTGAGGTTCACCTTTCCACTCACTGCGGTCTTTCACATTCGGTCTTTCACATGCAGGTGGAGGGCAGGGATGGCTTTTCTAGCAAAGAAGTGCCGACTGGGTAGGTCATAGCATGGGACAGCATAGGCCATGAGCTCTCGAAACGCTGCGCTTTCAACCAAACAGAAGGGCATCATCTCTAATGAGATCAGTTTGGCAATTTTGGCGTTCAAAGCGAGTGTACGTGGATGAGAGGATGAGTACTTTCTTGTCCTACTCAGAGTCTCTGCTAAGGTGAACTGGACTTGAGAGCTGCATATGGTGGAACTAGCAGTGGACATGGCGGACTGAGATGTGGTTGGTGATGGTGGTGGTGGTGTTGATGGCCTAGATGCAGTCTTTCGTTGGAAAACCATTGGGATTCCATGACTGCTTTGGCCTTGCGACGACACCTCAACATTTCTTGCTGATGGTGTGCTAACTGGTGGGCTTACAGTGGGGGAAGCAATGTAGCGTTGCTGGCTACCTTCAGTTGGAGCAGGTGCACGTGTGCTACCTGAGGTTTAGTAGTCTGTCCATGCTTGCAAGTGCATGGTGTTTACATGTCTAAGCATGCAACTGGTATTCAAATTTCGGAGATTTTTCCCTCGGCTAAAGGTCCTTCCGCACTTCTTACAGATTACCTTTGCCTCATCAATAGGATTTTGGTAAAAAATGTGCGACACTGCACTCTTCCTACTATGGGAAAACTTTTCAGGGCTTGCACGCCGTGCTAATTTGACCATCTGGCCAAGCTGTCCTGCAACTCCTTTTGTTTTTTTAACACGTTTTTGGACTGCTACGGGCCTGCCAGATAACCGCAGCTGCGATGTTGATGCCTGCTGCGGATCCTCCTCCTCTTCCGAGCTATTGCCAGCGGCACCCTCTTCTCCCAATTGATGCCAATCCGGGTCAACAACTGGGCCATCCATCATCTCCACCTCAATTTCATCTGCACCTTTCTCTGTGTCACCGTGTAAGGTGGTAGAGTATGCGGGAATGGGCACATGAGTTTCATCAGGGTCAGATTCTGGCTCAGTAGACTGCGAGGGCAATGTAGTGCTCTGGGTGAATGTACCAGCAGAATCATATAGCAGTGGCTGTGCATCAGTGCACTCCGTGTCATATTCATCTTGGACTGGGGAATTCAGGATTTGACTTGATAAGTTAGGCATGGTATGTGAAAAGAGCTCCAGGGAGTAATCTGAAGTGTGGCCTGCCGCATCCTTGACTTTTGGTGGGGGTGAAGGACACCAGGAAAGGTGTTGTTCCTGACAAGGAGCCTGCACTGGCGACTCAGTGCTTGCAGTTTTTGAAACTTCAGAAGAGGAGGCGATAGAGCTGGAGGCTGTTTCGGCAATGTAAGCCAAGACCTGCTCCTGATGATCCGGCTTTAAAAGCGGTTTAACTACTCCCAGAAAAGGGAGCCTTCCAGGCCTTCTGGAGCCAGACGATGATGCAGGCTCAACACCTCCTGTGTTTTTGGCTTTATTGTGCTTTTGGCACTACCAGCAGATGCACCACCACAACCATCAGTACCAGCTGGCCCCCCCGCCCACGTCCGCTGCCTCTTCCACCATACTTCCTCATGTTTGGGAAAATGTACCAAAAATACCAGCAGATATATTTAAATTTCAGATGGATTTAAATCTCCATATATATTTCCGGAGTCACACACAGACGCTCTCTCATTATGGATTTGACCGTAATACAAAAAGCAGAAAAACGGTACTGTATCAGAAAAGTACAGCTGTATACGGTGTAGGGGAAAATTTAAATCTCCGTATATAATTCCGGAGTCACACACAGACGCTCTCTCAGTATGGATTTGACCGTAATACCAGCAGATATACGGTACTGTATGAGGAGCGTACAGCTGTATACGGTGTAGGGAAAAATTTAAATCTCCGTATATATTTCCGGAGTCACACACAGATAGTCAGCATGTATTTGTCCGTGATACCAGCCGGTACACGGTAGAGTGTGAGAAGCGTACAGCTCTATACGGTGTGGAAAAAATTAACGGTCGGTAACTGTGCAGAAACAAAGAATAAAAGTATTAGTGCTGTGTAGAAATCAGTCTGCACAGCAGTGTACACACAGCAATACAGCTATCAAGCAGCCTAATGACCAGCGCTGCTGCACACAAGAAAATCCTCCCCTGTCACTGCACACTAACTGTACAGCACAATTGCTATCAGCACAAGCACATAAGAACTTCTCTTTCCAGCCCTAACTCTCTCCCTACTGATAAACAGCAACCTCTCGCTACTGTTAAGATCAGCAGAAGTAAAATGGAGGTCGGCGGTCAGGGCTTTTATACACACTATGACGCCCCCCAAAGCAAGCCAATCACTCCAATGCCCTTCTCTACTGTCATGGAAATATATATGTATTCCATATATTCAAAGTATATTCATATATATGCATTCACAGTTAGATAGATCTCACTTGCTAAAAATCCTGTGCCCACACATATCTATGCAAAAAGCTGATGCCAGCTATAATCAGTCGTTAAAGACGACCCTGGCCTTCATAAGGAACAAGTACATAGAGTCTTAGTAGATACTGTATCTATTGTTTACTTTACTAGTCATGCAAGAATGCTGGGGCAAAGAGCAGTAAACAATAAATCTGCAACTTCAGCCCTTTTATCATAATTATCATAATTATCATACTTACACTAGAACAGCCAATAATCTAGCAGCTTTTAATTGTATGTTAATTGACTAACCAGCCCCTTTTTGTAAACATATAAAACCTTGAATGAATAATAAATGTGTGGTCTTGACGAACTGCTATACTGACACTTCCGTGTGGACAGTTTCATTTCGTTCTGAGCGCTCAAAAAGACATTTAATAGAAAATTGAGAACGGCACCAGCAAACACTTCAGGATAGATTTATCCTAATTAAATTTCCATAACAGTTGGCGCCTGGACGCGGGACATTGGACGAAACGCACGAGGACCCGGCCGACCGGAGAGACGGGGGTGTTGGCCCTGGCCTTGGCACACGGGACGGAGACTGCAGCTCCATAAGTAAGGTAAGAAAACTCTGTCATCTTACCTGAATGTTCCCTGTGCCTAGTCCTAGCCTACGCTTCTAGCCGGTCGGACGTGGTCATCACCGCATTCCCAGGTTGTGTAAAAAGTCCATACCCTTATCCAAAAGCCCTGGGATATAAGCCGAGTTGTTTGCTGCTGTGCTGTGTATGTTTCATGTTTTGTGTGAACCGGGAGAAAAGTTGGAAAGGTGACTGTGTTTTTGCTTGCTGATTTCTGGAAGCTGTATAGCAGGAAAAGCCAAATTGCTGGATAAGTTCTCACAGATTCCTTCACACATCGGAGGGAGACACTCCCAGTATTCCAGGTGTGAAGGTGGGAATTTTGTACAGGCTATTACAGATTACTGCGACCGGCGCACTTTCAGAAGTGATAGACCTGGAGCATTGGCGTGCTCAGTGCAATTGGTGAGTTATCAGTTACCAGAGCAGCTTGTATGTGTCACAGACCATCAAAAGAGGGATTCGTATTCTCCCGGGTGTCTGTCTCATTGTACATGTCACTGTCTGTATCAGGTACTGTCGCTTTAAATCTCATTCAGAGCAGCGTGCGCTCTATCACTATCTCATTCACTGCTGGCTGCAGCAGCGAGAAACCCCTTTGACCCCCCTCCTCTGCTAATCACGTTGTCACATCTGTTTCCTGGTTTTGATCTTTTTAAGCTAGTTTTTTGGCTACAGGTTTTTTTTTTTTTTTTTTGATACGTGATTTCAGTGCCTGTAGAGACAGCAAGTAGAAATATAAGGGAGGGGGGAAGTGCTGGCAGCAGCGAGATGACATTCCAGAGGGCGGTAGGAAAAAGCCTACGCTACCAGACAAAAGTTTTAAAGTATTTTTTGTTTTTATCATTTTACAATCAGTTTTTCCACCTCTTTTCTGTTTTTAATTAGCTGTTTTAGTAACAAGGGTTGTTTTTTCAGAGTTTTATGATTAATACGTTTTTTTTCCCTCCCCTTTTTGGTCAATCTTTTTTTTCCTAGAGTTTTTTACTAAATCTAACTTTTGTTTTTAAAGTTTGTCTTTTAAGTACATTTTTAAATAATTTTGGAGAGGTTTTTCTAAGCAATTTATTTTAGAGTTTTATTCTCCAACCATTTTTTTTTTCTACTAGCTTGCTTTAGACCAAGGTCAGAAGCACAGATAAGGAAACTGCAGTCTGAGGGAGAATAACAGCTGCGCAGCGGCTTGACTCACCCCTCCCATCAGGCATTCAGCGAAGACACACAGAACCAGAATGCAGCAGTTTTCAGATTTTTAATCACCTTTGTTGAATAGGTTTTTGGAATAGACAGTACGTGAGAATCGAAGGGCTAGGCATGTGAATAGAAGGTCAGAGTACGTGAGAAGCAAATGGAAAGGCAGACTTTACGCTGCATAATGAAATGTTTTTTTTCCTTGATTTTTTGTTTGAAAGGTAACGGGAAAGTTTGTTAATAGATTACCATCTGCTATAAAAGAGCAGTGGTGCATCGTGTAGAAGGTACAGAAAGTTAATTTGAATGGACCAGGAAGTGATTTTTTATGTGAATAAGATTGAAAAGGTGTTAAATCGTCTGTGAGAAAAAGATCACTGACATGTCACAAGAGCAGAATTCAGAGTCACACACATCACATGTCCATCATGTGGAGACACGGGACAGGTGTAGGCTGCTCTCATTGAATAAGGAGCCTTGTACAGGGAAAAACGCTCCCCGCCTCTCTCCACAGGGAGAAGGCATTTTTGTTTCAATGGCCCCCTCTCAAGAGCTACAGGGGGGACACCCTCTCCTTTTCTTTTCTCAGTCCCTTTCTCCTTCTTCTTCAGACTTTTCTCCTCTTTCCTCGCTGCCATCCCTCTCTATCCTTCTTTACCCTCTTACATCTCTGACACATCCATTTTCTTCCTCTTCCTCTTCTTCTATCTCTTCCTCTCCAACTCTCAAATCTTCTTCTTCATCTTCTTCTACTTCTCCCCCTCCATCTTTCTCCTCTCTCTCTCCTCCATCTTTCTCTCCTTTTCCCCGTCCACCTCTCTCCTCTCCCCTCCTTCATTCTCCTCCTCTTCTTCACCCTCCCCTCCTCCTCTCTCCCGTCCATCTCTCTCCCATCCTCTTTCTCTCGCTCCTCCCTCACACCTCCCTTCTTTCTCCTCTTTTTTTTTCTACTTCGTTATCAACTGGGTCAACGCCCAATCAAAGCAATGTGGTGTCCCTGTATTCAGTGCCTCCAGTACAGGGCACCCTGTCTATCCCAAGCACAGTACAAACATTGCCAGTCATTATATCAGGAGAAGAAAGTGCAAATCTCCCTACACAAAACGCTGTATGTAGCCCCCAGACACAACAACTAGCAGAGCCCACAGCCATGGCTTCACAGGGGGGAAGTATAGCTACAGACACAAATGAGGAACCTCAGTGCCGAGCAGGGCTGCCAGCATGGAACCATGACACTGATCCACCGCAGCCTCAGCAAGGAAGTGGGAAATCCCCATGCAGCAAGACAACTTTAAGCCCAAATCTCACCCATTGTGTGCACCAAGTACACCATGTCACTTCTTATCTGATGAGGATGAAGATGCAACGTCACACATGCTGCCCAATACTAGGGAAGAAAACCCACAAACACCAAGAGAGCAGGGACAGGTAGAGGCACCATCCTATGAGCCCTTCATCCCAAGCCAGGTGATCAGTATGCTGCCAGACCCAGGGATGCACCCCATGCCATTTTGTCAAAAATGCAGCAGATCCAGCGAACATATGCAGCAGCCTGGATTGATCTCTGAACCGTAATGGAAATAAAATCAGTTGATGCATTCTGGCCAATTATGAGAGAACACTTCAAGCTTCCAACAGAGTTAGATGTGTATGCCTGGGAGACAGGACCAAAGCTAATTGAGCAACTCAGAGAATGGGCCAAAAGCAGACTGACAGGACAAACTCTCAGCCTACATGACATGAGTCAAGACAAGACAGAGTCTGTGGAGAAGTTCCATGACAGAGTGATGCAAGTGTTTCAAGATTTGGGCCTCATTACCCATGATCAGACACACAGACGGATGTTGGCACAGGCTTTTGTGCATGGACTGAGAGAACCAATCAGGAAACCACTGGTAGTAGCCAGGCCTGAGTACACGTCAATAGCAATGGATACCCTGCTCGCAGTAGCAAAAAGGATTGAGTCCCGCCGGGACAAAAGGGATGTCCAGTGTTACAACTGTGGCGAGTTTGGTCATTTCCGGAACCGGTGCAGAACACTGACTTCGCTCAGAAGAAGAAGAAACACAGAAAACAGTGAAGTACCCGTCCATAGGACAGGAGCACACCTAGTCCACAGGGAACCCCACCAGTGGGACCAATATCCTGAGAGTGGATGGCGTAGTCAGATCTTTTCTTGTGGAACTCTGCAACCTCACCTATCTATCAGAATCTTCTGCGTCCTGCATGGGAATTGATGGTCAAGTCAGATATTTCTAGATTATGAAGCCCCTGAGCGTGTGGACTCAGCCAGAACACTCCATCATGTCCCAGTTTGTTGTGTCAAAGACCTGCACCCTCAACCTATTGGGAGTGGACTTACTGCAGAAGCTGAAAGCGACCAGAGTGTTCCAGGAAGATGGGACCATGACACTTTCTTCACCCCTGATGCCTCAGTCCTAATGCAGCCTCTGTGCGCTTGCATCAACGCAACCCCGCTCCTTCTATCAGACGCAGCCTTCAACCCATTCAGGAGATTGGAAGAACTCCACAGTCTCAGCGCCAATACCAGGCCTACCTGACTACGAGAAGTCTTTCCGTCTACCTGATGGAAGAAAGAAGGTCATGCTACTGGAGTCCTGGCATGGATTCATGGGGGAAAACAGAGACTTTTAGGCTGCCTCTCAGCCCGCTTAGATCCAGTTGCAAGAGGAGCGCCCTCCTGCCTGATGGCAGTATCTGCAGCACACACCCTCCTGGACAAGGTTGCTGACATCACTCTTGGACAGCCACTGGAATCTCTCACTCCACATGACATCTTGGCAATCTTCAATCAAGCTCAACCAACAATAATCTCCCCACCGCCAGGCATCTTTGTGGCGCCTCTATTGCCTTTGTCTCATAATGTCACCGTCTCCAGACCTACAGTCCTCATCCCGGCTACTCTACTCCACTCCCAAGGGGGGATACAATATGGACTTTCCAAACAAAATTTACAGAATTTATCCTCTACTTGGATGGCTCCAGATTTGCAGATGATGAAGAAGTTTCCACACGGGAAGTGCAGTGACCAGCAATCAAGAAATCCTGTGGTCCAGAAGTCTGTCACCTAGCCTGTCAGCCAGGAAGCAGAACTGATAGCGCTGACGAAGGCCTGCCAGATGGCAGAAGGCAAGACTGCAAACATCTACACCGACTACAGGTACTCGCATGGCATAGCACACGACTTTGGGCCCATCTGGGCTACAAGGGACTTCATCACAGCAAACGGGACAACCGTGAAGCATCATGGAGCCTTCAGGGACCTGCTGGGTGTACTCCAACTTCCAAAATGGTGGCAATTTGAAAAATCAAAGTGCATGGAAAACTGGAACAGAAGAGGCGTGAGGCAATAACATGGCGGACATGGCAGCCAAAGAAGCGGCCAAAGGAAGACAACATGGAGAAGTGGGAGAGGTCGTAGAGCCGGACGGCTACTACATGACGACTGAAGACAAGAAACCTGACAAAAAGACGTCCTGGGATCTGCTCAAGAAGTTGCAAGACCAAGCTCCAAAAGGAGAAGAAGAGCTGAATGCGAAAAAAGCAACACATGAAGAAGGAAGGCTATCAATAATGGACTTCAAACTCTGCCTACCACAAAGTATGCACCCTATGGTGGTCCAATGGGCACATGGACCCACACCCACATATCAAAGACACAGATGAATGATCTGATTGGTGCTTACTGTTTCGCTTCAGGGATCTCCACCCTAACAGCCAAATTCACCAGCAGCTGTCTGACCTGCGGCAAATGCAAGCCTGGACGTATGGAAGAAAGTCCCCCTCACCTCATCTGGAAAGACCACTCTACCAGCTTCAGAGGATCCAGATAGACCACATCCAGATATCGCCAAGTGAAGGATTCAAATACGCCATTGTGGTCAAAGAAGTATTTTCAAGATGAACAGAAGCGTTCCAAGTCAGCAAAGACTACTGCAAAGCAGCTACTTTCGGAAAATAGTGTGCAGATACGGGGTTCCAGAAATGGTAGAAAGTGATCAGGGACCCGCATTCACAGCAAATCTGACACACGAGACCCGATTAGCAGTAGGGTCAGACCTAGGCCTACACACTCCTTACCCCCAGAGCAGCGGGAAGGTAGAAATACTGAACGGAACACTTAAGAATAGGATGCTGAAAATTGCCCAAGAGACACGCAAACCATGGCATGACACACTCCCAATTGCACTGTTTAGCGTAAGGCACACTCCCAGAGACCCAGAAAAGCTGTCACCATACGAAATTTTGTTTGGGTCTAGTCCCAAGTTAGGTGCATTCTTCCCTCAGCAGCAGAATATGCAAAATGATATCTTGTTTGCTTATGTAATTGAATTGGTCAAAAACTAATGTCCATTCTCGAGTTTTTCTCTTCACTGCCAGATTTGATGGTCCTGTCCAAGAGCCCCAGATGTCACCAACCTCTGTGTAACTAGAGGGAAAGCCTGCTTGGATCCACGTATCGCATTGCAAGGAAGCTCCCGTACCAGGAGAGACACCTAAGCCATGAAGGATGTCGTAGATGCTCTGACTGACCAGACAGATGACCTACCTGATGAAGAATACACACATTTTTTTCTGAACATTCCTGTTAAATAAAGAGACTATGATTGCAAACACATAAACCCCCGACAGGGACAGTCCTCCTGACCGCCCATTTGCGAAGTCTGTATTCGGTGGGGAGACATGCGCTAGGCATATTCTCAACGCGCCGGCAGCACAAAAGAGTTGCAGCGCTTTGGGACAGGAGCAGGTTTTTAGTGCAAGTGGTATCTAAGGGGGGACTGTCATGGAAATATATATGTATTCCATATATTCAAAGTATATTCATATATATGCATTCACAGTTAGATAGATCTCACTTGCTAAAAATCCTGTGCCCACACATATCTATGCAAAAAGCTGATGCCAGCTATAATCAGTCATTAAAGACGACCCTGGCCTTCATAAGGAACAAGTACATAGAGTCTTAGTAGATATCTATTGTTTACTTTACTAGTCATGCAAGAATGCTGGGGCAAAGAGCAGTAAACAATAAATCTGCAACTTCAGCCCTTTTATCATAATTATCATAATTATCATACTTACACTAGAACAGCCAATAATCTAGCAGCTTTTAATTGTATGTTAATTGACTAACCAGCCCCTTTTTGTAAACGTATAAAACCTTGAATGAATAATAAATGTGTGGTCTTGACGAACTGCTATACTGACACTTCCGTGTGGACAGTTTCATTTCGTTCTGAGCGCTCAAAAAGACATTTAATAGAAAATTGAGAACGGCACCAGCAAACACTTCAGGATAGATTTATCCTAATTAAATTTCCATAACACTATGATGGTGGTGGACGCTGCACATGTCATCTCGTTGCCTACAGTGTACGTCCTTGCTCATTGGCTGAAATTAAGGCACCTGCAAGCATTCTGGGAAATGCGATTTTGGCACTCGTTTTGCCGACCGCATGGCAGACCTCACTCTATGGTCGGGTTTTGGTCTGTGAAACCCGACTTTGGCGAAAGTCGGCGACTTATGAATCTGGCCGACCTGTTTCGCTCGACTCTACTCACAACTGTTTTGCTTCCTTTTGCCTGCTCTTCAGAGACTTGTGCAATTGCTGTATATTAGCCATGCCTTGCTCCTTACCAACTTTCTGTTACATATCTTCTGGTGCTTTTTCTTCTGTAGATTAAGTATTTTACCAGATCTGGCTCATCAGCTGTATAGTGGCCATCAGTGACTACTCAAGGATTTGTTTTCAAGTATATTTATTAAATTTTAATATAATGGGGGAAGTGAGAAAACACAAAAAGGAGGGGAAAGAGATAGGAGGGTGGGAGAGGTATATAACTTGGTTAAGGAATATAAGGGAAAGTGGTACCAAGTTAGAGAATTCTGACTAGTATTGTACATAATCAAAGCATTAATAACGCTTATTCTAAACATAAGTAACCTGATTTAGTAACAATACAAAGTATTTAGAAAGATGTCATGGTCTGTTCATACCCTTTATGAAATTACAGTAAATGGAAAGCTGCAAGGAGCCGTTAAATCAAGTACTAGGAAAAATAGAATTCCAGTGATTTCATTTTTGGTTGTATTTTCCTAGACAATCATTGTTAATTGCGAACCTAAGGTCTAAGGAATAATGTAAATAGAGTTTTTCTATCACATCAGAGAGTTTTGGAGTATTTGGTTACTTCCAGCAAGAAGCTATAGAGTTTTTAACTACCAATAAGGTGTGTATAAAAACATATCTCATAGATGGGTCTATATCCTCCAATCCAATGGAAAGAAGTGTAATTTGAGGAGTAAGCACACAGTTTTTATTAAGGAGCTTACTTAAGATCTGTAAGACCCTTCTCTAAAGAGGTTTCATCTTTGGGCAGCTCCAGAAGATGTGTAGCAAGTCCCCTGGAGTCCGCAATCCCTCCAACATAATGGTGAGTGTCCATGGTTGAAGTGTGAGAGTCTCGAAGGGGTATAGTACCACCTAGCAAGTATTTTATAATAGGATTCATGAAGACTCATGGAAATGTTAGAGTTATACGAATTTTTAATCACACTTTCCCATTGTTCCATATCTATTGAAACCTGTAAATCTGACTCCCATCTAGGCATATAAGGACTTTTGGTTAAGTTGTTGTCCTTATTAAAGTGACTATAGATGTATTTCGTGCTCCATAAAGTTTTATTATCCACATTGTTAAGAAGTAAGATATTTCTGATTTACATGTGTTATTAATGATAAATTTTTGGGAGTGATCCTTTAGAATTAGAAAGAACATGAAATCTGAGGAAAGCAAATTAAATTTGTTCTTGAGCTCTCTAAAGTTTATAAATTTATTTTCAATATATATGTCTCTAATTTTCCTAATATCCAAATGATTCCATCTCTCTGGAATGGCAAACTTGAAATAAGATGCTATTAAAGATAAAGGAAAATTACCCAGCAAGTCGGATCCATTACAGCCCCTAGATGGTTTCTCCATGTGGAAATCAGTGCGGAGAAGATGGGGTGTGATGGGATACGAGTGTAGATTTCAAAGAGGTGTCTATTAGTGATGAGTGAGTATTTTGGCGTGCTCTGAGATTTAGTTTTCATCCTCTCAGCTGCATGATTTGTGACTTGTAGACAGGCTTAATACATGTGGGAATTCCCTAACAGGCATTCCACACATGTACTCAAGCTGTCTAGCAGTTGTAAATCATGCAGCTGAGGCGAGAAAAACTAAATCTCCGAGCACGCCAAAATACTTGGAGATCACCCAAGCATGCTCGGGGAAACCCGAGCAACAATGCTTCTCGCTCATCACTAGTGTCTATACAGTAAATCCTTTAGAGAACTGTTTTTATTTTGAGCTATTTCCAGTGCTAACCAGGCAGGAAGAGATTTTCTCTAAGACAGGAAATGCTCTGTTTTAGCAGATTTGTTAAATAATAAGCTGAGATGTTGGGCAACCCTAGTCTCCCATTAAGTTTCTTTTTATATAAAATGTCTGAGTCAACTCTAGCTCTCTTCCCATTCCAGATAAAATTGTTAACAGAGGTTTGGATTCTATTAAGGGGATAAAATCTGTGCATAAGTTTTATAATATTCATTTACAAACCAGTCTGTGCCTGTTGATTTTTGAATTTTTGATTTTTGAATCGTATCAATAATTTTGCTTGCGGTGAATGGTAGTGATAAAGCATTCAAATCAGAAGAATCAATTTTAGGTAGATTTAAGTCTTTTAAAAAAGTGCAATATCTGTTGGATCTGAGTGTGGAATTGTAGGGTCAGAATTAAGATTGTAAAGGTTAGAATAGTAATCCGCAAATGCGTTAGCAATGTCTTTAGGGTGACATTTAGTATCTCCTGATTTTGTTTTAATTTTGTTGATTTATTTTTACTCTTTCTTGCTTCAGTCTCCTCATCATAAATTTTGTTGTTTATTCAGTGAGAAATAAACTTTGAATTTGAGGATTTAATTACAGAATCATAATTTGATAAAATAGGTGCTTTAAGTTCCTGTCTTAATTTTAGAATTTCCAGATGAATGTCAGAGGAAGGTGAAGAAAGACTATTTTGAAGGTCCTCTTTTACTTTGATTTGTGTTTGTATGTTGTTTATGTTTTCTCTTCTTTTTTTGTTATGTCTTGAGGATACTTGCATTAACTTGCCACTGATAACTGCCTTATGGGCATTCAAAACAACGAAAGGATCCAATTGGTCTGAATCATTCTCCTGGAAATATTGGTTAATGGTCTCCTCTAACTGCTTTGTATTCTGGAATTTTGAGAAGCATTGAATTACACTTCCAAAGAAATGTATTATGTGTGAGGGGTCCTAAAGTAAATTCTGTTAAAACCGGTGAGTGATCAGAGATGGATTTATTGAGAATAGTGACACTCCTGAATCTGGAAAGGGAAAAGATGTCCGTAAGGACTAAATCAATACGGAAAGATGTCTTGTGCACGTTTGAATAGTGGGTGTACTCCCATGAGGATGTGTTGAATACATCACAGAGCTCATTTCCAAGAAGCCAATTGTTCAGAGAAGGGTGTAAATGACGTATGGAAGATGTAGAATTTATGTTTCCATCTGGGACTATATTAACCCCTCTCTGACATTAGACGTACTATCCCGTCCATAAAACCCCTGCCATTCTGCCCATGGACGGGATAGTACGTCATAGGCGATCAGCTGCGCTCCTGAGGGGAGCGCAGCTAATTGCCGCCGGGTGTCAGCTGATTATCACAGCTGACACCCGTGACTGTGTGTCAGGAGCGGTCACGGACCGCTCCCGGCACATTAACCCCTAGCACACCGCGATCAAACATGATCGCGGTGTACTGGGGGCACAGGGGAGGATCGCGCAGGGTGGGGGCTCCCTGCGCGCCCCCCTGAGACCCTCAGACCAGCGCAATGTGATCGCGCTGTTCTGAGGGCTTCCTCCCTCCCAGGACCCGGATCCAAGATGGCGCCGGGGTCCTGTAGGGAGGCGGCTTCCTCAGTGCCTGCTGAGAAGCCTGCTGCACTGCCTGAGCGATCGCTGGTGTGACAGTGTGCTGTGCACACTGTCACACCAGCGATTTGATAAAATACAGTGATGTCCCACCCTGGGACAAAGTAAAAAAGTTAAAAAAATAAAAATAAACATGTTATAAAAAAAAATCCAAAATAAATAAAAAAAAAAAAAATATTCCCCAATAAATTCATTTCTTCCTGTAAATAAAAAAACCAAAACAATAAAAGTACACATATTTGGTATCGCTGCGTCCGTAACGACCCCCCCTATAAAACTGTCCCACTAGTTAACCCCTTTAGTGAACCCCTTAAAAAAAAAAAAAAAAAAAAACGAAGCAAAAAATCAATGCTTTATCATCATACCGCCGAACAAAAAGTGGAATAACGCGCGATCAAAAAGACCGATATAAATAAACATGATACCGCTGAAAACGTCATCTTGTCCCGCAAAAAACGAGTTGCCATACAGCATCATCAGCGAAAAAATAAAAAAGTTATAGCTCGCAGAATAAAGCGATGCAAAAATAATTATTTTTTTATATAAGATTGTTTTTATTCTATAAAAGCGCCAAAACATAAAAAAATGATATAAATGAGGTATCGCCATAATCGTACTGACCCGAAGAATAAAACTGCTTTATCAATTTTACCACACGTGGAACAATAAAAACGCCTCCCCCAAAAGAAATTCATGAATTGCTGATTTTTGTTCATTCTAACCTCCCAAAAATCGAAATAAAAAGCGATCAAAAAATGTCACCTGCTCAAAAATGGTACAAATTAAAACGTCAACTCGTACCGCAAAAAATAAGACCTCAGATGACTCTGTGGGCCAAAATATGCAAAAATTATAGCTCTCAAAATGTGGCGATGCAAAAAACTATTTTTGCAATAAAAAGCGTCTTTTAGCGTGACAGCTGCCAATCATAAAAACCCGCTATAAATAGTAAATCAAACCCCCCTTTATCACCCCCTTAGTCAGGGAAAAATAATAAAATTAAAAAAATGTATTTATTTCCATTTTCCCATTAGGGTTAGGGTTGCGGCTAAAGTTAGGGTTAGGGTTGGCACTAAAGTTAGGATTAGGGTTAGGGTTGGGATTAGGGGTGTGTTAGGGTTAGGTTTGTGGTTAGGGTTGGGACTAGGGTTAGGGGTGTGTTGGGGTTAGGGTTGGAGTTAGAATTGGGGGTTTCCGCTGTTTAGGCACATCAGGGGCTCTCCAAATGTGACATGGCGTCTGATCTCAATTCCAGCAAATTCTGCGTTGAAAAAGTCAAACGGTGCTCCTTCACTTCTGAGCTCTGCCATGCGTCCAAACAGTAGTTTATCCCCACATATGGGGTATCAGCGTACTCTGGACCCCAAGAGTTATTGTGCAATTTGTCCTGTTTCTTCTGTTACCCTTGGGAAAATAAAAAACTGGGGGCGAAAATATCATTTTTGTACAAAAAAAAATATTTTTTTGTTTTTTACGGCTGTACATTATAAACTTCTGTGAAGCACTTGGGGCTTCATAGCGCTCACCACACACCTAGATAAGTTCCTTGTGGGGTCTATTTTCCAAAATGGGGTCACTTGTTGGGGATTTCCACTGTTTAGGCGCATCAGGGGCTCTCCAAATGCGACATAACGCCCCCAGACCATTCCATCAAAGTCTGCAATCCAAAACGTCACTACTTCCCTTCCGAGCCCCAACGTGTACCCATACAGTAGTTTTCTCCCACATATTGGGTGTCAGCGTACTCAGGACAAATTGGGCAACAACTTTTGGGGTCCAATTTCTCCTGTTACCCTTGTAAAAATAAAATATTGGGGCAAAAAAATCATTTTTGCAAAAAAAAAAAAGATTTTTATTTTTACGGCTGTGCGTTATAAACTTCTGTGAAGCACTTCGGGGTTCAAAGTGCTCACCACACATCTAGATAAGTTCCTTGTGGCGTCTATTTTCCAAAATGGGGTCACTTGTGGGGGTTTCCACTGTTTAGGCGCATCAGGGGCTCTCCAAATGCGATATGACGCACCCAGACCATTCCATCAAAGTCTGCAATCCAAAACGTCACTACTTCCCTTCCGAGCCCTGACGTGCGCCCATACAGTAGTTTTCTCCCACATATTGGGTATCAGCGTACTCAGGACAAATTGGACAACAACTTTTGGGGTCCAATTTCTCCTGTTACCCTTGTGAAAATAAAATATTGGGGGCGAAAAAAATCATTTTTGTAAAAAAAAAAAAGATTTTTTATTTTTATGGCTGTGCGTTATAAACTTCTGTGAAGCACTTCGGGGTTCAAAGTGCTCACCACACATCTAGATAAGTTCCTTGTGGGGTCTATTTGCCAAAATGGGGTCACTTGTGGGGGGTTTCCACTGTTTAGGTGCATCAGGGGCTCTCCAAATGTGACATGACGCCCCCAGACCATTCCATCAAAGTCTGCAATCCAAAACGTCACTAGTTCCCTTCCGAGCCCCGACGTGTGGCCATACAGTAGTTTTCGCCCACATATTGGGTATCAGTGTACTCAGGACAAATTGGACAACAACTTTTGGGTTCCAATTTCTTCTGTTACCCTTGTGAAAATAAAATATTGGGGGCGAAAAAATCATTTTTGTAAAAAAAAAAAAAGATTTTTTATTTTACGGCTGTACGTTATAAACTTTAGTGAAACACCTGGGGGTTCAAAGTTCTCACCACACATCTAGATAAGTTCCTTGAGGGGTCTAGTTTCCAAAATGGTGTCATTTATGAGGGTTTCCACTGTTTAGGCAGATCAGGAGCTCTCCAAACACGACATGGCGTCCAGCCAATTCTGCGTTGAAAAAGTCAGACGGCGCTCCTTCCCTTCCAAACTCTGCCATGCACCCAAACAGTGGTTTACCCCCACATATGGGGTATCAGCACACTCAGGACAAATTGCACAATAACTTTTGGAGTCTTGTTACCCTTGGAAAAATAAAAATTGGGGTGAAAAGATCATTTTTGTGGAAAAAATATGATTTTTAAATTTTACGGCTCTACGTTCTAAACTTGTGTGAAGCACTTGGGGGTTCAAATTGCTCATCAAAAATCTAGATAAGTTCCTTAGGGGGTCTAGTTTCCCAAATGGGGTCATTTGTGGGGGGTTTCCACTGTTTAGGCACATCAGGGGCTCTCCAAATGCAACATGGCATCCAAACTCAATTCCAGCCAATTTTGGTTGGAAAAAGTCAAATGGTGCTCCTTCCATTCCGAGCTCTGCCGTGCGCCCAAACAGTGGTTCCCCCCCACATATGGGGTATCAGCGTACTCAGGACAAATTGTACAACAACTTATGTGGTCCAATTTCTCCTGTTACCCTTGGGAAAATAAAAAATTAGTGACTAAAAGATAATTTTTGTGGGAAAAAAATAGGATTTTTTATTTTCATGCCCGGGCATTATAAACTTGTGTGAAGCACTTGGGGGTTCAAAGTGCTCACCAAAGATCTGGATAAGTTCCTTAGGGGGTCTAGTTTCCAAAATGGGGTCACTTGTGGGGGGTTTCCACTGTTTAGGCTCATCTGGGGCACTGCAAACGGAACATGACCCCCATTAACGTCTGCATTCCAAAACGTTACTACTTCCTTTCCAAGCCCTGCCGTGCGCCCAAACAGTTTCCCCCCCCCACATATGGGGTATCAGCGTACTCAGGACAAATTGGACAACAACTTTTGGGTCCAATTTCCTTGGGAAAATTCAAAAATTTGGGACTAAAAAATTATTTTTGTGGAAAATTGATTTTTTTTTTTTTTCACACCCAGGCTTTATAAACTTTTGTGAAACACTTGAGGGTTCAAAGTGCTCACAACAGATCTAGATAAGTACCTTAGGGGGTCTAGTTTCCAAAATGGTGTCACTTGTGGTGGGTTTCCACTGTTTAGGCGCATCAGGGGCTCTCCAAACGCGACATGGCATCCAATCTAAATTCCAGCCAATTTTAGTTTGAAAAAGTCAAACGTCGCTCCTTCCCTTACGAGCTCTGCCGTGTGCCCAAACAGTGGTTTTCCCCCACATATGGGGTATTGGCGTACTCAGGAGAAATTGCATAACAACCTTATCTGTCCATTTTCTCCTTTTACCCTTGTGAAAATAAAAAAAAAGTTTGTAAAAGATAATTTTTGTGGCTAAAAAGTAAAATATTCATTTTTTCCTTCCACGTTGCTTTAGTTACTGTGAAGCACCTGAAGGGTTAATAAACTTCTTGAATGTGGTTTTGAGTACCTTGAGGGGTGCAGTTTTTAGAATGGTGTCACTTTTGGGTATTTTCTGCCATATAGACCCCTCAAAGTGACTTCAAATGTGAGGTGGTCCTAAAAAAAATGGCTTTGTAAATTTTGCTGTAAAAATGAGAAATCGCTGGTCAACTTTTAACCCTTATAACTTCCTAACAAAAAAAAATTTTGGTTCCAAAATTGTGCTGATGTAAAGTAGACATGTGGGAAATGTTATTTCTTAACTATTTTGTGTGATATATTTCTCTGTTTTAAGGGAATAAAAATTCAAAGTTTGAAAATTGCAAAATTTTAAAAATTTTCGCCATATTTGCGTTTTTTTTCACAAATATACGCAAGTTATATCGAAGAAATTTACACTAACATGAAGTACAATATGTCACGAGAAAACAATCTCAGAATCGCGAAGATCCGTTGAAGCGTTCCAGAGTTATAACCTCAAAAGAGACAGTGGTCAGAATTGTAAAAATTGGCCCGGTCATTAACGTGCAAACCACCCTTGGGGGTGAAGGGGTTAAAGTCCACTAGTAAGATTAGTTTCTCCTTCCTATGGGTTTGGATTTTTTTCTGAAGTTTGTTAAGAAATTTTAAATGTCTCCTGTTCGGTGTGTATATATTTACAATAGTGCATAGTTTGTTGTTTATCTGGCAGATTAAAATAAGGGATCAGCCTTGGGAGGTCGCTTACCTCCTCTATTAATTTGAATGGAACGGAATCTCTGAAGATAGTGATAATTAGAGTTGAGCAAAACAGGTTGTCAGATTCAAAAATCACCGACTTTCGTCAAAGTCCATAGCGTGAGGTCGGCCATGCGGTCGTCGACCCGAGCGCCAAAGTTGGTTTTCCCATAATGCTTGCAGGCGCCTTTTTTCAGCCAATAAGCAAGGACGTACACTGTGGGCAACGAGATGACATTGGCAGCGTCCACCACCATCTTAGAGAAGGGCATTGCAGTGATTGGCTTGCTTTGGGGGGCATCATAGTGGCTATAAAAGCCCTGACCGCCGACCGCCATTTTACTTCTGCCGATCTTAGTGTAGGGAGAGGTTGCTACCTCTGTTTCTCAGTAGGGAGAGAGTTAGGCAGGAAAAAAAAGTGATTCTATGCTTCTGATGATAGCGATTGTGCTGTACAGTTAGTGTGCAGTGACAGGGGAGGATTTTGTTGTGTGCAGCAGCGCTGGTTATTAGGCTGCCTGCCAGTGACAGGGGAGGAATTTCTTGTGTGCAGCAGCAGAGCTGATTATTAGGCTGCTTGCTAGCTGTATTGCTATGTGTACACTGCTGTGCAGACTGCTTTTTACACAGCACCTACATAGCACTAATACTTTTATTCGTTTTTTTCTGCACGGTTACCGAGCGTTCATTTCTTCCCACACCGTATAGAGCTGTACGCTCCTCATACACTAACCGTGTGCCAGCTGGTATCACGGACAAATACATGCTGACTATCTATGTGTGACTCCGGAAATATATACGGAGATTACAATTTTCCCCAAAAACATATACAGCTGGAATCTTCTGATACAGAACCGTTTTTCTCCCTTCTGTATTACGGTCAAATCCATACTGAGAGAGCATCTGTGTGTTACTCCGGAAATATATACGGAGATTTACAATTACCCCTACACTGTATACGCCTGGTATCTTCGGATACATTAGCCTTTTTGCTTTTTGTATTCTGGTCTATTCTATACTGAGCCTGTGAGCTTCTGTGTGTTACTCCGGAAATATATACGGAGATTTAAATTTTCACAAAAACCGTATACAGCTGGTATCTTCTGATACAGTAAGTTTTTTCTGCCTTCTGTATTACGGTCAAATCCATACTGAGAGAGCATCTGTGTATTACTCCGGAAATATATACGGAGATTTACAATTACCCCTTCACTGTATACGCCTGGTATCTTCGGATACATTAGCCTTTTTGCTTTTTATATTCTGATCTACCCCATATTGAGCCTGTGAGCATCTGTGTGTTTACTCTGGAAAAATATACGGAGATTTAAAATGACCCCAACACTGTATACAGCTGTATGCTTCTGATACATTACCCTTTTTCTTTTATATTCTGGTGTGATCCATACTGAGCCTGTGAGAGTCTGTGTCTGACTCTGGAAATATATATATAGGAGATTTAAAATTACCCCAACACTGTATACAGCTGTACGCTTCTAATACATTACCCTTTTTCTACTTTTTATATTCTGGTCTAATCCATACTGAGCCTGTGAGCGTCTGTGTGTTACTCGGGAAATATATACAGAGATTTAAAATTACCCCAACACTGTATACAGCTGTACGCTTCTGATACAGAACACTTTTCTACTTTTTATATTCTGGTCTAATCCATACTGAGCCTGTGAGAGTTTGTGTCTGACTCCGGAAATCTATACGGAGATTTACAATTTACCCCTAAACTATATACACCTGTTATCTTCAGATACAGTACCCTTTTTTCTGCTTTTTATATTCTGGTCTATTCCATACTGAGCCTAAGAGCGTCTGTGTGTGTCTCCTGAAATATATACGGAGATTTACAATTTTCCCCCATACTATATACACCTGGTATCTTCTGATACAGTACCCTCTTTCTGCTTTTTATATTCTGGTCTAATCCATATGAGCCTGAGAGCGTCTGACTGTGACTCCTCAAATATATACGGAGATTGAAATTTCCCCTTCACCGTCTACAGCTGTACCTTATGATACAGTACCATATATCTGCTTGTATTTTGGGTACATTTTTCCCAAACTTGAGGAAGTTTGGTGGAAGAGGCCATGGACGTGGGCGGGGGGGCCAGCTGGTACTGATGGTGGTGGTGGTGCATCTGCTGGTACTGCCAAAAGCACAATAGCACCTAAGGCTGGAGGTGTTGAGCCTGCTTCACGGTCTGGCTCCAGAAGGCCTGGAAGGCTCCCTTTTCTGGAGTAGGTAAACCTGCTTTTAAAGACGGAGCATCAGAACAGGTTTTGGCTTACATCGCCGAAACAGCCTCCAGCTCTATCTTCTCCTCTTCTGAAGTTTCAAAAACTGCAAGCACTGAGTCATCAGTGCAGGCTCCTTGTCAGGAGCAACACCTTTCCTTGTGTCCTTCACCCCCACCAAAAGTGAAGGATGCGGCAGGCCACACTTCTGATTACTCCATGGAGCTCTTTTCACATATCGTGCCTGGGTTATCAAGTCAAATCCTGAATTCTGCAGTCCAAGATGAATCTGACATGGAGTGCAGTGATGCACAGCCACTGCTAGATGATTCTGCTGGTACATTGACCCAGAGCACTACATTGCCCTCGCATACTATACCACCTTACACGGTGACACAGAAGAAGGTGCACATGAAATTGAAGAGGAGGTGATGAATAACCCAGTTGTTGACCCGGATTGGTATCCATTTTGGGAAGAGGGTGCCGCTGGCAATAGCTCAGGAGAGGAGGAGGATCCGCAGCAGGCATCGACATCGCAGCTGCGGTTATCTGGCAGGCCCGTAGCAGTCCAAAAACGTGTTAAAAAAACAAAAAGGGTTGCAGGACAGCTTGGCCAGACGGTCAAATTAGCACAGCATGCAAGCCCTGAAAATTTGTACCATACTAGGAAGAGTGCAGTGTGGCACTTTTTTGACCAAAATCCTATTGATGAGGCAAAAGTTATCTGTAAGAAGTGCATAAGGACCTTGAGCCATGGGAAAAATCTCCAAAATTTGAATACCAGTTGAATGCTTAGACATTTAAACACCATGCACTTGCAAGCATGGACGGACTACAAAAACCTCAGGTGCACATGTGCACCTGCTCCAACTGAAGGTAGCCAGCAACGCTACATCGCTTCCCCCACTGTAAGCCCACCGGTTAGCACACCACCCATAAAGAAATGTTGAGGTGTCATCGCAAGCCAAATCAGTCAGGGAGTCACAATGTTTATGCACCGAAAGACTGAATCTAGGCCATCACCACCACCACCATCACCAACCCATGGCTGGGCAGTCTACATCTTGAGCCGGGCAAGGTAGTCTGTGATAACGGCCGAAATTTTTTGTGACTGCCATAGCCCTGGCCAAAAACTCAGACACATAGCTTGCCTGGCTCACACCTTGAACCTGGTGGTGCAGTGCTTCCTAAATAATTTATCCGGAGTTAACACCCTGCTCCATAAGGTGCAAAGACTGTGCTCACACATCCGTCCAGCCTACACCTCAACATATGCCGGTTTTTGCACCTCCCTAACTGGGCTGTACCCCCCTAGGGCCAGCGTCAGTACCTGGTGCACCCGGCAAATGCTGTTCCCCTGAGCAGGTGGGGGGCCCACTTGTGGGCGATGGGCACTGGCACAGGGCCCCTAAAAGTACGCCGCTGTCTCTGACGCGGGGGGGCCCACTCGCCGTCAGAGACACCCTGGTGTACTATGAGGGGCCCTGTGCCAGTGCTGTCACCCACGAGATGGGCTCCCCTGCTTGCTCAGGGCTCCAGCACTTGCAATACTTACCTCTCCCTGCTCCACCGCTGTGACATCTTCCGCGTTTCCTGACAATGACATTCAGGTCAGAGAGCGCGATGACGTCATGTCTGTGCGCCCTCTGCCTGAACAGTCACATGCAGAGAGTGGAAGATGGCAACGCTGAGAGTCCAGAGTAGAGCAGTGCCCAGCCAGGGGAGGTATTTCATTTTTTTGAGTAAATCAAGTTTATTTAGGTATTCAACACATCAATCATTAATAACAGGAAGAGAAAAGAACATACCTCTTCTACTATCACTTGCAAAAAAAAAAATTAGATAGCAACTATAACTTTTCCCAGAACGTCATACATATAAAAAAAATGTTGGATGAGCGCCTGAGGTGTTTGCTCATGTAGGCAATTAACATCAGTCTGACTTTGTTTATAAATTTTAAAGAAGGTACCTAGACTAAGACTCTAGGTCTACAAAAGAAAAGAAGATACAGTAGAAACAAGGGGGAAAGAAGGGAAAAAAAGAAAATAAAAGGGGGAGGGGGAAGGATTTTAAGGAGTGGGGTAAGAAATGTGGCTCCATCCAGTAGGTTAACTCCTATGACCCATCATCTATGGGTCCATCAACCAAGAGTCCAATAACGATGATTCTCTAAACATAAACCCAGGGGGCCCAAGTGTTATATAACTTTCCTGTAGTACCATTCAGTTGTTCTATCAGCTGTTCCATTCTATATATGTCGTTGAGTTCCATAACCAAATCAGAACGAAGGGAACCTTTTCCTCTTTCCAAAATCTAGTAATCACATTACTGGTAGCAGTGAGAATATGTCTAAGGAGACCTTTCTTAAAAACTAGAAATCAAGGAGCTACACAAGGCCAGCAAAGCCACCTCCTTTGTGGGTGTAATTTTTTGGTTATAGACAGCTTGTTGCAGAGATCAAAGGATGCTAATCACAGTTTTCTGTATGAGTGGGCAGTGCCACCGAATTGTACAAATGAACCTCTACTTTTAAGCATCTCCAGCACGTATCCGGTGTTGTTGGATAAAATTATGTTTAAATTGATGGGCATCTGTACCACCTCAACAAGATTTTGTAGCTCCTCTCCTGTGATGTCGAACAGAGCAATGACCTGAATGTGCATAAGCGAATCTTTGTTCTTTCTTCAAATGATAAGGCTCTACCCAAATCAATCTCCCATTTTGAAAAAATACTGGGAAATCTCTCGATGGGGGTCTGCCCTTCTTGGAAGGTTTTGTATAATAAAGAGATAGTGTGATCTATAGAGTTTGTTGATAAACAAAGAGACTCAAACGGAGATAATATTCAGTATGCATCGGATTGTTTGGCTAATTTAATAATAAACCTTATTTGTTCATAAAAGAACCATGCACCTGTTGGCGGCTCCTTGTTTTGAAAAATGTCCTGGAGAACCTCATCCCTGTCCTTGTAACATAATCATGGACTATGGGCATGAAGCTCTATTTTTATGTAGATAAGTGTCTCTTTTAATCCTGCAGGATGGATTGTCATACATAGGAGTTAGGGGACCAGGAGACGAAGAGACTCCCAGCTCTCGACTCCCTCTTTTGATAAATGATATCATGTTTTTGGTGAGGAAGGGTAAAGGTATATCCCGTTCTTCCGTCGGGAAACAAATAACTATACGGGAGTCCCGTCTATTAAGATTATTTTCTAATGTAACACATTTTTTGGTGTTTTTTATTATGAAACAGCTCTAAAATACATGTACCTATTGCTGCTTGACTATACATAGCAAAATCTGGCAGACCTTCTTTCTACTTCACAAAAAGTATGAAATACGTGCTCGTTTTGAGACCAAATTAAACGAGTAATAGCTTTTTTTAAGATGTGAGAAAAAGGAGGCAGGTAATTACAAGGGATTGTTTGGAAATAATATAGGAGATGGGGTAATAGATCCATTTTAATAGCGCTCACTCTTCCAAACCAAGATAAAGGTAGTTTTATTTGCCATTTTTCTAAGTCTAACTCGCTTTATGTAAAGCTGTCTTAAGTTTGCTTCATAAAGATTGGATACTTTGGCGGGTGATTTTTTATTCCTAGATCACTGCCAAAGTATCCAATAGATAATCCAAGAGAATCTGAACACCACTTAAAGGGAAATGAAGCTGCCAAACTCTCCACCTCACTTGGTTGATTGAGATATTGAGAATCTCCGATTTGTGGGTATTAATTTTGAAATTGCTCAGACGCCAAATCTATGTAATTCTGAGATAATATTTGGGAGACTTATAGTTGGGGAAGAGACATACAATAGGACATCATCTGCAAAAAAGTGCCAGGTTGTGCTCTTCTGATTGGGCTTTTATGCCTCTAAGGAGGGATTATTCCGTATCGCGGTTGCTAGATATTCCATAGTAGCATATAAAAAAAGGGTGAAAGAGGACAGCCTTGCACATGCCGTTCGTAATTAAAAATGTGTTGAAAGTGCACCATTCATTTTAACTTGGGCACTGGGAGATGAGTACAGGGCAGAAATTCTACGGAGCATAGTTTCCTTTAAGCCTATTCCTTCTAAACGTTTGAAATAAAAACCCAGTGCACGCTGGTTGAAAGTCTTTTCTGCGTCAGTAGACAGAATGCACATGGGTTCCTCTTTCTTGACCACCCATCAATCAAAGAAATAGTTCGGACGGTGATATTTCATTTTTTTAAATGTTTGGAGCAATATATGGGGAGCATTATACACTGGAGATTATATATGGGGCCCATTTAACACTTGAGCATCATAGATAGGGCCCTTAGAAACTGTAGCATTATATATGGGGCCCATCATACACTGTAGCATTAATAAATGGGGCACATTATACACTGGAGCATCAGCCATGGGGCACATCATATACTGGAGCATCATATGGGGCCCATGATACACGTAGCATTATAAATGGGGCACATCATACCTGGAGCATCAGCCATGGGGCCCATCATATACTGGAGCATCATATGAGGCCCATCATACACGTAGCATTATAAATGGGGCCCATCATACACTGGAGCATCACCATGAGGCCCATCATATGCTGGAGCATCATATGGGGACCAATCATACACTGTAGCATTATAAATGGGGGCCCATCATATACTGGAGCATCATCTATGGGCCCATCATACACTGGAGCATCATATGGACCCATTATATATGGAGCATTTTATAGGCCCATCAAACACTGGACATCATCCATGGAGTCCATCATATATTAGAGCATCATATGGGGTTCATATTTATCAGGCATCATAGAGGGTATGGAGCATCATATGGCCTATTCTTTATGGAGCATTATATGGAACCCATTCTGCATGGAGCAATATATGGGGCCCATCATACACTTGAGCATCATAGAAGGGCCCATTAATACACTGGAGCATTCTAAATGGGGCACATAAGACACTGGAGCAGCATATACGGGGCCCATTATACACTGGAGCATCATACATGGGGCCCATCATATACTGGAGCATTATAAATGAGGCCCTTAAGACACCGGAGAAGCATATATGGGCCCATCATATACTGGGCATTAAAATGGGGCCCATTATCTATGGACATTATATTGGCCCATCATACACTGAAGCATCATCCATGGGGCCCACTCATATACTGGAGCATCATATGGGGTTCATTATTTATGGGGCATCATATAGGGTATGGGCATCATATGGAGCACAAATAGGGCCTATTCTGATATGAGCATTATATGGAGCCCATTCTGCATGGAGCAATATATGGGGCCCATCATATACTGTATGGGCTTTATATGCGACTCATTATACTGTATGGAGCAATATGTGGGGCTCATTCTACTCTATGGGGACCGTCCTATACTATATGGCACATTATAATGGGGACCATCATATACTGTAGCATTATGCGGAGCTCATCATATACTGTATGGAACATTATATGGGACCAATTATGTATGGAGCAATATATGGGGCTCATTATTCTGTATGGAGCAATATATGGGGCTCATTATTCTGTATGGCGCACGATGTGGTGGGTATAATACTGTATGGAGGAATATACTGTCCGGTTTTTGAGCTTTGTAGATTTTAAAATAGATATCAGTCATGTAATGTAAGAAGTGAAGTATTTGTCATTGTACTATACCTCTATTTCTGTGCAGTATCGGAGCATCCATGCCTTGGTGGTAGTTGTTAAAGGGGCCCACTGACACTTTCGCCGGGGCACGCGAAACCTGGACCAGCCCTACTCCCAACAACTTTAGCCAAATAACCCCCAGTTTTCAATGCATAATATTATTATAAAGTAAATTAAGGTTGCCAAGCATAAGTAATAAGAATTGATGTCGTTGGCATTTAAAGGGCACTGTAGGTGTGTTTACTGTCCTCCACTCCCTGCCAACTTTGCTTCCCCATTGACTTGCATTGGGGTTTCGTGTTTCAGTTGGACCTCCGACTTTTCCTGATAGTCGGCCGATTTCGTTCGACTCAACTTTTGAGAAAGTCGGGTTTCATGAAACCCGAATCGACCCAAAAAAAGGCAAAGTCGCTCATCTCTAGTGATAATATCTCCGGCTTTCCTTCTTACATCTAAAGATGAAAAAATATGAGGGTAATTTTTTATCGGGGGAAAAAAACAGGATATTGTCCTTTGCAAATTTCACCTCCGCAGGCAGATTATTTTGCTTGACACGCTTAAATTTTCCCTTTCCCAAAAAGTGAACCTTTTACATGGGCTGTTTAAGGCTTCTGACGTTATAGGAAAGAACCTAAAATTCATTTAGCTTTAATCAAAACGAAGGGAAAAAAATTTACCAAGCCAATCAAAATAGGCAATAAAAAGTAAAAAAAAAATATTGCACAAAGGTGACGTAATCAAACAGAATAACGAAAAAACCAAAACACAATGAATCCAAAAAATTGGAGAATTCTCCAAAGGATCCCGCTCTCAGTGGGGCTCTTCTTTGGGGGGTAAAGTCTGTGTGAAGGGGGACCCACAAAACCCCTTTTATTTTAAAGAGGTACACAGAAAAGAATTAAGTTGTTTATTTTAAAACAGGGTAATTACATTATACAATCCCATAACATGTTTTTCTAGGGAGCCTCACAAAGCCATAAAATTTTGTCTTCAAGGGAGGAAATGAGGGAAAAAAATTCCATTCCTTCTCTGAGGTAATTGAAGGAATAGTTTTCCCCCTAAGAAAACCAAGAGTTTTTTCTAGGGGGAAACCCCACATTGCGAATTTTTTGCTCTCAAATCTGGGTGACCTCCCAAATTCCCTTCTGGGATTTATGTCACTTTAGAGAAATCTGTGAAGATTAAAAATTTGGTCAAAACAGCTCTGGGAAGGAAAACATTTTTTTTTCATGTGGTTTTGAAATTCTTTTTTTGGTTTAAAGAAACGGAGTTAAAAATAGTGTCCCGGGTCATCCGGGGAAAAAATTTTTGGTTTGGCAGCCGGGCCTATCAATATCACTCGGATGGTTAATGGGAATAGCTTTTTTTAACATTTTTTTGATGTCCTTAACTCCGACGTGAAAAAGCTTTCAGGGATTTCCTTAATTTTTTTGTTTATGGGCCCTATTTCTCAAAATCTGTAGTTTTTTGTTTTTAGGCTATTTTTTTCTGTTGAGAGTGAAATTTGTTTGAAAGGATGCAATTTGGTGTTCTCCCGCAATTCTTTCTCGACTTTTCCATTCTAAAGGGGAAGTTATCACAGACAACTTGGAAGGATTTTTTTTGGACTTCAAAGCCCAATTTTTTATATTTTCTTTATGGTTAGATAATTAATTGAATCAAAACTTCATTGGGTTTAATCCTGCTTTGGAAATACCCCTTTTTTTAATAGGGGGATTTGTACCTCTCTATTTTTGATACTTGGTACATTCTTTTTTTGACTTGGATTTGATTGGGTGCGTCGGAGAGGTGTACTTGAAA
>JARQOD010000001.1:900047864-900058965 GCA_033576555.1 Oophaga sylvatica
TTTTATTACAATTTCCACTTTTTGCAAAAATGCAACTTTTTCCACAAATTATATTAAAATATTTTTTTTTTAATAAAAGTTAAAGTGGTTTACAAATGTTGTCTGTCATTTCTTTATAGGATGTTAAGTAACAAATGTATTAAACCAGGTAAACATGTGGGTACACAAACACCAACATCTGTTAGGGTAATACGTCAAAAATATCTACATAACTTTGAGGAACATAAATTTTACCTTTTTGCCAAAGTTTTGACCCGGGTTGTAGAGTATTGAAAGTATCTTACCTTTTTCCAAAACTTGTGTACTTTGTTCGGTAATCCCCTTGCAGGTACACATTTTTGGTAAAAAGGTGAAATACTTTGGGTTATTTAAAAAAAAAAGACAGGGACACAACTATGGCCAAAAGGTAACATACAGTACAAAACACACAAGAAGGTAGAAAACTTTCCTTATTGTGGGTACAGAAAGATTTTTAAAAGAAATAATCAATTGATCACACTCTGTCATCCTGCCAGTCTACTCTACCTTCTGGTGACACAAAGTATTGGGCAAAATGGTCCCTCATTCTTGAAACCGCCAGTGTACTCCGAGTGGTAATGTTGCTGTAGTCGTGCAAGGTTGTTTCTTGATTGTGGTCCTCAATAGAAATCGGTTCCTTGGTGATCACAAAATTATGTAGGATTACGCACGCTTTAACAACATCATCCACAGTCTCTGTCTTCAAGTTTATCGCAGTCAAAAGGACACGCCATTTGGCTGTCATAATCCCAAACGCACACTCCACCATCCATCTGGCTCTTGTGAGGTGGTAGTTGAAAATTCTCTTTGTATGGGTCAATCCTCTGCTGGCGTACGGCTTCAAGAGGTGTTCGGACAGCTGGAATGCCTCATCACCTACACACACGAAAGGCATAAGGTATAGGTGGGCCAGAGGTTTGAGGCAGTGGCCTAGGGGGTGGAAGCTGAAAAGTGTTTCCTTACAGTCTCCGCCCCATAGCAGAAAGTTTAAACACTTGAGAGTCATTGGACCGTCCATAAGACCCAATGTCCACAGCAATAAATTTGTACTCCGCATCAACAATAGCCATCAGGATGACCGAAAAATATTTCTTGTAGTTAAAGAATTCTGATCCGGTTCCTACAGGCTTTTGAATGCGGATGTGTTTGCCATCAACAGCGCCCAGGCAATTTGGAAACTGGCAGATACGGAGAAACTGGTCCGCTATTACAAGCCACAGGTCTGTAGTTGGCTCAGGAAGAAATTCTCCAACCAAAGAGTCCCACAGAGCACGACAAGTGTACTTGATGATGCCTGATAGCGTAGAAATTCCAAGGCGACACTGGAAATGGAGCGATGACAGCGTTTCTCCAGTTGCCAGAAATCTATAAACAAAATAGAAAAAAGAAATTAGTTCACAATCACAGCATTACATAGCAGAAATCAGCTATAACTATTGGAGATACCAAAAAAAAAAAAGGAAAAACACACTGTTTTTGACCATGTTTTATTGTACTTATATGGTTCCCTTGTTGTCCTGTGATGTTAAAAAAAATTATAACAACAATACAAGTGTGCTCAAGCAAGCAGATCCAATACATATAGCTTACCTTATAGTGACCATGAGACGCTCCGCAGGAGAAATCGAGAAGCGACAATAGGTGTCGGATCTTCGGATTTGTTCTCCAACACGCTCCAGCAAAAAGTCAAAATTCTCTTTCTTCATCCGAAGATAGGCAAAAAATTTCTCAGGGTTTTCTCTCAGCTTCGCCTCCGCTGTAAAATCCACCAGATTCTTGAAGATATTGCCAATAATAACATCCATGTTCGCCAGTCACTTGGAACTTGCTCTTCTCTCCAACCTGCACTTACTCCTCTACAACCTGTCAAAGATGGACTGTAGGAACAGTGTATATGTAGGATTACAGTAGCCAATCATGTTTGGAACCCCAAAAAAGGGCGTTTTTAAAAACCGGATCCGGCGTAATCCGTCGATAAACGGATAAAAAACCGGATACACCGGATGAGACGGATCCGGTTTTTGTTCGGATGCCCGAGACGGATCCGGTGAAAAACCGGAAGCGTCTCATCCGGTTTTACATACTAGTTGCCGGATGCGGAGATCCGGAAAAACGCCCGTGGCGCCGTCAGGAGCAAAACGGATGTGGGAAAGAGGCCTTAAGGATATTCTCACAAATGAAAACAGGTGCATTGTGTTTTTTGTTAATTCTATCATGATGTCATAGGAGGCTGTGCCTCTCGATATATATTAACTTCTGTTGTTGTAATACTACGACTAAAAGCTATGGCCAGAAACGCGTAAGAATGCTACATGATTTTATAATTTGTCTGGACTACTTTTTTTAAAAGAATGAAATGAAGAATTATATTTCATTGAAATTCAGTTTGCTGATCCAATTTTTTTTTCTAAATTATCCGATGGTCAAACGGAATCTGGATCCTAACAGGAACATCAGAGGCTATCTACCAAATAACACACGGTGAGGCATTATTCCCTTTCTTTTGTTGGTTTTTCTCAACATGAAGTACAATATGTCAAGAAAAAACAGTCTCAGAATCATTGGTATAAGTGTTAGGGGTCAAGTTCCCGCTTCTTCACAAGGGGAATCTCGAGTCATTCTTGCTGCGGTCTCCCATTCGTCTCCGGCCGCAGTGGACTCTGCTCTGCTTAGACATCAGTCCCAGCGTCTCGCCCAGTCTAACAGTGTGCAGAGGATTACTGCTGCCTCTCCAGGCTCTGCTATTGTGGCCAGTACTGGTTAGCGGCGAGCTGACGTCTTTAGGACAAAGTCCTTGTTTTCCCTTCTGAGCATGCCCAGGGTGAGATCTCTCATTGGAGATCAGAGGTCACATGCTCAGGTGTGGCAGCAGCCCCTATTGGCCCGCCAAGAAGGTCCTGTGACTACTGGTGTTCTGGAACAGTTTCATTGGTCCTTGTTTCTGGCAGGTCCTGTAGCTGTTACTATAAAAGGGTGGCATGGCTGGGCCGCCATGCGCTAATATCAATTGCATTATGTGCTTTGCGCCAGTGTGATCATGCATGCATGTGGTTAGGGTCCCGGCTGAAATAAGCCCCTAGAATACCGGCACCTCCGGTGAGAAGATTTGAGTGCAAGTGGTTAGGGCTTGTGTTATGTTTCGGTAGCTGAGGAGTGCAGGTAAAAAAGGCAATACACCAGAGCAGTTGGAATCTATGAGATTGCAGTACCCTGACTAACCACCACAACTAGAGGCAGCCGTGGAGCGTTCCTACGTTGGTCCTAGACGCCTCGTCACAGCCTGAGAAACTAGCTACACCGAAAGATAGAAAGAGGAAAGCTATCTGCCCCGGAGCAGATCCCCAAAGACAAAGAAAGCCCCCAAACATGTAATGGCGGTTAGACAAGAAGAAATACTGACACAGACAGAAAATAGAATGAGCAAACGTTGGGGCCCAAACTATCTAAATAGGAAAGGATAGGTAGGGTACTTACTGCAATCTCAAAAAACCCTGAAAAGCACCAACTCTACTAATTTCAAAAACACCTGAGATCACACGACCTCTACCACCTAAATTAGCTCTCTGGTGTAACAAAATCAAAACAGCAGCCACTGAAAAAACTGGAAAAAGCAAAATGTACAAACATCAGTGGCTGAACAAAACTGAGAGGGCAAAAGCCCCGGAGGGGACCCAGAAGGACCCCACAGAAGTGCAGGACAAAATGCAAAAATCAAGCACAAAAACAAAAAGAAGAAAATGTCTTATCTGTTAGCAGGAGATGCAGGCACGACACAGCAGGCAACAAAGGAAACAGGAATCAAGGATTGAGACCAGAACAATTGATCACCGGCAACCCTGATGGGAAGGCAACTCCCTTATATAAGACCAGTCAGTAACACCTGATTCCCAATCCTCACAATCTTCACTGGGCAGACCAGTACCGCTTGTAACCACCAGAGGGAGCCTCTGCTCAGAACTCATATCAAGCCCATTCACAACAGTACCCCCCCCTTGAGGAGGGTCACCGAACCCTCATTTGAGCAACCAGGTCGGTCAGGATGAGTTCTATGATACGCACGGATGAGTCTCCTAGCATGGATGTCCGAAGCAAACACCCAAGAATTGTCTTCCTGACCATAACCTCTCCACTTAACCAAATACTGGAGTTTCCGTCTAGAAAAACGAGAATCTAATATTTTCTCAACCACATACTCCAGATTGCCCTCAACCAAAATAGGGTCAGGAGGCACAGCAGTAGGAACCACTGGCTCAACAAACCTCTTCAACAAGGACTTGTGGAACACGTTATGGATCTGAAATGTCCCTGGAAGAAGCAAACGAAAAGAAACAGGATTAAGAATCTCCATGATCTTATAAGGTCCAATGAACCTAGGCTTAAATTTAGGAGATGCCACTCTCATAGGAATATTTTTTGAGGACAACCAGACCAAGTCCCCCACTTTAAACCGAGGACCATCAGTCCTATGCCGGTTAGCAAACCGCTGGGCTCTCTCCTGAGAGAGGGAAAACCTCTCCACTACCTGGTCCCAAATCTGTTGCATACGCTCCACAACAGAGTCAACACCCGGACAGACAGAAGCCTCCGTCTGTCCTGAAGAAAATCGAGGGTGAAAACCAGAATTACAGAAAAATGGAGACATCAAAGTGGCAGAGCTAGCCCTATTATTAAGAGCAAACTCAGCCAAAGGCAAAAAAGAGACCCAGTCATCCTGATCAGCAGACACAAAGCATCTTAGATAAGTCTCCAATGTCTGGTTTGTTCTTTCAGTTTGACCATTGGTCTGAGGATGAAACGCCGAGGAGAAAGACAATTGAACACCAAGTTTAGAACAAAAGGTCCTCCAAAATCTGGAAACAAACTGGACTCCTCTGTCAGACACAATGTTCTCAGGAATGCCGTGTAAACGAACCACGTGCTGAAGGAACAACGGCACCAATTCAGAGGAGGAAAGCAACTTAGGTAATGGCACAAGATGTATCATCTTGGAAAACCTATCACAAATCACCCAGATGGCGGTCATTCTCTGAGAAACAGGGAGGTCGGAAATTAAATCCATAGAGATATGGGTCCATGGTCTCTTGGGCACAGGCAATGGCATCAATAAACCACTAGAGCGAGAGCAAGGTTTGGAGCGAGAGCAAGTCCCGCAGGACTGCACAAATTCCCTGACATCACGAGACAAGGTAGGCCACCAAAAGGACCGACTAACCAAGTCTCTGGTACCAAAAATTCCGGGATGACCAGCCAATGCGGAACAATGAATCTCAGACATCACACTCTTTTTCCACTGGTCCGGGACAAACAATTTTCCAACAGGGCAGCGCTCGGGCCTATCCTCCTGACACCCCTCCAGAGCAAGTCTCAAATTGGGTGAGATGGCGGAAAGAACTACACCCTCTTTCAAAATAACAGAAGGATCAGATAACTCAGGAGAGTCCGCAAGGAAACTCCTCGAGAGGGCATCCCCTTAACATTCTTAGTGCCAGGAAGAAAGGAAACCACAAAATTAAAACGTGTGAAACACAAGGCCCACCTGGCCTGTCTAGGATTAAGTCGCTTGGCAGATTCCAGATAAACCAGATTCTTATGGTCCGTAAGGACCACCACCTGATGTTTGGCTCCCTCCAGCCAATGTCTCCACTCTTCAAAAGCCCACTTCATGGACAATAACTCCCGATTACCCACATCATAATTACGTTCAGTTGGAGAAAATTTTCGAGAGAAAAAGGCACAAGGGTTACTTTTAGAGGTCTCAGGATCTCTTTGGGACAAAACGGCACCTGCCCCAATTTCAGAGGCATCAACCTCCACCTGAAATGGCAGAGAAACATCAGGCTGCCGTAGAACAGGAGCAGAAGTGAATCTCTGCTTAAGTTCCTGAAATGCAGAGACTGCCTCAGGAGGCCAATTTACCACATCGGAACCTTTTTTGGTCAAATCAGTTAATGGTTTAACAATAACCGAGAAATTACCAATAAATTTACGATAAAAATTGGCAAAACCCAAGAATCTTTGAAGAGCCTTTAATGAAGCAGGTTGGACCCAATCACAGATGGCCTGAACCTTGACCGGGTCCATTTCAATAACAGATGGGGACAAAATGAATCCCAGAAATGAGATCCTCTGTACACCAAAAAGACACTTTGATCCCTTCACATACAGAGCATTCTCTCTCAAAATCTGGAATACAGTTCGAACATGTTTCACATGAGAGTCCCAGTCATTGGTAAAAATCAAGATATCATCCAAATAAACAATCAGAAATTTATCCACAAAATCCCTGAAAATGTCATTCATGAAGGACGGGAAGACAGAAGGAGCATTAGTGAGCCCAAAGGGCATCACAAGGTACTCAAAATGCCCTTCAGGGGTATTGAATGCCGTCTTCCATTCATCCCCGTGCTTAATGCGAATAAGGTTATATGCCCCCCTGAGGTCAAGCTTGGTAAACCAAGTAGCATTTTTCACCCTGGAAAACAGGTCAGAAATCAAGGGTAACGGATATTGATATTTCACAGTAATATTGTTCAAAAGACGATAATCAATACACGGCCTCAATGAACCATTCTGTTTGGCCACAAAGAAAAAACCGGCACCCAAGGGTGAAGAGGATGGTCTGATATGACCCTTCTCCAATGACTCCTTGATATAAGACCGCATAGCGTCATGTTCAGGTACAGACAAGTTAAAAAGGCGACCTTTAGGGAATTTACTACCAGGCACTAATTCAATAGCGCAGTCATAGCTCCTATGGGGAGGTAAGGATGCAGATTTACTTTCGCTAAACACATCAGAAAAATCAATCAAAAAGTCAGGAACATCCTGAGCCTGGGGGAGGCAGAAAAAACAGGAGTATTGGTATTAACACATTGGCAGCCCCAACTGGTTACAGACACAGATTTCCAATCCAAAACAGGATTATGAGATTGTAACCAAGGGAAACCCAGTACGATAATATCATGTAGATTATACAGAACCAAAAATTTACAGCTCTCCTGATGATCAGGTTCAACCCTCATTATCACCTGAGTAGAGAACTGAGGTTTATTCTCAGCCAAAGGGGTAGAATCGATCCCCAGAAGGGGAATAAACTTCCGTAGGGGTATCAAGGGAAACCCACAACGTTTAGCAAAATCATAATCCATCAGGTTAATAGCTGCTCCCGAATCAACGAAAGCCTGAGCAGAAAATGTGGACAGAGAGCATTTCAGAGTAACAGTTAATAAAAACTTAGTCTGAACACTACCCAAGACAACTGAGCGTGCAAAACGTCTTCCCCGCTTAGGGCAGACCGAAATAGAATGAGAGGCATCACCACAGTAGAAACATAACCCATTGTGCTTCCGAAACTCATGACGCTGTGCCCCAGAAACCACTCTATCACACTGCATGGATTCAGAAGCAGGTTCACAAGGCAACACTATCCCACGCATACTTCTCCGCTCACGCAAACGTCTGTCAATTTGAATTGCTAATGACATAGAATCATTGAGACCAGAGGGGACAGGGAATCCCACCATAACATCCTTTACATTATCTGACAGACCCTTCCGAAAAAGGGCTGCCAAAGCGTCGTCATTCCGATTGGTCAGGACTGCCCACTTACGGAATCTCTGACAGTATAACTCAGTGTCATCAAGCCCCTGATTTAATGCCAACAAGGCTTTTTCAGCTTGATCAGTGACATTAGGCTCATCGTACAATAACCCCAAAGCCTGAAAAAATGCATCAACATCACTCAAGACAGGATCCCCAGGTGTCAGGGAAAAAGCCCAATCCTGAGGATCGCCGCGCAGGAGAGAGATGACAATTTGAACCTGCTGCGCTGCGTTCCCTGAGGACTTAGATTTTAAAGCAAAAAACAATTTACAGTTATTTTTGAAATTCTGAAACTTAGCTCGATCCCCTAAAAACAAATCTGGCATGGGAATCCTAGGTTCCACCACAGGCAACCTAGCAAGATATGCAGCAATACTCCGAACCTCAGTGGCAAGCTGATCCACACGGCCAGATAACTGTGCAACTCCATTGAGAGAAAAACTCCTCCCCAGCACCCAGAGATACAGAGGGAAAAAAAAAGCAACAAACAGAAAAATATCTCTGACAACTCTGACAACCGTTTTTTTTTTGTTTTTTTTTTCTTTCACAATATTTTCCCTTCTGTGAGTACCATACAATTTTGGGCCGGTGATACTGTTATGTTTCGGTAGCTGAGGAGTGCAGGTAAAAAAGGCAATACACCAGAGCAGTTGGAATCTATGAGATTGCAGTACCCTGACTAACCACCACAACTAGAGGCAGCCGTGGAGCGTTCCTACATTGGTCCTAGATGCCTCGTCACAGCCTGAGAAACTAGCTACACCTAAAGATATAAAGAGGAAAGCTATCTGCCCCGGAGCAGATCCCCAAAGACAAAGAAAGCCCCCAAACATGTAATGGCGGTTAGACAAGAAGAAATACTGACACAGACAGAAAATAGAATGAGCAAACGTTGGGGCCCAAACTATCTAAATAGGAAAGGATAGGAAGGGTACTTACTGCAATCTCAAAAAACCCTGAAAAGCACCAACTCTACTAATTTCAAAAACACCTGAGATCACACGACCTCTACCACCTAAATTAGCTCTCTGGTGTAACAAAATCAAAACAGCAGCCACTGAAAAAACTGGAAAAAGCAAAATGTACAAACATCAGTGGCTGAACAAAACTGAGAGGGCATAAGCCCCCGGAGGGGACCCAGAAGGACCCCACAGAAGTGCAGGACAAAATGCAAAAATCAAGCACAAAAACAAAAAGAAGAAAATGTCTTATCTGTTAGCAGGAGATGCAGGCACGACACAGCAGGCAACAAAGGAAACAGGAATCAAGGATTGAGACCAGAACAATTGATCACCGGCAACCCTGATGGGACATTCACAACAGGCTTGGCTGAAATAAGCCCCTAGAATACCGGCTTCTCCGGTGAGGAGATTGCTTGATTGCGTTGCTGTCTGCATGATCACGGATTGCTATCCGCACAGCAGTTGTGTGTGTATCCCTGTGGTGTTAACAGGACACAGTCTTTTTCTCAGCTGCTCTGTGATTCAACAGGGTTCGCTTTATGACGCTGGTTCAGCGCCCTAGCGTTTTACCTTGCGGCTCACTAAAGCTAAGTGAGTTCGCACCTATCGCCATATAGCGCTGTGACATTCCTGGGTATTAACAGAGTTCACACTTACTGCCACAGCGTGCTACGGCGTTTATTTTAGCGACTCTGCGGGATAACAGAGTTTGCTACTTTCGCCATCTTACTAGCAGCGGGCTTCGCTTGCACGGTGGACCCCGGGCTGCGAACGCACCTCTCTAATATATCTATTAGGTGCGTTCCGCAGACCCTAACAATACGTTGAAGTGTTCTAGAGCTATAACTTCATAAAGTGACAGTGGTCAGAATTGTAAAAATTGACTTGGTCATTAAGTACCAAAGTGACTCTGTCACTAACGGGTTAAAATGTGTCCTTCATATCCATGACAGAAATGTTCTAAACATGAAATGTTAGACTCTGACCTGGTTTGTCTCTTTGTGGGATATAATAGCATCCAGAAAATAATCTGTGTCTCTGGGTGATCTTTATGTGGAGCAAACGTGTGTGGGCTATCAGGGAAGCACTGTTCTACAGATTGCTGGTTTCTTTTAGCTGTTGGTAGCAAAGAGTTGAACCTATAAAAGATCAATAATATGTTAACATGCTTATCTGGTCAGTGTGAGAATTCAGGGCACTAGAGATGGTACTGCCGTATAGATCATAAGTGTTATACAAATATCTCACAACTCCGTTTCTCAAGAGCCACCAACTGAAGATGTTTTCGGGATTTCCCTAGTATTGAACAGGAGATAGAATTATCACCTGGGCAATACTAAGGAAATCCTTGAAACTTGATCTGTTAGTGGCTTTTTGGGAATGGAGTTGGCGAACATTGATATAAATCAGTATGAGCACATTAAGAATGAGAGAAGTTTAAGGGATAAGAAGCAGTATAAGACTTCATTCACACATCAGTATTTTTGATCAGTTTTTGATCAGTATGTCTATGTCAAAACCAGGAGCATCTCCAAAACACAGAAGAGGTATCGATCTAACAAGTTTTTCTCTGTAAGTTCCACTCTTGGCTTTGACGTACGAGCACTAATGCAAAATACTGACGCGTGAATGAGGCCTTAGGGCTGTGCATTCTTTAGAAGTTGACATACAGACAAGGCAACAGACTGTTGATATAAAGACTTTGCAACGTGGTTAGAATACGGTAGATTAATGGAAAACCACTAGCATGAACCTTTCTAACTATTCTACAAAGAAAGTAGTTTTATAAATGCATGTTATACCTACTATACACCTGCCCATATACCTACTAAATTCTCTGCCTCTTGTAAATGGCTCCCATTAATGTTAACATTCAGGTCTGTAGCACAGGACAGAATACACCACTAATATTAAAATATATAACTCTTATGTGTAATGTTAAAATATTTGTGACAAAACAGAAGCCTGGTTATACATAGAGAAGTGCACTATGCAGTATAAATAATATTTTAGACTAGAACTTTGTGCACTTTCTTAACATTCTGGAGGTTTATTCTTTTTACACTCACATTTGGATAAGTTCATTTTGGCAGTTCTTAGTAGACCATGAATATTTTATTTCCTTCAATAAGATGGATTTCATCTCTGTACTCATCTGCTGAGATACTAATACAAACTGCATTTTTATTTTCCATTTAATCACAATCTTAGGTATATATATATATTATATATTATATATATATATATAATATTATATATATATACAGACTTGGATAAAATATAAAATCAGCAATATACAGAATATAAATAAAAATGCACTTTACTAATTAACATATTATTTATATTCTGTAGGAAATGCAGTGACTGCACACTTTAGTTTCAGATTTGCGCAAGTAAGCTTGATCTTTTTATTTTTATTTCCTGAGCAATACTCAGTGCAATAGTAAAAATCATCATGACAGATCCGATTCCTAACTCTAATAGCTAATGGAAATTGCACAATTTTCTTGGAATCAGTT
>JARQOD010000001.1:900059065-900131168 GCA_033576555.1 Oophaga sylvatica
TCCCAAATTAAGTAAAGCTAAACCCAAATAGGCTTGTTTATCTTGTACATTTTTAAAAGGGAAGAATTTTTTTTGGTTTGTCATGGGTGTAGTATTACAAAAAAATTTTACGCGTATTTTTTTTGCGCCCCTTGGGCGAATAACGCGCCAAACCCTCACATTTGATAGTCACAAAATTCCCCACACCACCCTACCCTACCTACATGGGAAGGGTAGTGTGACGGAAAAGCTTTGCGCAACCAACTTTCTTTTTCCCTCTTCAACACTCTACAAGCAAAAAATGCATGTTTCACCGCAGCCCTTTATTGACGTACATAAAACATCGCATTTACCCAAAACTGTCCCTGTCTGATACAGACATAAATAACCTTTGCTACCGACCTTTGTTTCACCTACATTTGCGGCACACCTTAAATTGTACAAACAATGCCTAATTTTTTTTAAATGTTATTTTTATTGTACATTTTGTTCAAAATACATTGATGATCCATGCGGACAGTCTACAGTAAAAAAATTACGATTTTATAAACTTAAATAATTAATTTTCTGTGATGTCACAAAAAATTTTTGCGATATATGATGATGACTATTACAAAAATCCATTTTCTTCACTATTTTATGTTTAACTGGGTTTCCCTTAAGCATTATTCAAAAAAAAAAAAATTTTATTTTTATTTTTAAATTTACAACACTATTTTTTGTTACCAATTTTTTGGGGTTTGTTGTTCCTTTTAATTTTTGGCATGTGATATATCGTTTTTTTTGTATTTTCTTTATTTTTCCTTCTTAAAATTAGAAAACATGTGTATCTTTTCCCGTTTAGCCATAATAAAAAAAAATATTTAACTTCAGAGTCACAGTGGTTGATACCTTTTATGGAAAATGAAAAGAGGGAAAAAAATTTGCAAGCTTTAAAGGGCTACTCACGTCTCTTCTAGGGAAAAATAATTTAAAAAAAAAAAGACACATATTTCTATACCAAAAGGACACAGGAATAGTGCAATAGGTAAGCATAAGGGGCGTGCAGAACTGTCATTTTCCACAGGGATGAACATAAATAATGAACATTCCTAATAAGATAGAAAGTTTGATTCCCTCTCTTTGGGGTATTTTTGGGTTTCATACCCTGAAGGGCATAACAATTCCCTTAAAATTTAATAGAATGACATAAATCCATGTACTATTTCATTTCCCTCACAAAATGCAAAGGTCTGATACTTAATTCTGAACCTTTTTACTTTTTCCCTATTTAATTTTTATTTTAAACCGTAAATTCCCTATCCAGGTGCATACCGGCATACAAAGTCCTTTTTTCCCAAAGGTAAATTTAGAATTTTTTCGTGATTGTGTGGCGCTAAATTATCCTTTTTCCCTTTTTGTTGCCGGGCTCCCCTCACTTTTTCCCTCCCTCACTTTTCTTATATTCTGGTTTTTGTTGTTGGGAGAAAAATTGGGGTTCTTCATTTTTGGGTTTACTCTTAGCCGATGAAAACCCGAGAGTCTCGAAAAGCTTTGAATTTGTACCCCAAATTTTTATTAGCCATTAAAAGTTTCAAACCCCAGGGACTGTCAAGTAAAAATTTTTTCTATTTTTGTAATTGAAAACTCATTTTTTTGTCGAGTAAAACTTCATTTATTTTTTTTTGAATACATACATTTTCAATGGCCACGAACAAGGGCAATAACCAATTTTTTGTGCCTCCACCCCCTTGACCCGGCTTCAACGGCCAGTTGCTCCAAAGTTTTAGATGCACAGATGAAACAATCGCTGATTTTTTGTGGGTTCAAAACCCCTTTCTTTCCCCCTGCTGTTTTTCTGGCAAAAATTTTACGCGCTAACACAACTTCCAAAACCCTTCAAACTCTCAACTACCTCGCCCACACCCCCCTTGACCCGGGCTTCAACACGCCATTGCTGCTCAAAGTGTTAAACACAGATAAACAATCGTATGTGTTTGTGGGTTTATAACGCCTGCTGTTCCCCCCGCGTGTGCCCAAAAATTTCTGCTAGCTACCTAATCATGGTAAAAAAACAACATCTCAAAGTGCTATCTACACATAGATATAGGCACCCATGTTTTTTAACTTTAAACATTTTTAAAACGCAATTTTAAAAACCCTAAATGATTTGTCTGTCACAAATCGGGAACAAAATAATTTTTGACATATTTTACAGATAGCACAGGCGAAAAAAATGCAAAAACAAAAACCACTTATCTAAGGGTACTGAGGCAACCTTGCACTCCATCTTAACAAATTTCCCAAATCACATATATGACCAAAACGCAATGTTGGGAAATGCTAAAGTGGGTTGAACTTTGACAACTGCGCAGGCGAAGGGTTTTACTTTATGTTCTTTTCCTTTGAAAAAAAGCATACAAGTAAATAAATATCCAATGTTGATTAAAGGGGTGTGTACACCTGTAATATTGTGCAAACTGCATGTTGGAAAAGCCCCTTTAAAAATTACTTTAATTTTGTCATTTTAAAAAAAAAACTATTTTATTAGAAAGTTAACGCCCCTATCTAAAGTCCTTCATGTAAAAAATAATCGCTAACAAAAACATGCATTACCTTGGTAAAGTCAAAAAGTCATATACAAAACAAATATTTAACCTGTAAGGGTGTGAAAGAACACAACGAAAGAAAGGTAAGATTTATTTATCAGACTGAAACGACCCTTACAATGTCATATAAACGTACCCTTTAAAAAAACACTGTTCACACCTCACACCCTTTTTTTTTGAGCTTGTTATGTAATAGGGGACATGCGGTATGTTTCATCATAGGGGCATGTTACTGATAAAACATCATGACAACGCCTTTTTGTTGTCGTACCTTTCGAGAGACGATCCACCGTGAAATTTTGTCTGCGTCATAAACCCAGACGCTCCAATCCCAAAGCGTCACGCAGGAAGCCAGTCGGCGTCCAAAAAAAGGGGCCAAGCATACATGCACTACCCTTTTATAAGCATAAAAAAAAAGGATGTATAAACGCACACTTTTTTGAGGGCAGTAATAAAATCGCCATTCACCACTTGCTAGCAGATACTTAAAACCCTTATCTACCGTTTCATGCTTGCAAGACAGTCAGGCAAAATAGCTGTTTTCATATGCTTTTTTTAAAAGGTTTTTTTTTAATAAAAATGTTTGGCCTATATCATATTACTGAGGGAAAATTTTTTAGATATTTTTAAAAACTTTTAGTGATATTATTCAGCAAATAAAAATGGGGTACATACTGTTACTTATCCATCTTAAGGGGATTCTGATATGTATTTTTAGTTTTTATTTAAACCGTATAGCAGATTTTTTTTAAACCGTTTTTTATTGTGGTTTGCATTGCTTTTCAACATTTAAAATTTGCTTTATGTTTGTCAATTATTAATTACAATATTTTTAAAAGTAAAATCTCATCTTATGGTACAAGGTTTTTTTCTCTTTTTGGAGTATAGACATTTTAATTGACAGTAACAAGGAAAAAACTTTATTGTATTTAAACATCCCTCCTTGACCCTGGGCTCCAACACCGCCAGTTGTTGCTCGAAGTGCTGTCACAGTCTTTCACTTTCTCCTGTGTTCGGGGGTTTATAAAAGTCAGCTGTTCCCCCCGGTGTGAACGCAAAATCTGCTGCTACATTTCTTTTCATCTGGGTTACAACACCGCCAGTTGTTTCTCGGAAGTGCTGTTAGCACAGTCTAAAACTTGCTCCCGTGTATGGGGTTCATAATGTCAGCTGTTCCCTGTGTGACGGCAAAAGTCCTGCTGCCTCCACATGTTCTCTTCTCATCCTGGTTACAACACCGCCAGTTGTTTCTCGAAGTGCTTTAGCACAGTTACACTTGCTCCGTTTACTGGGTTCAGTAATGTCAGTGTTCCTGCTTGTGTGAACGGCAAACAGTCCTGATCTGCCTCCACCTGTTCTCTTCTCACCCTGGGTTACAACACCGCCAGTTGTTTCTCGGAGTGCTGTTAGCACAGTCTACACTTGCTCCTGTGTTCTGGGTTCATAATGTCGCTGTTCCCGCTGTGTGAACGGCAAACAGCCTGCTGCTCCCCATTTCTCTTCCTCCGGGTACAACACCGCCATTTTTTCGGAAGTGTAGACATCTACACTTGCTCCTGTGTTCTGGTTCGTAATGTCAGCTGTCCCGTTGCGGCAAACAGTCCTGCTCTCACCATGTTCTCTTCTCATCCCTGGGTTACAACAACCGCTTGTTTCTCGGAAGTGCTGTTAGACAGTCACTTGCTCCTGGTTACTGGGGTGTAAGACAGCTGTTCCCCTGCTGTTGACGGCAAATAAGTCCTGGCCTCCACCATTTCTTCTCATCCCTGGTTACAACACCGCCAGTTGTTTCTCGGAAGTGCTGTTAGCACAGTACACTTGTCCCGTGTTATGGGTTCAGTAAAATGTCAGCTGTTCCCCTGCTGTTCAACGGCAAACAGTCCTGCGCTCACTTTCTCTTTCATCCTGGTTACACCGCCAGTTTTGTCTCGGAAGTGCTGTTCACAGTTACACTTGTCCTGTTACTGGGTTCATATGTCAGCTGTTCCCCTGCTGTGTGAACGCAAACAGTCTGCTGCTCCACCATGTTCTCTTCTCATCCCTGGGTTCAACACCGCCAGTGTTTCCGGAAGTGTGTTAGCACAGTCTACACTTGCTCCGTGGTTACTGGGGTTCAGTAATGTCAGCTGTTCCCCTGCTGTGTGAACGGCAAACAGTCCTGCTGCTCCACCATGTTCTCTTCTCATCCCTGGGTTACAACACCGCCAGTTGTTTCTCGGAAGTGCTGTTAGCACAGTCTACACTTGCTCCCGTGTTACTGGGGTTCAGTAATGTCAGCTGTTCCCTGCTGTGTGAACGGCAAACAGTCCTGCTGCCTCCACCATGTTCTCTTCTCATCCCTGGGTTACAACACCGCCAGTTGTTTCTCGGAAGTGCTGTTAGCACAGTCTACACTTGCTCCTGTGTTATGGGGTTCAGTAATGTCAGCTGTTCCCCTGCTGTGTGAACGGCAAAACAGTCCTGCTGCCTCCACCCCTGTTCTCTTCTCATCCCTGGTTACAACACCGCCAGTTGTTTCTCGGAAGTGCTTTAGCACAGTCTACACTTGCTCCGTGTTACTGGGGTTCAGTAATGTCAGCTGTTCCCCTGCTGTGTGAACGGGCAAAAGTCCTGCTGCCTCCACCATGTTCTCTTCTCATCCCTGGGTTACCCAAAACCGCCAGTTGTTTCTCGGAAATGCTGTTAGCACAGTCTACACTTGCTCCTGTGTTTACTGGGGTTCAGTAATGTCAGCTGTTCCCCTGCTGTGTGAACGGCAAACAGTCCTGCTGCCTCCACCATGTTCTCTTCTCATCCCTGGGTTACAACACCGCCAGTTGTTTCTCGGAAGTGCTGTTAGCACAGTCTACACTTGCTCCTGTGTTACTGGGGTTCAGTAATGTCAGCTGTTCCCCTGCTGTGTGAACGGCAAACAGTCCTGCTGCCTCCACCATGTTCTCTTCTCATCCCTGGGTTACAACACCGCCAGTTGTTTCTCGGAAGTGCTGTTAGCACAGTCTACACTTGCTCCTGTGTTACTGGGGTTCAGTAATGTCAGCTGTTCCCCTGCTGTGTGAACGGCAAACAGTCCTGCTGCCTCCACCATGTTCTCTTCTCATCCCTGGGCTACAACACCGCCAGTTGTTTCTCGGAAGTGCTGTTAGCACAGTCTACACTTGCTCCCGTGTTACTGGGGTTCAGTAATGTCAGCTGTTCCCCTGCTGTGTGAACGGCAAACAGTCCTGCTGCCTCAACTTTAATTTCCATGGGTACCTTCTGCTACCCATCCGGGTTCCAGTACCGTCAGCTGGCTCTCCGCAGTGCCTTTGGCCTAGGTGCCTCCATGTCGGTATCCGAGTTCCAGCAACGTCTGCTGGTCCTTGGTAGTGCTTTGGAGCACAGGTACCTCCTGCTTAGTAACCGTGTCCCAGTAACGTCAGCTGGTCCTCGGTTGTGCCATTGGCTCTTTTCCTTCTGCTGACCCTCCGGGTTCCAGCACAGTCAGCTGGTCCTCATTACTTTCATTGGCTCTTGTACCTTCTGCTACCCATCCGGGTTCCAGTACCGTCAGCTGGTTCTCCGCAGTGCCTTTGGCCTAGGTGCCCCATGTCGGTATCCGAGTTCCAGCAACGTCTGCTGGTCCTTGGTAGTGCTTTGGAGCACAGGTACCTCCTGCTTAGTAACCGTGTCCCAGTAACGTCAGCTGGTCCTCGGTTGTGCCATTGGCTCTTTTCCTTCTGCTGACCCTCCGGGTTCCAGCACAGTCAGCTGGTCCTCATTACTTTCATTGGCTCTTGTACCTTCTGCTACCCATCCGGGTTCCAGTACCGTCAGCTGGTTCTCCGCAGTGCCTTTGGCCTAGGTGCCTCCATGTCGGTATCCGAGTTCCAGCAACGTCTGCTGGTCCTTGGTAGTGCTTTGGAGCACAGGTACCTCCTGCTTAGTAACCCTGTCCCAGTAACGTCAGCTGGTCCTCGGTTGTGCCATTGGCTCTTTTCCTTCTGCTGACCCTCCGGGTTCCAGCACAGTCAGCTGGTCCTCGTTACTTCCATTGGCTTTTGTACCATCACCAACAGGACAAAGAAGGTTAAGACAAACTACAAGATACAGAACAAGAGACAGAAGAACAATAAGCAGAAGATCAAAAAGCAGAAGAACATTAAGTATAAGACCAAAATGAAGAGCAAAATATATGCTCTAAATTCTAAGCAGAAGAAGACTAAGCAGTGTATGGGGGTGAGTCCGTTCCTCCTCGTGTGCCCCTGGAAAATGCCTGATGCTGCTGCAGGCTAAACTGAACGCGGACAAATACTGTTGTAATTAAAATCTTTCGTGACAGCAAGAACGGAAGGATGAAAATTCAGAGTTTTACAGATTACAAGTACAGGAATGTCTGTCACAAATAAGAATATGATGAAAAGGATGAATAGGAAGAAGATGAAGAAGTAGAATATGAAGAATAATAACTGTTTAATAAGAACAATATAAGTAATGTTAACAAAAAGATGAATAGCAAGAAGTTTTAGAAGATTAAGAAGGTGAAGATGAAGAATAATTTGATGAGAAAGATGATGCTGCTGAAAATTATGAAGGAGAAAGTGTGTGAAAAGTTAAAAAGGTGAAGACCATGGAAGTTGTGAAACAGACATATTTGACAAAATAGAAAAAAGGTTAACAACATTGTCAATTTGTTCGTCAATCCGAACGTATTTCCTAAAAAAAAAAAATTAATGCTATTCCATTGGATTGGGTTAAACATCTATGCCTTTAATGTCTCCTCAACCTCCCCCAATACATTCTACATTACTCTTTCTTGTTTTCCTTCATGTACAATTAACCAACAAGGCAAGAATGGTTTTTTTTTAATTTCGATATTTTGTTCCCATAGACTTACATGGGACTTCCGGTATCGGTATCGGGTATCGCCGATATTTTAGTGATATCGGCGATACCATTACGATTCCGATACTTTAGGATATCGGAAAGTATCGCTCAACTCTAGTTACCACAATTACTTGTAGTGCACTTGGTTTGCATAGGTATGTATAGGGCTCCGCAATAACACATAGTCACTTGTAAGAAAGTTATGGAATTACCATGTCTTGCTGGGCACTTTTAAGGGGTTTGGCCAATAAATGAGATATCTCTTTTATGTGAACTGTCATAGATAAGGTCATTAATAAATGTCATGCTTTTCCTAATCTTTCTGTAAGCATTACTGTGCGTCATAAGATCATAAAGACATAAGGTCATAAAGAAAGAAGAGGACCAGACAGCAGGCAATGACCAGTGGGATGTCTGGAGAGGTCAGTAGTGAAATATTAGTTTTGTTTTTTGTTTTAAAATCCAAATTTCATAACTAGGCATTGCTCATAAGTTGGAAGTTCATAAGTCGGGGAGAGCAGGTTTTATACAGATATATGTACATAAATCCATCCAGCTCTGTATCATGTGTATTGTATAATATATATTCACCCAGCTATAATCAATCACCCTATTTAATTTGAATACATTCATTCATATATGTCTCAACATTTACCTACCCATCTATCAATTAGTCAGTAAGGGGGAAGTTGGGTTAATCTTTATTGCCAGCACAGCTGTTCTGGTACTTTGTGCATTACTACTACTCCGTGTTACAATATTGTATACAGGAAATCGTGCTGTTCCTGTGTGTGATGCTGGTGGAAGACTGGGAGGGGTTTAGGAAGAGTTACAGGTCTGTGCTCACTGCTGGCTTGCAGCCCAGCACAAAATTAGGAATTAATGGCTGGGACAACAGAGCTAGTACCAAGGGACAGGATGTGAAGCAGAAAGGCATGAAATGGACAGAAAGTTAACAATGTTGTATGAATACAACATTGTCAGATCTGTTATGATTCGGTGACCGAGGAGGATAACAGGAAAAATAAGCTAGGCAAAAGGACACCCAGAGAGGTTGGTAACTTAGAGGATAGCAGACCCCTGAACTGACAACACAACTAGAATAAGCCGTGGGACATACCTACGATGGCCTAAACGCCTCGACACAGCCAAATAACTTATCTGAAAGATGCAGGACACAGCAGGGAGCAAGCTGACTTCCAGAAGGCTCAGGAAGAAAACAAATCACCGGCAACAACCATGGGAAGGCTGCTCACTTATATCTCCCCAATCAGCAACACCTGATCTCCAATCATCCTCCTCAGGTGATCGACTTCTGTCAACCAGACCAGCTCCATTACTAGCAGCAATCACCAGAGGGAGCTCAAACTCAGAAGCTGGATTTAAAGTGTTCACAACAGTACCCTCACCGAAGCCACCAGGCCGATCAGGATGGGCCCGGTGAAAGGCGCAAACCAATCTCTTGGCATGAATGTCAGAAACAAACACCCCAGAATTATCCTCCAAACCATAACCTTTCCACTTGACCAAGTACTGGAGTCTCTGTCTAGCCAGACGAGAATCCAATAACTTCTCTACTTCATACTCCAGATTGTCATTAGCCAATACAGGATCAGGGGCAGCAGCGATAGGTACTACAGGCTCTACAAACCTTTTCAACAAAGATTTATGAAAAACGTTGTGAATCTTAAACGTTCCTGGAAGAGCCAAACGGAAAGAAGGGGGATTAAGGATTTCCAAAATCTTATAATGTCCAATGAACCTTGGCTTAAATTTTGGAGACGCAACCTTCATAGGAATATTTTTTGAGGACAACCAAACCATGTCACCTACTTTAAACCGATGACCATCAGTCCTATGCCGGTTGGCAAACCGTTGGACCCTCTCCTGAGAAACAACTTATCCACTACTTGATTCCAAATCGGCTGCATTCTCTCTACCATAGAATCAACACCTGGACAGGCAGAAGCCTCCACCTGCCCTGAAGAAAACCGAGGATGAAACCCAAAGTTGCAGAAAAAAGGGGACATCAAAGTGGCAGAACTAGCCCTATTATGTAGAGCAAATTCAGCCAGTGGCAAAAAAGAGATCCAGTCATCTTAATCAGCAGACACAAAACATCTCAAATAAGTTTCCAAGTCTGGTTTGCTCTCTCAGTCTGCCCATTGGTCTGAGGGTGAAACGCAGAGGAGAAGGACAGTCGAATTCCCAGTTTAGAAAAGGCTCTCCAAAATCTGGAAACAAACTGGACTCCTTTGTCAGAAACAATGTTCTCTGGAATGCCATGCAAACCAACCACTTGCTGAAAAAATAAGGGCACCAACTCGGAAGAGGATGGCAACTTTGGCAGTGGTACAAGATGGACCATCTTGGAAAATCTATCACAGATCACCCAGATAACAGTCATTTTCTGAGAGACAGTGTTAGGGTTCGAGTTCCCGCTGCTGCACAAGGGGAGTCTCAAACCAGTCCCGCTGCAGTCCCCCATTCATCTCCATCCGCAGTGGAGACTGCTCAGCGTAGATGTCGGTCCCAGCATCTCGCCCAGTCTAACAGTGTGCAGAGGATTACTGCTGCTCCTTAGGCTCTACTATTGTGGCCAGTACTGGTTAGCGGCGAGCAGACGTCTTTAGGACAAAGTCCTTGTTTTCCCCTTCTGAGCATGCCCAGAGTGAGATCTCTCATTGGAGATCAGGGGTCACATGCTCAGGTACTGCAGCAGCTCCTATTGGTCCGCCAGAAAGGTCCTGTGACTACTGGTGTTCTGGAACAAGTTTCATTGGTCCTTGTTTCTGGCAGGTCCTGTAGCTGTTACTATAAAAGGTAGCATGGCTGGGCCGCCATGCGCTAGTATCAATCGTCATATGCTTTGCGCCAGTGTGGTCATGCGTGTGTGTGGTTAGGGCCCGGCTGAAATAAGCCCCTAGAATACCGACTTAATTGGTGAGGAGTTTGGTATGCTAGCTGGTCAGGGTCGGTGTCCTAGATGCCCTAGATTACCGGCATAACCGGTGAGGAGTTTGATTGCCGTATTCAGGGTCTGGCGTTCAGACGCCATAGATTGCGGGTGTCTCCCGCGAGGACATTAGCGCATGATCACGTTCTATGTTCTCTTAGCAGTCATCTGTGTACCTGGGTGCCTGACAGGACACAGAAGTTTGTCTCAGCGGCTCTGTGATGTAACAGGGTTCGCTTTCAACGCTAGACAGCGCCCTAGCGTGTTTATTTTGCGACTTAGTGGTGTTAAGTGAGTTCGCACACATCGTCATATAGCGCTGCGGCACTCCTAGCGGCTCTGTGGAATAACAGTGTTCGCACATATTGCCACAGCACGTTATGGCGTTTATTTTGGCGACTCTGCGGGATAACAGAGTTCGCTTCTTGCGCCATTTTACTAGCAGCAGGCTCTGCCTGCACGTGGGCTGCGATCGCACCTTTTTACATCATATATTTGGTGCGTTCCGCAGACCGTAACATAATACTAGCGCCAGGGTCTGGCTAGTAAAATGGCGGATGACCAGCGTCTACTGCAGTACATCCAGCAGCTGGAGTGTAGGTTGGCGGCTCTTGAGCGCACAGCCTCAGCTGTGGATGTTACCGCAGTCGCTGTTCAGGCTGCTAGCGTGGCTGCAGCCAGTTTGTCCTCTGCCACCTCTGCCCCTACATTATCCCACCTCCCACTTCATGACAAGTTTGCCAGTGACAGCAAGCAATGTCGGGGATTTGTGAGTCTATACAGCTCGAGCTTCTGTCTGCACGTTTCCCCACGGATCGGGCACAAGTGTGTTTTGTACTGTCTTTACTCTCGGGCAGAGCGTTGGAGTGGGCAACACTGCTGTGGGAGCGCGACGATCGTGTGGTGCGGAGTGCTCCTCTGTTTTTGGAGGCTCTGAAAAAGGTCTTTTTAGGACCTCAGGTCACGCACGATACGGCACTCCAACTGCTGGCAATGTCACAGGGCTTGTCCATGGTCAGCCAGTTCTCAGTCCAATTTTGGACTTTGGCCTCTGAATTAGAGTGGCCAGATAAAGTTCTTATTCCAGTGTTCTGAAGTGGACTGACAGACCATGTAAAGGACGCTTTGGCTACCAGGGAGATTCCTGCCACACTGGAGAAACTCATTTCTATATCTACCCGCATCGACCTCCGTTTTCACGAGCGGAGGTTAGAGCGGACCCAGTGTAGGCAGAGGTTTCGGCTGGCACCCACCTTTGCCAAACCTCTGGAATTTCCCGTTCGGGCGTCCGACTCCCCAGAGACCGTGGAGACTACTCAAGTGGGATCTATGTCTCGGACCACTCGAGTATCCGTGGTCTGTAGAGTGTGTCAGCAGCCAGGACATTATGCCAACCGATGTCCCCAGCGAATGAGTAAACGGTCATGTTCCATGACCATGGGTGCAGGGTCATTAGACGCGAGGGATTTTGCTCCGAAAGTGCTCCTTAAAGGGTTAATCTCTCTAGGTTCATCCACTCTTCCCGCCAAGCTTTGTGTGGACTCTGGGGCAGAGGGGAATTTTATGTCCTCCTCCTTTGCCTCTCGTCATTCCATACCGCTGGTGACGCTCGCCGAGCCAATATCGGTGAGAGTGTTGAATGGAGCAATCCTGCCCTCACAAATCACCCACCAGACTGTCTCTCTACCTCTGTCTATGTCTCCTTCACATCAGGAGAATATATCCCTTTTTGTTCTTCCTGAGGAAATAGATGAGGTTTTGTTGGGATTACCCTGGCTTCACCACCACTCTCCCCATATTGAGTGGTCCTCTGGGAGAATACTGGGTTGGGGTGATCATTGCAGAGACAGATGTCTCAGAGAGGACGTTCAGGTTTCCACAACGGAGATACCCATAGATCTTGATTCTCTTCCCAAGGTTTATTGGTCATACGAGGACGTATTCTCCAAAAAGGCAGCGGAGACTCTTCCGCCTCATCGCCCCTATGAATGTCCTGTAGACCTTTTGCCTGGAACGGAGCCCCCTCAGGGAAGAGTGTATCCTCTTTCTCTTCCTGAGACGGAGGCCATGTCACAATACATCCAGGAAAATCTGGCAAGAGGGTTTATTAGGAAGTCAGTGTCACCAGCAGGGGCAGGATTTTTCTTCGTGCAGAAGAAGAATGGAGAATTACGACCGTGTATAGACTATAGGGGTCTTAACGCCATTACCGTTAAGAACAAATATCCTTTGCCCCTAATATCTGAGCTCTTTGATAGGCTCCGGGGAGCAAGGGTATTTACTAAGCTGGATCTTCGTGGTGCCTATAACCTGATCCGCATCCGTGAGGGGGACGAATGGAAGACGGCGTTCAATACCAGAGATGGACATTACAAATATCTTGTGATGCCCTTCGGGCTCTGTAATGCTCGAGCCGTCTTCCAAGATTTCGTAAATGACATCTTCCGGGACATGCTTGCCACCTCTGTGGTAGTCTATCTGGATGACATTCTCATATTTTCTCCAGATATGGACACCCACCGGAGAGATGTTTGCACGGTCTTCGACCTCTTGCGGGCAAATTCCTTAGATGCGAAGTTGGAGAAGTGTGTGTTTGAGCAGGAGTCTTTGCCATTCCTGGGCTATATCATCTCCACTCAGGGATTGGCTATGGATCCTGCCAAACTACAGGCTGTAATGGATTGGCAAGAACCCCACTCTCTTAAAGCGGTGCAGCGCTTTATGGGGTTCATTAATTACTATCGCCAATTCATTCCCCACTTCTCTACTTTGGTTGCTCCCTTGGTAGCCCTCACCAAGAAAGGAGCCAATCCCAAATTGTGGTCAGAGGAGGTCTCCAAGGCCTTTTCTTCAATCAAGTCCCATTTTGCTAGCGCTCCTATCCTACATCGTCCCGAGGTTGATAAGCCTTTTATATTGGAGGTAGATGCCTCGTCCGTTGGTGCTGGAGCAGTCCTTTTTCAAAAGGATGCTCAAGGTCGTAAACATCCTTGCTTCTTCTTCTCCAAGACATTCACACCAGCGGAGAGGAATTATTCCATTGGGGATAGGGAGTTGCTAGCCATGAAGTTGGCCTTTTCCTAGTGGAGACATCTCCTGGAGGGGGCTCACTTTCCCTTCCAAGTGTTCACTGACCACAAAAATTTGGTCTATTTACAGACCGCCCAGCGGCTAAATTCCCGTCAGGCCAGATGGTCCCTGTTCTTCTCCCGGTTCCATTTCACCCTCCATTTTCTCTCAGGGGAGAAGAATATTCGTGCAGATGCTCTGTCTCGCTCCGTGGTGTCCTCTGAGGAGGTGGAGGAGGAGCCTCGGCTGATTGTCCCCACAGAGAGCCTAAGAACTGTGGCCCCAGTTTCGCTTGAGTCTGTGCCTCCGGGCAAGACTTTTGTGTCCATCAATTTGCGACCGGAGGTACTCTCTTGGGCACACTCGTCCAGGGTGAGTGGACATTTTGGGGCAAAGAGGACATCTGAGTTGCTGGCGAGGACATACTGGTGGCCACATATGGTCCGTGACATCAGGGAATACTTCAGGTGTGCATCTCCTGCGCCAAGAATAAGTCCCCTCGGCAACGGCCAGCTGGGTTACTTTTTCCTTTACCGGTGGCAGACAGGCCCTGGGAGATGGTCAGGATGGATTTTGTGGTGGGCTTACACAAGTCTCGGGGCTGCACCATCATCTGGGTGATAACCGACCACTTCTCCAAAATGGTGCACTTGGTGCCGTTACCACGGTTACCGTCTGCACGGGCCTTGGCAGCATTATTCATTAGGCATATTTTCCGCCTACACGGTATGCCACACAAAATTGTCAGTGATCGAGGTCCCCAGTTTGCGTCTCGGTTCTGGAGAGAGCTGTGTCGTTTACTCAGCATTGAGTTGAATCTCTCCTCTGCATACCATCCCGAGACAAATGGGTTGGTAGAGAGGGCCAACCAGACCTTTGTCACATACTTGCGACATTTTGTCTCTGCCAGGCAGGATGACTGGGCATCCTTGCTACCGTGGGCTGAGTTCGCTCTAAATAATGCTGTGGCTGACTCCACCGGAAAGACCCCATTCCTCCTGAACTACGGTCAGCATCCACGGGTACCAGTGCCCATGCCCGTGTCTTCCGCCGATTCCAGGGTGGCAGACTGGGCTGTGGAGGCACGGTACATTTGGGACCGCACCCAGGATGCCATTCAGGCCTCCAAAGAGAGGATGAGGTCTTCGGCCGATGCCCATCGGCGCCCAGCTCCTACATTTGCGCCGGGTGACCTAGTGTGGCTCTCTGCCCAAAACATCAGGCTACGTGTAGAGTCCACCAAGTTGGCACCTCGCTTTTTGGGTCCCTTTTAAAGTTCTTGAGCAGGTGAACCAGGTGGTTTACCGCCTAGCCCTTCCGCCTCGCATTGGTATCACTGACACCTTTCACGTGTCATTCCTGAAACGCGTGGCCATTTCCCGGTTTTCCGAGTCATCTGCCGGGACGTCGGGTTCATCTACCGATGATCATGAGGTGAACGCCATTGTTGGGTGCAAGGTGGTACGAGGCAAAAAATTTTGTTTGGTGGGGTTATGGGCCTGAGGATAGGTCCTGGGAGCCTGCCGAGCATGTTCACACTCCGCAGTCTTTGAGCGCAGCGAGGCCCAAAGAAGGGGGGGCCCTAGGAGGGGGGGTAATGTTAGGGTTCGAGTTCCCGCTGCTGCACAAAGGGAGTCTCTAGTCAGTCCCGCTGAGGTCCCCCATTCATCTCCGTCCGCAGTGGAGCCTGCTCAGCGTAGACGTCGGTCCCAGCGTCTCGCCCAGTCTAACAGTGTGCAGAGGATTACTGCTGCTCCTTCAGGCTCTGCTATTGTGGCCAGTACTGGTTAGCGGTGAGCAGACGTCTTTAGGACAAAGTCCTTGTTTTCCCCTTCTGAGCATGCCCAGAGTGAGATCTCTCATTGGAGATCAGGGGTCACATGCTCAGGTACTGCAGCAGCTCCTATTGGTCCGCCAGGAAGGTCCTGTGACTACTGGTGTTCTGGAACAAGTTTCATTGGTCCTTGTTTCTGGCAGGTCCTGTAGCTGTTACTATAAAAGGGTAGCATGGCTGGGCCGCCATGCGCTAGTATCAATCGTCATATGCTTTGCGCCAGTGTTGTCATGCGTGTGTGTGGTTAGGGCCCGGCTGAATTAAGCCCCTAAATTAAGCCCCTGAATTAAGCGGCTCTGTGATGTAACAGGGTTCGCTTTCAACGCTAGACAGCGCCCTAGCGTGTCTATTTTGCGACTTAGTGGTGTTAAGTAGAGTTGAGCGATACTTTCCGATATCCAAAAGTATCGGCATCGGAATGGTATCGCCGATACCCAAAAAATATCGGCGATACCCGATACCGATACCGGAAGTCCAATGTAAGTCTATGGGAACAAAATATCGAAATAAAAAAAAACCCATTCTTGCCTTGTAGGTTAATTGTACATGAAGGAAAACAACAAAGAGTAATGTAGAATGTATTGGGGGAGGTTGAGGAGACATTAAAGGCATAGATGTTTAACCCAATCCAATGGAATAGCATTAATTTTTTTTTTTTAGGAAATACGTTCGGATTGACGAAGAAATTCACAATGTTGTTAACCTTTTTTCTATTTTGTCAAATATGTCTGTTTCACAACTTCCATGGTCTTCACCTTTTTAACTTTTCACACACTTTCTCCTTCATAATCTTCAGCAGCATCATCTTTCTCATCAAATTATTCTTCATCTTCACCTTCTTAATCTTCTAAAACTTCTTGCTATTCATCTTTTTGTTAACATTACTTATATTGTTCTTATTAAACAGTTATTATTCTTCATATTCTACTTCTTCATCTTCTTCCTATTCATCCTTTTCATCATATTCTTATTTGTGACAGACATTCCTGTACTTGTAATCTGTAAAACTCTGAATTTTTATCCTTCCGTTCTTGCTGTCACGAAAGATTTTAATTACAACAGTATTTGTCCGCGTTCAGTTTAGCCTGCAGCAGCATCAGGCATTTTCCAGGGGCACCACGAGGAGGAACGGACTCACCCCCATACACTGCTTAGTCTTCTTCTGCTTAGAATTTAGAGCATATCTTTTGCTCTTCATTTTGGTCTTATACTTAATGTTCTTCTGCTTTTTGATCTTCTGCTTATTGTTCTTCTGTCTCTTGTTCTGTATCTTGTAGTTTGTCTTAACCTTCTTTGTCCTGTTGGTGATGGCACAAAAGCCAATGGAAGTAACGAGGACCAGCTGACTGTGCTGGAACCCAGAGGGTCAGCAGAAGGAAAAGAGCCAATGGCACAACCGAGGACCAGCTGACGTTACTGGGACACGGTTACTAAGCAGGAGGTACCTGTGCTCCAAAGCACTACCAAGGACCAGCAGACGTTGCTGGAACTCGGATACCGACATGGAGGCAACTAGGCCAAAGGCACTGCGGAGAACCAGCTGACGGTACTGGAACCCGGATGGGTAGCAGAAGGTACAAGAGCCAATGAAAGTAACGAGGACCAGCTGACTGTGCTGGAACCCGGAGGGTCAGCAGAAGGAAAAGAGCCAATGGCACAACCGAGGACCAGCTGACGTTACTGGGACACGGTTATTAAGCAGGAGGTACCTGTGCTCCAAAGCACTACCAAGGACCAGCAGACGTTGCTGGAACTCGGATACCGACATGGAGGCACCTAGGCCAAAGGCACTGCGGAGAACCAGCTGACGGTACTGGAACCCGGATGGGTAGCAAAGGTACAAGAGCCAATGAAAGTAACGAGGACCAGCTGACTGTGCTGGAACCGGAGGGTCAGCAGAAGGAAAAACGCCAATGGCACAACCGGGAAACCCGCTGACGTTACAGGGACAACGGTTAACTAGGAGAGTACCTGTGCTCCAAAGCACTACCAATGACCAGCAGATGTTGCTGGAACTCGGATACCGACATGGAGGCACCTAGGCCAAAGGCACTGCGGAAACCAGCTGACGGTACTGGAACCCGGATGGGTAGCAGAAGGTACCATGGAAATTAAAGTTGAGGCAGCAGGACTGTTTGCCGTTCACACAGCAGGGGAACAGCTGACATTACTGAACCCCAGTAACACGGGAGCAAGTGTAGACTGTGCTAACAGCACTTCCGAGAAACAACTGGCGGTGTTGTAACCCAGGGATGAGAAGAGAACATGGTGGAGGCAGCAGGACTGTTTGCCGTTCACACAGCAGGGGAACAGCTGACATTACTGAACCCCAGTAACACAGGAGCAAGTGTAGACTGTGCTAACAGCACTTCCGAGAAACAACTGGCGGTGTTGTAGCCCACGGATGAGAAGAGAACATGGTGGAGGCAGCAGGACTTTTTGCCGTTCACACAGCAGGGGAACAGCTGACATTACTGAACCCCAGTAACACAGGAGCAAGTGTAGACTGTGCTAACAGAACTTCTGAGAAACAACTGGCGGTGTTGTAACCCAGGGATGAGAAGAGAACATGGTGGAGGCAGCAGGACTGTTTGCCGTTCACACAGCAGGGGAACAGCTGACATTACTGAACCCAGTAACACAGGAGCAAGTGTAGACTGTGCTAACAGCACTTCCGAGAAACAACTGGCGGTGTTGTAGCCCAGGGATGAGAAGAGAACATGGTGGAGGCAGCAGGACTTTTTGCCGTTCACACAGCAGGGGAACAGCTGACATTACTGAACCCCAGTAACACAGGAGCAAGTGTAGACTGTGCTAACAGCACTTCTGAGAAACAACTGGCGGTGTTGTAACCCAGGGATGAGAAGAGAACATGGTGGAGGCAGCAGGACTGTTTGCCGTTCACACAGCAGGGGAACAGCTGACATTACTGAACCCCAGTAACACAGGAGCAAGTGTAGACTGTGCTAACAGCACTTCCGAGAAACAACTGGCGGTGTTGTAGCCCAGGGATGAGAAGAGAACATGGTGGAGGCAGCAGGACTTTTTGCCGTTCACACAGCAGGGGAACAGCTGACATTACTGAACCCCAGTAACACAGGAGCAAGTGTAGACTGTGCTAACAGCACTTCTGAGAAACAACTGGCGGTGTTGTAACCCAGGGATGAGAAGAGAACATGGTGGAGGCAGCAGGACTGTTTGCCGTTCCCACAGCAGGGGAACAGCTGACATTACTGAACCCCAGTAACACAGGAGCAAGTGTAGACTGTGCTAACAGCACTTCGAGAAACAACTGGCGGTGTTGTAGCCCAGGGATGAGAAGAGAACATGGTGGAGGCAGCAGGACTTTTTGCCGTTCACACAGCAGGGGAACAGCTGACATTACTGAACCCCAGTAACACAGGAGCAAGTGTAGACTGTGCTAAAAGCACTTCCGAGAAACAACTGGCGGTGTTGTAGCCCAGGGATGAGAAGAGAACATGGTGGAGGCAGCAGGACTTTTTGCCGTTCACACAGCAGGGGAACAGCTGACATTACTGAACCCCAGTAACACAGGAGCAAGTGTAGACTGTGCTAACAGCACTTCTGAGAAACAACTGGCGGTGTTGTAACCCAGGGATGAGAAGAGAACATGGTGGAGGCAGCAGGACTGTTTGCCGTTCACACAGCAGGGGAACAGCTGACATTACTGAACCCCAGTAACACAGGAGCAAGTGTAGACTGTGCTAACAGCACTTCCGAGAAACAACTGGCGGTGTTGTAGCCCAGGGATGAGAAGAGAACATGGTGGAGGCAGCAGGACTTTTTGCCGTTCACACAGCAGGGGAACAGCTGACCTTACTGAACCCCAGTAACACAGGAGCAAGTGTAGACTGTGCTAACAGCACTTCTGAGAAACAACTGGCGGTGTTGTAACCCAGGGATGAGAAGAGAACATGGTGGAGGCAGCAGGACTGTTTGCCGTTCACACAGCAGGGGAACAGCTGACATTACTGAACCCCAGTAACACAGGAGCAAGTGTAGACTGTGCTAACAGCACTTCTAAGAAACAACTGGCGGTGTTGTAACCCAGGGATGAGAAGAGAACATGGTGGAGGCAGCAGGACTGTTTGCCGTTCACACAGCAGGGAACAGCTGACATTACTGAACCCCAGTAACACAGGAGCAAGTGTAGACTGTGCTAACAGCACTTCCGAGAAACAACTGGCGGTGTTGTAGCCCAGGGATGAGAAGAGAACATGGTGGAGGCAGAAGGACTTTTTGCCGTTCACACAGCAGGGGAACAGCTGACATTACTGAACCCCAGTAACACAGGAGCAAGTGTAGACTGTGCTAACAGCACTTCCGAGAAACAACTGGCGGTGTTGTAACCCAGGGTCAAGGAGGGTGTAGGCATAAAATATTGAGTTATTGCCTTGTTACGTGGCCATTGCAAATGTATGTACTTCAAACAAGAATAAATGAAGTTTTACTACGACAATAAAATGATGAATTTCAATTACAAGAATAGAAAAATATTTATACTTGACAGTCCTCTGTGGTTGATAACGTTTAATGGCTAACTGAAAATATGGTAACAAATTCAAAGCTTTCGAGACTACTCAGGTGTCTTCATCAGGCTAAGAGTAAAGCCAAAAATGAAGAATCACATATTTCTACACACAACAGGACACAGGAATAGCTAAGACAAGTGAGGGAGGGACAAGTGAGGCGAGACCGGCAACAAAAAGGAGAACAAGGATGAATTATCAGCGCCACACAATCAGAGATAAATTAATGAATTTACCTGTGGCAAAAGACTTTTGTATGCCCGGTCATAGCATGATGGATATGGAATTACTGGTATTAAAATATAACTTCAAATATGAGAAACGTACAAAGGTTTCAGAATATAAGCTCATCATGACCTTTGACACTGTTAGTGATGGAATGAATAGATCACATGGATTTATGTCATTCTATATCAATTAAGGAATCTGCGTCTATGCCCTTCCAGGGTCATGAAAACCCAAAAAAAAAAAGCCAATGAGAGGGCAATCAAACTTTCTATACTTATTTAGGAACTGTTCCAATATTTATGTTCATCCCTGTGAGATAATGACAGTTCTGATACACGTCACTTACTTGTCTTACCTATTGCACTATTCCTGTGTCCTGTTGTGTATAGAAATATGTGATGCTTAATTTTTTTATTTAGTCTTTGCCTGATGAAGAGACGTGAGTAGCCTTGAAAGCTTGCAATTTGTTTCCATCTTTTCAGTTATCCATTAAAAGGTATCAACCACTGCTGACTCTGAAGTCTAAATATTTTTCTATCTACTGGCTAACACGGTACAAAGATACACATGTTTTCTAATTTCAAGAAGGAAAAATAAAGAAAATACAAATATAAACGCATATATGCACATGCCAAAAAAAATGGACCAACACAACACCCAAAAAATTGGTAACAAAATATAGTGTTGTAAATGTAAGAATAAAAGTCCATTTTTTTTTTTATGAATAATGCTTAAGGAACGCTATGTTAAACCATAACATAGTGAAGACAATGGATTTTGTAATAGTCACTCATCATCATCATCGCAAATTTTATGTGACAGTCACAGACATTTCAATTAAGTTCATAAAATCGTAACTTTCTATAGCATGTATGACATGTCCAGCATGGACTCATCAATGTGATGATTGATGACACAATAATGTACGATAAAAAATAACCATTTAAAAAAACATTAGGCATTGTTTGTCACAATTTAAGTGTGTGCCTGCAAGTGTAGGTGAAACAAAGGCTACGGATAGCAAAGGTATATTCTATGTCTGTATCAGACAGTGGACAGCCTCTGATGGGTAATGCCGATGTTATACTGTACGTCAATAAAGTCTGTGGCTGAAATCATGCATTTTTTGCTTGTAGAGTGTTGAAGAGGGTAAAAGAATGTCTGGTTGCGCAAAGCTTTATCCAACAACACTACCTTCCTACTGTCACGCGTAGGGTAGGGTAGCGTGTGGCAATTAGCTGACTATAAAATGTGAGGTTAGGCTGCGTTATTGCGCACTAGGGACGCAAAAAAAAATACAGCAGTAATAATTTAATGTGTAATACTCCACCTATGACAAACAAAAAAATTACGTTCCCTCTTTAACAATGTACAAGACTAACAAGCCTAATGGTTCAAGCTGACTTAATTGAGATACAGTATTACATCAACATTGTCCATGAGTAACTATGCACTGTGAATGTGATACCTATATACCAGTATTAATTTATATCTCTTGTGGTTGTTTCAACAGCACTTGCAGGTATAACTACCTATTGTCAGTATGCATGATGCACTTTCTAGATGTAATAATTTATTATTGGACATTATTACCATGTTTACATGCTGGCCATTTCATATATGGTGTTTGAAGTTACAGTTGGCATCAGTATGTGTATTTTATAATGTCTGTCATAAATAAAACTCGTGATGATGATGATGAGGATTTAATGATTCGTACATCCATTGAGTGCATTATCTTACAGGTACAGATAAAGTTCCTTAAAAAGCATTAATTCATAAGTATGAAATGTACTTTTATGCATTAATTTAAAAATGTGAAGAGTAGACTATGTTTTATTTTTTGTTACCATTTCTAATAGACATGTGCAGATATGCGCTGTGATGACAAATTATTATTTGTCCATATTTGTCATTAAAATTTATCATTCTAGGCCTGCAAAACTTCACAATTTCATGTTTTCAGCATAACAAGCAGGGTGACGGCTCTTCCCTATTTGGAGCATGTTGGTCATGTGTTTTTCTGTCCATGTGTCGGGAACAGGAGACTTCTTGCCGTTGACACAGCAGGGGAACAGCTGGCGTTACTGAACCCCACTAACAGTAGAGCTTGTGTTTTGTTCTGTGGACACGACACTTCTGAGCAGCAACTGGCAGTGTTGGAGCCCAGGGAGTAGAGTTCAGGTGGTAGAAAGATGAACATAACAGGAGACATGGATAACGTTGCGAACCAGTTATTTAATCTGAAAACGGACAGACAAATTCTGGCGAGATCCATGCCTTGTTCATTTTCAGAAAAGTAAGCCGGTCTACATTATCGGAGGATAGTCGCATGCGACGGTCTGTTAGTACACCACCTGCAGCACTAAAGACGCGCTCCGATAATACACTGGCAGCAGGGCAAGCCAGCACCTCCAATGCATACTGGCTAAGCTCTGGCCATGTATCCAGCTTAGAGACCCAAAACTTGAATGGGGAAGAGCCATCTGGGAGTACACTGAGAGGCAAAGCCAAGTAGTCTGTCACCATCTGACGGATACGTTGCCTCCCGCTGACTGGAGCCCTCTCGGATGGTGTAGACATTTGTGGCGCTGCCACAAAACTTTGCCACATTTTTAACATACTGGTCTTTCCCTGTGCAGAGGCACTGCGTGTGCTCCCTCTTGTTGCAGAGCTCTCTACACTGCCTCGACGCACAGAGCTGCTTTGTAAAGCAGTAGCAGCAGCAGTGCTCTCGGCAGTAAGGTAGAACATTAGGGATTGCACCAGTGTGTCTTGGTACTCCCGCATTTTACGCTCCCGGTTCAACGGTGTGATGAGGCTTTTGACGTTGTCCCGGTAGCGAGGGTCTAGGAGGGTGTACACCCAATAATCAGACGTCGTGAGAATGTGGGCGATGCGGCGGTCGTTTCTTAGGCACTGCAGCATGAAATCAACCATGTGCTGCAGACTCCCAACTGGCAAAGAAACGCTGTCCTCTGCAAGAGGCGTCATCTCTGCCTGCTCTGCATCACCCCACCCTCGCTCTACATACTGACTAGAGCGTTGTGTACCTCCCTCTGGAGCGATGTCTTCCTCCTCCATTGACTCCTCCTCCTCATCCTCCTCACAAAGTGAGCCCTGCCCAGCCCTTTGTGAGGAACCACGTTGCGCTGACTTTCCAGAAGGTGATGGAATTTGTGACTCCTCATCCTCCACCTCTTCCAAAACCTCATCCCTTATTGCTTGCAGTGTTTTTTGAAGCAGGCAGATAAGGGGGACAGTCAGGCTGACTAGTGCATCATCTGCACTCGCCATCCGCGTTGACTCATCAAACGCACGCAAAACGTGGCACATGTCCTTCATAGTGGCCCACTCATTAATGGTGAAGTGTGGACGGCGCAAATTGCGTGTTGCTTGCGCCTGATGCAGCTGATACTCCATTACTGCTGGCTGCTGCTCACACAACCGCTCCAACATATGTAACGTTGAATTCCACCTGGTGGATACGTCACATATGATGCGATGTTCAGGAAGGCGCAATCTGCGTTGCAGAGCTGCAATGCGCGATCTGGCCATGCTGGAACATCGCAAGTGAGCGCACTCTAGGCGGACCTTGTGCAGCAGTGCATCAAGATCCGGATAGTCCCTCAAAAAACTCTGCACGACCAAGTTGAGCACATGTGCCAGACATGGTATGTGAGTGAGTTTGCCAAGGCCCAGAGCTGCCACCAGATTTCGGCCATTGTCACACACTACCAAGCCTGGCTGGAGATTCGCTGGCAAAAACCACACGTCGCTCTCCTGCTTGATGGCATTCCAGACCTCCTGCGCTGTGTGGCTTCGATTCCCCATGTAAATTAATTTCAGAACGGCCTGTTGCCGTTTGGCCACGGCTGTGCTCATATCGGTCGCATCAGGTAAGCGTCCACGGGTCCATGTGGAGGTAGACCGTGACGGCTCCTGCAGCGATGATTCTGAGGAACTGGAGTAGGAGGAGGAGTCAATGTGGACAGACTTAATTCCGGCAATCCTTGGAGTTGGCAGAACACGTACAGCGCCACTCGCAAGATCTGTACCCGGCTCCACAACATTCACCCAATGGGCAGTGAGTGAAAGGTATCGTCCCTGGCCATGGGTACTGGTCCACGCATCGGTGGTCAGGTGGACCTTGCTACTGACGGCGTTTAGTAGCGCATGTTTAATTTTTGCCTCAACATGCTTTTGCAGACCAGGGACGGCTTGCCTGCTGAAATAAAATCGGCTGGGCACATTGTATTGTGGGACTGCCAATGCCATTAATTAACGGAAACTGTCAGTCTCCACCAGCCTGAATGACAGCATTTCAAGGGACAGGAGTTTTGCAATGCCAGCATTCAGAGCCTGTGCTCGTGGATGGTTTGCCGAGTATGGCCGTCTTTTATCCCATGCCTGTGCTACCGATGGCTGTTTTGTGGCCTGGGTGTGTGAGGATGACAGGGAACTTGCAGCTGTGCGTGGAATAACACTGTGTCTCTGGACAACAGTGACAGAGGTTCTTCCATGGCGATCCTGTGAGGAAGCCGAAACAGCTGTGTGTGAACTGGAGGAAGAGGCTCCAACACGAGCTGAAGATGTAGGTGCTGCTGTAGGTTGGCCTACATCTCCAGTGTGTCTTTGTAACTCAACAAAGTGCTTTGACCGCACATGTTTCCACATATTTGTTGTATTAAGGTTACTGACACTTTTACCTCTTTTAATTTTTTGATTACACAGCTTGCATTTGACATAGCAAATATCATCTGCAACTGTATCAAAAAAGGACCACGCAGAGCAAGTCCTGGGAGCGCCCGGTTTGGCTGTTGTAAGAGAACTGCTCCGAACGGGTGCCAAACTGGAGGCTACAGGCAAGCGAGTCTGCAGCCTACCTCTCCCTACTGTTTGGACCGTTGGGGCAATCTCTTCCTCAGAGCTGCTCCCACCACCTTCCTGTTCCTCACGCCATGTTGGGTCTTGGACCTCATCATCTCCACCACTACCCTCTTCCAACACCTGCTGTTGTTGGGTGGTCTGGCCAGCACCATGCTCAACAGAAACTGGCAACTGAGTCTCATCATCATCAGATGCGTTCTGCGGTGTGCTGACCATCGGCACTGGCTCACTCGCCTCTTCAGATTCAGAGAGACACAGCTGTTGCGCATCACTGCATACTGCCTCTTCTTCACATTCCAGAATGCTGCTTAGCTGGGCCCCTGTTTGCAAGCCAACAGATTCTGAGAACAGAAGCAGAGACTCAGCTGGCTCCTGTACAGAGCTCTCTGACTGCCTGGGCAATTTGGCAGGCGGTGAAGAGACTGATGGTTGTTCAACAGTGCTGTGGTCCTGAGAGGAGGTGGAAGGTATTGAAGTCGATGCATTGGCTGCCATCCAACCAACAACGGCTTCAATTTGTTCTTGACGCAGCAGGGGGGTACGCTGAGCTCCTACAAAAGTGCGCATAAAGGAACGCTCACGGGGAAAACTGGTGGATGCTGTGTCACTGGGTGCGGCAGCAGCCACAGAATCCCCACGTCCTCTCCCTGCTGCAAATCCACGGCCACGACCACGACCACGTGCCTTACTCACTGACTTCTTCATCTTGGTAGATTGATAAAGAAAGTCAGAAAAGTTATAAGGCCTAAGTGTGGTTATTCCTCACAGACTACAGTGAACCCTGAAGACAACTGTTCAGTATCTGTTAAAGGCCCCTTTGTGTACTTCTATAGTGTTTGCAACCAATGTATTGTATACGGATGGAAGCGCGTCACACTAATAGATTAGATTTTTTTCCACTAAAATGGAGCAGCACCAATTACAGAAAAATGTGAAGGATGAGGCAGTGACACACGCTCAGCAGACTACAACCGGCAGTGGTTGAAGAACAAACTGGAGCGTAATCTGCACTCACAAAATGAAAAGCTCACAGACTACAGTGACACTGAAACACAACTGTTCAGTAGCTGTTAAAGGCCCCTTTGTGTACTTCTATAGTGTTTGCAACCAATGTATTGTATACGGATGGAAGCGCGTCACACTAATAGATTAGATTTTTTTCCACTAAAATGGAGCAGCACCAATTAGAGAAAAATGTGAAGGATGAGGCAGTGACACACGCTCAGCAGACTACAACCGGCAGTGGTTGAAGAACTAACTGGAGCGTAATCTGCACTCACAAAATGAAAAGCTCACAGACTACAGTGAACACTGAAACACAACTGTTCAGTAGCTGTTAAAGGCCCCTTTGTGTACTTCTATAGTGTTTGCAACCAATGTATTGTATACGGATGGAAGCGCGTCACACTAATAGATTAGATTTTTTTCCACTAAAATGGAGCAGCACCAATTAGAGAAAAATGTGAAGGATGAGGCAGTGACACATGCTCAGCAGACTACAACCGGCAGTGGTTGAAGAACAAACTGGAGCGTAATCTGCACTCACAAAATGAAAAGCTCACAGACTACAGTGAACACTGAAACACAACTGTTCAGTAGCTGTTAAAGGCCCCTTTGTGTACTTCTATAGTGTTTGCAACCAATGTATTGTATACGGATGGAAGCGCGTCACACTAATAGATTAGATTTTTTTCCACTAAAATGGAGCAGCACCAATTAGAGAAAAATGTGAAGGATGAGGCAGTGACACACGCTCAGCAGACTACAACCGGCAGTGGTTGAAGAACTAACTGGAGCGTAATCTGCACTCACAAAATGAAAAGCTCACAGACTACAGTGAACACTGAAACACAACTGTTCAGTAGCTGTTAAAGGCCCCTTTGTGTACTTCTATAGTGTTTGCAACCAATGTATTGTATACGGGGAAAGCGCGTCACACTAATAGATTAGATTTTTTTCCACTAAAATGGAGCAGCACCAATTAGAGAAAAATGTGAAGGATGAGGCAGTGACACACACTCAGCAGACTACAACCGGCAGTGGTTGAAGAACTAACTGGAGCGTAATCTGCATCACAAAATTAAAAGCTCACAGACTACAGTAAACCCTGCAGACAACTGTTCAGTAGCTGTGAAAGGCTCCTTTCTGTACTTCTATAGTGTTTGCAACCAATGTATTGTATACGGATGGAAGCACGTCACACTAATAGATTTGATTTTTTTCTAATATAATGGAGCTGCACCAATTCCACAAAATAAAATAAAAAAAAAAAAGAGTCAGTGACACGTGCAGATGCCTACAAACAGCGGTGGATGCAGAGCAAACTGCAGCGTCACCTGCACTGTCACACACACACCTTGCACAGAGCTGTTTAAACAACACTGGCAAAATGAAGCTTTACACAGCGGTTGGTAAACTAGCCTGCCTCAAGCACAGTAGTACACAAAATCGCAATATCTAACTGTCCCTCAGAGTGAGCAGAGTAGCGTTCTGTCCCTTACTGAGTTCACAGCACAGTGACGCTAAAATGGCGGCGGCGCCTTTTATAGTGCATTCTGACATCATTTCAGCAGCCAATCACAGCCATGCCATTAGTTAAGATGACCGCAGCATTACAGGATGTGCCCACACTTCGTAGGATTCCTCATTGGCTGACTAAAATCACATTGCCTCTCAAAGAATTATGGGAACTTCCGATTCCGGTATACGATATTGAAAAAGTATCGGAATTAAGTATCGGAATTCCGATAACGCGAATATCGGCCGATACCCGATACTTGCGGTATCGGAATGCTCAACACTAGTGTTAAGTGAGTTCGCACACATCGCCATATAGCGCTGCAGCACTCCTTCTAGCGGCTCTGTGGAATAACAGAGTTCGCACATATTGCCACAGCGCTGTTGTGATTTGGTAGCTGAGGAGAGCATGCAAAAAAGGAAATACACCAGAGATGTTGAAATCTATGGGATTCATAGAATCATAGAATGGTAGAATTGTAAGGGACCTCCTGGGCCATCTGGTCCAACCCCCTGCTCAAAGCAGGATTCTCTAAATCATCCCAGACAGATGTCTGTCCAGCCTCTGTTTGAAGACTTCCATTGAAGGAGAATTTACCACCTCTCGTGGCAGCCTGTTCCACTCCTTGATCACCCTAACTGTCAAAAAGTTTTTTCTAATATCTAATCTGTGTCTCCTCCCATTCAGTTTCATCCCATTGCTTCTAGTCTTTCCTTGTGCAAATGAGAATAAAGATGATCCTTCTACAATGTGACAGCCCTTGAGATATTTGTAGACAGCTATTAAGTCTCCTCTCAGTCTTCTTTTTTGCAAGCTAAACATTCCCAAATCCTGCAACCGTTCCTCATAGGACATGGTTTGCAGACCGGTCACCATTCTGGTGGCTCTTCTTTGAACTTGCTCCAGTTTGTTGATGTCTTTTTTAAAATGTGGTGCCCAAAACTGGACACAGTATTCCAGATGAGGTCTGACCAAAGAGGAGTAGAGGGCAATAATGACCTCACGTGATCTAGACTGTATGCTTCTGTTGATACATCCTAGAATTGTATTTGCCTTTTTTGCTGCTGCATCACACTGTTGACTCATGTTCAGTCTGTGATCAATTAGTATACCCAAGTCTTTTTCACATGTGCTGTTACTTAGCCCTATTCCTCCCATTTTGTATATGCTTTTTTCATTTTTATTGCCCAGATGTAGTACTTTGCATTTTTCCCAGTTAAACCATTCTGTTAGTTGTTGCCCACTGCTCCAGTTTATTTATATCTTTTTGAATCCTCTCTCTCTCTTCTCTAGTATTAGCTACCCCTCCTAGCTTTGTGTCATCAGCAAATTTGATCAGTTTACCCTCAATTCCTTCATCTAAATCATTGATAAAGATGTTGAACAATACAGGGCCCAAAACAGAGCCTTGTGGTACCCCACTTGAGACATTCTTCCAACTGGATGTGCAGCCATTTACGACCACTCTTTGAGTCCGATCACTAAGCCAGTTATGAATCCACCTAACAGTTGCCTTGTCCATTCCATACTTAGTCATTTTTTCAATAAGGATTGTGTGAGATACTTTGTCAAATGCTTTGCTGAAGTCAAGATATACTATATCTACAGCATTTTCCTGATCCACCCAGTCAGTGATTCTGTCATAGAAGGAAATTAAGTTGTCTGACATGACTTATTAGTTACAAACCCATGCTGACTCTGTTTAATCACTTCATTCTTATGCAGGTACTTACATACATGTTCTTTAATAATTTGCTCAAAGATCTTTCCTGGTATAGAAGTCAGACTCACTGGCCTGTAGTTCCCTGGGTCCACCTTCTTCCCCTTTTTGAAGAAAGGAACAACATTTGGTCTTCTCCAGTCTTCTGGGACTTCACCTGTACTCCAAGAATTTTCAAAGATTATGGACAGTGGTTCAAGAATTTCTTCTGCTATCTCCTTCAGTATTCTGGGGTGTAATTCATCTGGACCTGGAGACTTGAATTAATTTAGGTTAGCTAAGTGTTTCCTCACTGTCTTTCTGTTTATAGATATCCTGGATTCTTCTATTCCTTTAATAGGACAGTGAAGATCAGTTGATGTTACATTTCCTTTCTGAGAGAAAACAGATGCAAAATAGGAATTTAAAAGTTCAGCCTTCTCAACATCCTTTCTTACCATTGCAGTACCCTGACTAACCACCACAACTAAAGGCAGCCGTGGAGCGTACCTACGTTGGTCCTATACGCCTCGTCACAGCCTGAGAAGCTAACTACACCTAAAGACAGAAAGAGGAAAACTATCTGCCCCGGAGCAGATCCCCAAAGAACATAGAAAGCCCCCAAACATGTAATGGCGGTTAGACAAGAGGAAAATACCGACACAGACAGAAAATAGTATGAGCAAACGTTGGGGCCCAATCTTCCTAGACAGAAAAGGATAGGAAGGACACTTACTGCAATCCAAAAAAACCCTGAAAAGTACCAACTCTACTAAATACAAAAACACCTGAGATCACACGACCTCTACCACCTAAATTAGTTCTTTGGTGTAACAAAAACTAAACAGCAGCCACTGAAAAAACTGGAAAAGGCAAATGAACAAACAACAGTGGCTGAACTAAACTGAGAGGAGCACAAGCCCCCGGAGGGGACCCGGAAGACCCCCACAGAAGTGCAGGACAAAATGCAAAAAGCAAGCACAAAAAACTAAAAGAAGAAAATGTCTTATCTGTTAGCAGAAGATGCAGGCACGAAACAGCAAGCTACAAAGTGAACAGGAATCAAAGATGAGACCAGAACAATTGATCACCAGCAACCCTGATGGGAGGGAACCTCCCTTATATAAGACCAGTCAGTAACACCTGATCGCCAATCTTCACAATCTTCATTCGATAGTTCAGTACTGTTTGTAACCACCAGAGGGAGCTTCTGCTCAGAATTCATTTCTAGCACATTCACAACAGTAACCCCCCTTTGAGGAGGGGTCACCGAACCCTCATTTGAGCAACCAGGTCGGACAGTATGAGCTCTGTGATACGCACGGATGAGTCTCCTAGCATGGATGTCCGAAGCAAACACCCAAGAATTGTCCTCCTGACTATAACCTCTCCACTTAACCAAATACTGGAGTTTCCGTCTAGAAGAACGAGAATTCAATATTTTCTCAACCACATACTCCAGATTGCCCTCAACCAAAACAGGGTCAGGAGGCACAGCCATAGGAACCACTGGCTCGACAAACCTCTTCAATAAGGACTTGTGGAACACGTTATGGATCTTAAATGTCCCTGGAAGAAGTAAACGAAAGGAAACAGGATTAAGAATCTCCATGATCTTATAAGGTCCAATGAACCTAGGCTTAAACTTAGGAGATGCAACTCTCATAGGGATATTTCTTGAGGACAACCAGACCAAGTCCCCCACTTCAAACCGAGGACCATCAGTCCTATGCCGGTTGGCAAACCGCTGGGCCCTCTCCTGAGAGAGGGACAACCTCTCCACTACCTGGTCCCAAATCTGCTGCATACGTTCCACAACAGAGTCAACACCTGGACAGACAGAAGCCTCCGTCTGTCCTGAAGAAAATCGAGGGTGAAACCCAAAATTGCAGAAAAATGGAGACATCAAAGTGGCAGAGCTAGCCCTATTATTAAGAGCAAACTCAGCCAAAGGCAAAAAAGAGACCCAGTCATCCTGATCAGCAGACACAAAGCATCTTAGATAAGTCTCCAATGTCTGGTTTGTTCTCTCAGTTTGTCCTTTGGTCTGAGGATGAAAAGCGGAGGAGAAAGACAATTGAACAACAAGTTTAGAACAAAAAGTCCTCCAAAATCTGGAAACAAATTGGACTCCTCTGTCAGACACAATGTTCTCAGGAATGCCGTGTAACCGAACCACGTGCTGAAGGAACAAAGGCACCAATTCAGAGGAGGAAGGCAACTTAGGTAATGGCACAAGATATATCATTTTGGAAAACCTATCACAAATCACCCAGATGACGGTCATTCTCTGAGAAACAGGGAGGTCGGAAATGAAATCCATAGAGATATGGGTCCATGGTCTCTTGGGCACAGGCAATGGCATCAACAAACCACTAGAGCGAGAGCAAGGCTTGGAGCGAGAGCAAGTCCCGCAGGACTGCACAAATTCCCTGACGTCACGAGACAAAGTAGGCCACCAAAAGGACCGACTAACCAAGTCTCTGGTACCAAAAATTCCGGGATGACCGGCCAACGCGGAACAATGAATCTCAGACATCACTCTCTTTTTCCTCCGGTCTGGGACAAACAATTTCCCAATAGGGCAGCGCTCGGGTTTATCCTCCTGACACCCTTCCAGAGCCAGTCTCAAATTGGACGAGATGGCGGAAAGAACTACACCCTCTTTCAAAATAACAGCAGGATCAGACAACTCAGGAGAGTCCGCAAGGAAACTCCTCGAGAGGGCATCCGCCTTAACATTCTTAGTGCCAGGAAGAATGGAAACCACAAAATTAAAACGTGTGAAAAACAAAGGCCCACCTGGCCTGTCTAGGATTAAGTCGCTTGGCAGATTCCAGATAAACCAGATTCTTATGGTCCGTGAGGACCACCACCTGATGTTTGGCTCCCTCCAGCCAATGTCTCCACTCTTCAAAAGCCCACTTCATGGCCAATAACTCCCGATTACCCACGTCATAATTACGTTCAGTTGGAGAAAATTTTCGAGAGAAAAAGGCACAAGGGTTACTTTTAGAGGTCTCTGGATCTCTTTGGGACAAAACGGCACCTGCCCCAATTTCAGAGTCATCAACCTCCACCTGAAATGGCAGAGAAACATCAGGCTGCCGTAGAACAGGAGCAGAAGTGAATCTCTGCTTAAGTTCCTGAAACGCAGAGACTGCCTCAGGAGGCCAATTCACCACATCAGAACCCTTTTTGGTCAAATCAGTCAATGGTTTAACAATAACAGAGAAATTACCAATTAATTTATGATAAAAATTGGCAAAACCCAAGAATCTTTGAAGAGCCTTTAATGAAGTAGGTTGGACCCAATCACAGATGGCCTGAACCTTGACCGGGTCCATTTCAATAACAGATGGGGACAAAATGAATCCCAGAAATGAGATCCTCTGTACGCCAAAAAGACACTTTGATCCCTTCACATACAGAGCATTCTCTCTCAAAATCAGGAACACAGTCCGAACATGTTTCACATGAGAGTCCCAGTCATTGGAAAAAATCAAGATATCATCCAAATAAACAATCAGAAATTTATCCACAAAATCCCTGAAAATGTGATTCATGAAGGGCTGGAAGACAGAAGGAGCATTAGTGAGTAGGGTTGAGCATTCCGATACCGCAAGTATCGGGTATCGGCCGATATTGGCTGTATCGGAATTCCGATTCCGAGTTCCGATATTTTCGTCATATCGGATACCGGAATCGGAATGTCACTGTCACTGTCAGTGTCCGTCGGTCGGGTCTGTCAGGAGTCAGCGGCACTTACCCGGCAGAAGATCTCCAGCGGTCACATCCCGGGCTGCTTAATGGCCGCCATCCTCTTCTCCCCGGCGGTCACATGCAGTATCTCGCGATAACTGCAGTGACTGCTGGGTAATCTCGGCCGTAAAGCAGTCCGATGACGTCACCGCCGGGGAAGCTGGTAAGCAGCTGTGCTGCGCCGGGATGTCAGGCTCTGCCTGTCATTCCGATGTAGCAGAGCTGGATCGTCGTGGGACAATCGTTACTATGGACTGCGTCGGACAGGTGGTATACTGTTGGTTTGTTTTTTTTATTTTTTACAGGAGATCGATGGCGTCGCAGGAATGAGAGAGAATAAAAAAAAATGAAAACTGTGTTGTCTCTTTTATTTCATTAAAAGACTTTTTTCTTGCTGTGTCTTTTTTTTAAACATTTAAAAACTTTGGGATTAATAATGGATCGGTGTCTTATTGACACCTCTCCATTATTAACCGGGCTTATTGTCACCGTGCAATCAACGGTGACAATAACCCCTTATTACCCCGCTTGCCACCGCTACAGGGCAAGTGGGAAGAGCCGGGTAAAGTGCCACAATTGGCACATCTTTTGATGCGCCAAATGTGGGGCTGCTGTAGCCTGGTATTATCAGGCTGTTGAGGGCCAAAATCCATGGGCCTTGACAGTCTTTTAATACCAGGCCGCAGCAGTCTGCATTTTACTTGGCTGGTTAACAAAAATAGGGGGGATCCCCACGCCGTTTTTTTTTCGAGGGGATCCCCTATTTTTGTTACCAGCCAAGCTAAGCAGACTGCTGTGGCTTGGTATTATCAGGCTTGCAAGGTCCATGGATATTGGATCCTTACCAGCCTGAAAAACCAGGCCTCAGCGGTCTGCTTCATCTGGCTGGTTAACAAAAATAGGGGGGACCCCACGCCATTTTTTTTTCGAGGGGATCCCCTATTTTTGTTAATCAGCCAAGATATGCAGACTGCTGTGGCCTGGTATTATCAGGCTGGCAAGGTCCATGGATCTTGGCTCCTTAACAACCTGAAAATCCAGGCCTCAGCGGTCTGCTTCATCTGGCTGGTTAACAAAAATAGGGGGGACCCCACGCCATTTTTTTTTCGAGGGGATCCCCTATTTTTGTTAATCAGCCAAGATATGCAGACTGCTGTGGCCTGGTATTATCAGGCTGGCAAGGTCCATGGATCTTGGCTCCTTAACAGCCTGAAAATCCAGGCCTCAGCGGTCTGCTTCATCTGGCTGGTTAACAAAAATAGGGGGGACCCCACGCCATATTTTTTTCGAAGGGAACCCCTATTTTTGTTAATCAGTTCCCTCTGACGTCACTGATGGTGTCCCTGGCTGACCTGAAGTGAAAGTGGAAAGCAATCAATTAAGCTTTCCACTTCCTCTCCTGTCAGCCAGGAGAGGAACTCATTCATTTGGGGGTTTACTGTGAGGCTGCAGCATTAGCTGCGGTCCCTGCAGTAAACATTAACCCTTTCTGAAGGATTACACCGTGGGACCTGACTGTGCATCGGATTGGTAAGAATAATTTTGCTTTATTATTTTATTTTTATTACAGGAAATGGTTTTAGCAGGTAAATAAAATATGGTCAAAAACTGTGTGATTATTTCATTAAACTTCTTTTTTATTAAAGTGTGTGTTTGATTTTTCTTTCATACAATAGGATTAATAATTGATAGTTGTCTAATTGACAGCTCTCAATTATTAACCTGGCTTAAAGTGACCTTTCAATTGCAAGGTCATTTTAACCCCTTATTAACCCATTCGCCACCGCTACAGGGCAATGGGAATAGACGGGCAAAGTGCCAGAAAGGGCAAATCTAATTAGAGATTTGCCCTTTCTGGGGTGTCTGGGGGCAGATGTTAGTAGCCGGGGGGGGCAAAAATAATGGTCCCTCTCTGGGCTATTATTATCTGCCCCCACTCACTGGCTTTGTCTGTCTGGTTGGGAAAATAGGGCGGGAGCCCACGCATTTTTTTTCAGCAATTTTACACCTCATATATATATATACATGTCATTGAGTTTGTGACACATATATATATATATATATATATATATATATATATATTTATTAGTTCATACACTTCTACATAGTATAATAGCCGCTAATTCAATTGCCGGCTTTTGTGAAAATGCAGAACCCGACATGAAATGACACTTGGTGTACATAGGGTTAACCATGTCCTTTGCTATCTGATTTGCACAAACAATTAAATCAGTCTATGTGTGCAAAATTTCACACCTGTAGGGTTAATTAAAGGTGTAAATTCGTAGCAAAAAAGTCAGTTTTTTTTACAACGAATTTACACCTTTAATTAACCCCTACAGGTGTGAAATTTTGCACACATAGACTGATTTAATTGTGCAAATCAGATAGCAAAGGACATGAAAAGACATGGTTAACCCTATGTACACCAAGTGTCATTTCATGTCGGGTGCTTCTGTCTTTTCACAGAAACCGGCTTTACCCGGCAATTGAATCAAGGATATGTAAGGTTCTATGTATATATTCCTGAAACTCAGTTTGTTCGTCAGCCATTTTACTTTCTGTCTTGTTGCAGCTATCTTGCCCTCAGTCAAAATGGAGTTTCCAGCTTGCATGTTCCCGCCCTGATTCTCTCCTTTGCTTCTTAAGCAGCCACAGCTGAGCAATCAGTGCTTCAGAATCTAGCCTGCAGTGAACCTGTGACTTGACTCCTGTAAGCCTTGGACCTTGTACTCCAGCTATTCCTACTGAGGAACTCTGAAGCACTTGTGGACTTTGAACCCTGTCTTTGAAAGACCCACGTTTGCATGGACTTACGGTAACAGAGAAGAAGATCCTGAATCTGTATTGGAGAGTGATTGCTGAGCTTGGATTACTCTGGCCTGCTGTGTCTCCTGTTTCTGTGTCTGCAAACTGTGTGATTATTTCTGCCAACTTGTATGAAGTAATACAGGACTTTTCTATATCAAACCTGTGACTCCTGTGTTTTCATCGCACCCAAGCACAAGACGCTATATGAACTGTACTACATACATTACAAGATTCTGAAGCCAAAACGTTAGTGTCTGCTGGGTCTGGAAGGCTATGTCTGCTGTACTGTGGATATCAGATGTCCGGTTGTACTTTCTGTGATGACAGTGGTTGTGACTTCTCACAACCATTCCAGGTGAGCAATTCCCTTAAGTTTTTTCTTTTTGCAGTGTTACCACAGGTAAACACTATTGTTTTTTTTTTTTCCTTTCTTTTCTCTTTTTTGTCTGCTGTAACTCTGGATATCAGATGTCTGGTTGAAACTTTCTGTGATGATAGTGGTTGTGACTTCTCACAACCATTCCAGGTGAGCAGTTCCCTTAATTTTTTTTTTTCTCTCTGCAGTGTTGCCACAGGTGAACACTATTGTTTTTTTTCTCTCCTCTTCTTCCAGTAATCCTGTCTTAAAAGATCTGGAAAATGGAGGCCCGCATAAAGGAACTTTGCGGAGTGACTGATAATATCCTTGCAGATTTGCAGAATATAAAGACCCGTTTTACAAATCTACAGGACCTCAATAATCACAATTTGCAAGTGGTTGGACAGACTACCCAGGATTTGCGAGCCAGGATTGAGGTTCTAGAGGGGCGAGTCCAGGCTCCTGCCGTAGCCCCGAGTGCTGGGATTCCCAAGTTGCCCCCTTTTCGTTTTGGCGGTGAACGTGAGAAATTCAGGGGATTTATTAATCAATGCAATCTTTTTTTTTCTGCACATGCTTCACAATTTCCCACTGAACGATCTAAGGTGCTTACTATAATTATGTTGCTTACACAACAAGGCTTTAATGTGGGCAAACCCTCTGATTGAGACTGAGGATGATTGTTTGAATCACCTTGATGATTTTATTTCAGCCATGGGGCAGGTGTTTGATGACCCCAATCGAGGTGCAACAGCTGAAGCAGCCATGTTAGCTTTGTGCCAAGGTAAGCACTCGGTAGCTGAATATGCCTTGGATTTCAGGAGATGGGCCCTTGATACCACCTGGGACAGTTCCGCCAAAAAATCTATTTTTCGAAAGGGGTTATCTCCACTGATTAAGGATGAACTTGCTCGTGCCGACCCTCCCACTGCGTTAGGTGACTTTATTAACTACTGCATCCGTATTGATACTCGTCTGACTGAACGCAGGCAAGAGAGATGGTTCGAAAGCAATCGTACTAACCTTTTCCTACCTTCCTCTCCAGCTAAGGAACCTTTGAGTAGGATTACACGGGAACCTGAACCTGAACCCATGCAGGTAGACTCTTTACAACGACGGGTTAGTGATGCACGCAAGGAACATCGTTTTAAGGAGAATCTATGTTTCTATTGTGGTAAGTCAGGGCACTTCATTATAAACTGCCCCAGCCGTTCTCGTAAGACTACTGCAGCACTCATTCATTGTGAGTGTTGCGAGAGGGGATCTGTCAGGTCCGAGCCTCAGGCTCCAGAGAGATCTGCAGCAACAGATCTTGATTTCTCGGACTTAAACTCCGTTACCTCTGAGGACGTTGACTGTGTAAACGCTGCCATTTTTCAAGTTTCCTCAGCGGTGTCCCAGCTGAGTTGTAAGAAAAACAATTCTCATTGCTTTCTTTCCATCAAACTCTGGGTTGACTCAGCTTGGGTGTCTAGCTCTGCTATGATCGTCTCAGGGGCAAGTGGAAATTTTATGGATGTCTCCTTTGCTCTGAAACAGGGAATACGTTCAGTGAAGAAGGCTACTCCAGTACAGATGGAAACTGTGGATGGCTCCCTGCTGACCTCTGGACCAGTGGATCAGGAAACAGAGCCTTTGAGGGTTCTTGTGGGTAAAGATCATCAAGATAAACTGTCCTTTATGCTTATCTCTTCTCCCCACTTTCCCATTATTCTAGGGCTACCATGGCTGCAGGCTCAGAATCCTACCATTAACTGGGAGACCAAGGAATTACACTTTCCAGAGAAACAGATGAGTCCAAAAGTTTCAGCTTGCTCTGTTCCTAAAGGAATCATGTCAGTCCCTGAACTACCAGCTGTATACCAGGACTATGTGGATTTATGTGACAAGAAGAACGCTGACCAGCTTCCTCCTCACCGTCCATATGATTGTCCAATTGAATTATTGCCTGGAGCAGAGATACCTTTTGGTAAGATCTACCCCTGGCGGGGCCCGAGCTAAAGGCTTTAAAGGATTACATAGATGAAAATCTAGCCAAGAGCTTCATACGCCCCTCTTCATCTCCTGCAGGTGCACCCATCTTCTTTGTAAAGAAGAAAGATGGATCTCTGAGACCATGCGTAGACTATAGGGAACTCAATAAGGTTACTATTAGAAACCGTTATCCATTGCCTTTAATCCCTGAGTTATTGGAGAGAGTGCGACATGCCAAAATTTTTTCTAAACTAGATCTTCGTGGGGCCTATAACTTAGTCCGTATTAGACCTGGGGATGAATGGAAGACTGCATTCAGGTCACGCTATGGACACTTTGAATATCTAGTTATGCCTTTTGGTCTGAGTACCGCCCCAGCCACTTTCCAACACTTGGTGAATGACATCTTCAGGGATCTCCTAGATACATTCGTGGTAATTTATTTGGATGATATTCTAATTTTTTCTAACTCCACAGAGGAACATCATGGACATGTGAGAATGGTCTTGGAACGTCTAAGACAAAATCATCTTTACATCAAACTTGAAAAGTGTGAATTCCATAGGACCGAAATTCAATTTCTGGGGTATGTACTGTCTACACAAGGAATTAGTATGGATGGAAGCAAAACCCAAGCCATCAAGGATTGGCCAAGTCCTAGAAATGTGAAGGAGGTACAGCGCTTCATCGGGTTTGCCAACTTCTATAGACGTTTCATTAGAAATTTCTCTGAGGTAGTGTCACCTATCACTCAACTTACCCGGAAAGAGTCTAGGTTTTCCTGGACTCCCCAAGCCCAGGAAGCATTTTCCCGTCTAAAAGATAAATTTACCACTGCACCTATCCTAGTACATCCCAACCCCGAGCTTGCCTTCATAATAGAGGTGGATGCTTCAGACTGTGCCGTTGGAGCTATACTCTCTCAGAGAACAGGTGAGAAGAATGTCTTGCATCCCTGTGCCTTCTTTTCCCAGCAGTTGTCTTCGGCTGAGAGGAACTACGATGTGGGCAATAGAGAGTTGTTGGCCATTATTGCCGCCTTCAAAGAATGGAGACACCTTCTTCAGGTGCTGCACAGCAAATAGTCGTCCTGACAGACCATCGTAACCTTGAGTTTATCAGGTCGGCTAAGTGCCTGACTCCTCGCCAGGCTCGCTGGAATCTTTTCTTAAACCAATTTAATTTTATCATCTCTTATAGACCAGGATCGCGCAATCGAAAGGCTGATGCACTCTCTAGGATTTACTCAGCAGAGACACGTCCAATTACTCCTCCTAAGACTATTCTTCCTGACTCTAGATTCCTAGGAGTAATTCATAATCAAGACCTACTTAAGGACATCAAGGAAGCATACCATGCGGATTCCTTTTTGGCACAACCCCCAAGGGACGTAAGTCTTGTCTTTAAGAATGGTGTGTGGATTCAGGGACAACGTCTGTATATTCCTGAAACAGTCAGATTAAGAGTATTGCAACTCATTCACGATTCCACGATAGCTGGGCATAGAGGAATTCTAAAGACACAGGAATTTCTTTCTCGTTTCTTTTGGTGGCCCACTTGCAGGAAGGATGTTTTGAATTATGTCACTTCATGTGAGGTCTGTGCAAGATGCAAAACACCTCGCTCCTCACCAACTGGTCTGTTACAGCCTCTTCCCACCCCGTCCCGCCCGTGGGGATCCATTTCTATGGACTTCATTGTGGAGTTACCAACCTCTCAGGGGAAGAACACCATTCTAGTGGTGGTTGACCGTCTAACAAAGGCAGCTCATTTTATCCCTTGTGTCGGCTTACCCACTGCAAAACAGACATCAGATTTGATGATTAAAGATGTGTTTCGCTTACATGGAGTACCGGATGAGGTTATTTCGGATCGAGGGGTGCAATTCACTTCTAGGTTTTGGCAAAATTTCTGTGCAGCATTGGACATTAAAGTAAACCTTTCTTCTGCTTTTCATCCCCAGACTAATGGACAGACCGAACGAACCAATCAAACCCTGGAGCAGTATCTCCGCTGCTTTATCTGCCACCTACAGGATGATTGGGTGGATCTACTTCCATTAGCTGAGTTCTCGTATAACAACTCTCAGAGTGCCTCCACTAAACAGTCTCCTTTTTACTCTAATCTAGGTTATCATCCTAACATTCTACCACGATTTCCCATAGAAACGCCTTTACCAGCAGTGGCTGAAAGAATCACGTCTTTACAGAAGAATATGGATCTTCTAAAGGAAAATCTGGAATCGGCTCAAGAAAGGTACAAGAAAGCAGCAGATAAATTTCGTAAACCTGCACCAGCTTTCAAGGTAGGAGACTTGGTCTGGCTGTCAACCAGAAATCTTAAGTTAAGGATTCCATCGTCTAAGTTGGGACATAAGTACATTGGACCCTATAAAATCAGTAAAATTATAAGTGCCGTTGCTTGTCGTCTTCAACTGCCCAGAACTATGAGAATCCACCCTGTCTTTCATGTATCCCTACTAAAGGCTGCGACACCCAATACGTTTCCTGGACGTTCCTCTCCTTGCCCTGACCCAGTGCTAGTCGATGGTCAGGAAGAATTTGTGGTGGAAAGGATTTTAGATTCCAGGTTGTATAGAAATCAGTTACAATATCTGATTAAATGGCAGGGCTACCCAGTGGAGGACAACTCATGGGAACCGGTCAATAACGTTAATGCTCCTCGCTTGCTCCGTCAGTTTCATCAGAGGTACCCACACAAGCCTGGTCTGAGGTCATCCGGAGGTTGTCCTTAAGGGGGGAGTAATGTAAGTTTCTATGTATATATTCCTGAAACTCAGTTTGTTCGTCAGCCATTTTACTTTCTGTCTTGTTGCAGCTATCTTGCCCTCAGTCAAAATGGAGTTTCCAGCTTGCATGTTCCCGCCCTGATTCTCTCCTTTGCTTCTTAAGCAGCCACAGCTGAGCAATCAGTGCTTCAGAATCTAGCCTGCAGTGAACCTGTGACTTGACTCCTGTAAGCCTTGGACCTTGTACTCCAGCTATTCCTACTGAGGAACTCTGAAGCACTTGTGGACTTTGAACCCTGCTCTTTGAAAGACCCACGTTTGCATGGACTTACGGTAACAGAGAAGAAGATCCTGAATCTGTATTGGAGAGTGATTGCTGAGCTTGGATTACTCTGGCCTGCTGTGTCTCCTGTTTCTGTGTCTGAAAACTGTGTGATTATTTCTGCCAACTTGTATGAAGTAATACAGGACTTTTCTATATCAAACCTGTGACTCCTGTGTTTTCATCGCACCCAAGCACAAGACGCTATATGAACTGTACTACATACATTACAGGATATTTTACTATGTAGAAGTGTATAAACTATACATATATGTATATATATATGTCACAATGACATGTATATATATATATATATATGTATTCTATGTGTGTATATTTAGTGTTTACAAGGAAAGAATGGGGTTTTTTTAGTTACGATATTTTGTTCCCATAGACTTACATGGGACTTCCGGTATCGGTATCGGGTATCGCCGATATTTTAATGGTATCGGCGATACCATTCCGATTCCGATACTTTTGGATATCGGAAAGTATCGCTCAACTCTATTAGTGAGCCCAAAGGGCATCACTAGGTACTCAAAATGCCCCTCTGGGGTATTAAATGCCGTCTTCCATTCATCCCCATGCTTAATGCGAATAAGGTTATATGCCCCCCTGAGGTCAAGCTTGGTAAACCAAGTAGCACTTTTCACCCTGGAAAACAGGTCAGAAATCAAGGGTAACGGATATTGATATTTCACAGTGATATTGTTCAAGAGACGATAATCAATACACGGCCTTAATGAACCATCCTTTTTGGCCACAAAGAAAAAACCGGCACCCAAGGGTGAAGAGGATGGTCTGATATGACCCTTCTCCAATGACTCCTTGATATAAGACCGCATAGCGTCATGTTCAGGTACAGACAAGTTAAAAAGGCGACCTTTTAGGGAATTTACTACCAGGTACTAATTCAATAGCGCAGTCATAGCTCCTACGGGGGGGCAAGGATGCAGAATTACTTTAGCTAAACACATCAGAAAAATCAGTCAAAAAGTCAGGAACATCCTGAGCCTGGGGGGAGGCAGAAAAAACAGGAGTGTTGGTATTAACACATTGGCAGCCCCAACTGGTTACAGACACAGATTTCCAATCCAAAACAGGATTATGAGACTGTAACCAAGGGAAACCCAGTACGATAATGTCATGCAGATTATACAGCACCAAAAATTTGCAACTCTCCTGATGATCAGGTTCAACCCTCATTATCACCTGAGTAGAGAACTGAGGTTTATTCTCAGCCAAAGGGGTAGAATCGATCCCCAGTAGGGGAATAGACTTCCGTAGGCGTATCAAGGGAAACCCACAACGTTTAGCAAAATCAAAATCCATCAGGTTAATAGCTGCTCCTGAATCAACAAAAGCCTGAGCAGAAAATGTGGACAGGGAGCAAATCAGGGTAACAGTCAACAAAAATTTAGTCTGAACACTACCCAAGACAACTGAGCATGCAAAACGTCTTCCCCGCTTAGGGCAGACTGAAATAGCATGAGAGGCATCACCACAGTAGAAACATAACCCATTGCGTTTTCGAAACTCATGACGCTGTGCCCCAGAAGTCACTCTATCACACTGCATGGGTTCAGAAGCTGGTTCACAAGGCAACACTATTCCATGCATACCTCTACGCTCACGCAAACGTCTGTCAATTTGAATCGCTAATGACATAGAATCATTGAGACCAGAGGGGACAGGGAATCCCACCATAACATCCTTTAGGCCGGCGTCACACTGGCGACAGAATCGGACGACTGAAATACGATGAAATATCGCATTGCAGTCTGCCCTATGTTAATCTATGGAGCAGCTCCCAGTATCAGATTTTTTGTGGTCCGTTTTAAACGTCCGAGTGCAATCGCAGCATGCTGCGATTGTCACCGATTGTGGGTCGACTATCGCCAATGCAAGTCTATGGGAGCGATGAAAAATCGGATTACAAAGGGACCGCACGTGTGACTTGCGATTAAATCGCATCGGTGTCCTTTAGAAAAGCCGGCAATTCATCCCCGGCTATACTGTAAAATCACACTGACAGCTTTAATAAAGAATAGAAAGAATAGATATACACACATAGAATACATATATATATATATATATATATATATATATGTCATTCTGACATATATATATATACATATATTTATAGTTCTTACACTTCTACATACTGTAATAGCCGCTAATTCAATTGCCGGCTTTTGTGAAATCACAGAAGCCGACATGAAATGATACATTGTTTAGACACAGTTAACCATGTCATTTCCTGAATTTTGATATATGGTTTGAACTTACAATTACATAAGTGTATGTGTGCCAAATTTCAGACATGTAGGGGTTAATTAAAGTGTAAATTCGTTGAAAAAAAATGCGTGGGCTCCCGCTGTATTTTCTCCACCAGACAGACAAAGCAAGCGAGTGGGGGCAGATAATAATAGCCTAGGGAGGGTACATTTTTTTTGTGCCCCCCCTGGCTACTAACATCTTCCCCCAGACACCCCAGAAAGGGCAAATCTATAATTAGATTTGCCCTTTCTGGCACTTTGACCGTCTATTCCCATTGCCCTGTAGCGGTGGCGAATGGGTTAATAAGGGGTTACAGCCACCTTGCAATTGAAAGGTGACTGTAAGCCAGGTTAATAATTGAGAGCTGTCAATTAGACAGCTATCAATTATTAATCCTATTGAAGTAAATAAAAAAACACACACACTTTAAGAATAAATAATTTTAATGAAATAAAAACACATTTTTTTGACCATCTTTTATTTTACTCTTAATCCGTGCGAAGCCCTTGATCTCCTAAAATAAATATAAAATAATAAAACAACATTATTCTTACCTATCTGGCGATCTGTCACGTCCCACGATGTAATCCTTCACAAAGGGTTAACTAGCAATGAGCTAAGCAGCGCAACTAATGCTGCGTGCTCAACTGATAGCTCCTGAATGAATGAGCTTATCTCCTGCCAACAGGAGAGGATGTGATTAATGAATGAAGCTTAATTGATTGTATCCCACTTTCACCTTAGGTCAGGTCACTGAAGTGAAAGTGGCAATAAATCAATTAAGCTTCATTCATTCATCTCTTCCTCTCCTTTCGCTGGTAGAGGAAGTTATTCATTCAGGTGGTTAGAGCTCGGAGACAGCATTATAGCTCTCTGCGAGCTGTAACCTGTTAACCCTTTCTGATGGATTACACCGTGGGACCTGACTGTACATCAGATTGGTAAGAATAATTTTGCTTTTTTATTTTATTTTTATTACAGGAAATGGTTTTAGCAGGAAAATAAAATATGGTCAAAAACTGTGTGATTATTTCATTAAACTTCTTTTTTATTAAAGTGTGTGTTTGATTTTTCTTTCATACAATAGGATTAATGATTGATAGTTGTCTAATTGACAGCTCTCAATTATTAACCTGGCTTACAGTCACCTTTCAATTGCAAGGTGGCTGTAACCCCTTATTAACCCATTCGCCACCGCTACAGGGCAATGGGAATAGACGGGCAAAGTGCCAGAAAGGGCAAATCTAATTAGAGATTTGCCCTTTCTGGGGTGTCTGGGGGCAGATGTTAGTAGCCGGGGGGGGCCAAAAATAATGGTCCCTCTCTGGGCTATTATTATCTGCCCCACTCACTGGCTTTGTCTGTCTGGTTGCGAAAATAGGGCGGGAGCCCACGCATTTTTTTTTCAGCAATTTTACACCTCATATATATATATATATACATGTCATTAAATTTGTGACACATATATATATATATTTATATTTATAGTTCATACACTTCTACATAGTATAATAGCCGCTAATTCAATTGCCGGCTTTTGTGAAAATGCAGAACCCGACATGAAATGACACTTGGTTTACATAGAGTTAACCATGTCTTTTCATGTAGTTTGATATCTGATTTGCACAAACAATTACATGAGTGTAAGTGTGCAAAATTTCACACCTGTAGGGGTTAATTAAAGGTGTAAATTCGTTGTAAAAAAAACGGACTTTTTTGCTACGAATTTACACCTTTAATTAACCCCTACAGGTGTGAAATTTTGCACACATAGACTGATGTAATTGTTTGTGCAAATCAGATTGCAAACAACATGAAAAGACATGGTTAACCCTATGTACACCAAGTGTCATTTCATGTCGGGTGCTTCTGTCTTTTCACAGAAGCCGGCTTTACCCGGCAATTGAATCAGAGGATATTTTACTATGTAGAAGTGTATAAACTATACATATATGTATATATATATATGTCACAATGACATGTATATATATATATGTATTCTATGTGTGTATATTTAGTGTTTACAAGGAAATAAAGGTTTTTTTTAGTTGCGATATTTTGTTCCCATAGACTTACATTGGACTTCCGGTATCGGAATCGGATATCGACGATATTTAGTGATATCGGCGATACCATTTCGATACGATATTTTTAGATATCGAGCAGTATCGCTCAACACTAATCGTCATTCCATTTGGTCAGGACTGCCCACCTTCGGAATCTCTGACAGTATAACTCAGCGTCCTCAAGCCCCTGATTTAATGCCAACAAGGCTTTTTCAGCTTGATCAGTGACATTAGGCTCATCGTACAATAACCCCAGAGCCTGAAAAAATGCATCAACATTACTCAAAACAGAATCCCCAGGTGCCAGGGAAAAAGCCCAATCCTGAGGATCGCCGCGCAGGAGAGAGATGACAATTTGAACCTGCTGTGCTGCGTTCCCTGAGGAATTAGATTTCAAGGCAAAAAACAACTTACAGTTATTTTTGAAATTCAGAAATTTAGCTCAATCCCCTAAAAACAAATCTGGCATGGGAATCCTAGGTTACACAACAGGCAACCTCGCAAGATAGGTAGCAATACTCCGAACTTCAGTGGCAAGCTGATCCACACGGCCAGACAACTGTGCAAACTCCATTGAGAGAAAAAAAATCCTCCTCAGCACCCAGAGATACAGAGGGAAAAAAAAAAAATCTCTGACAACTCTGACAATCTTCTTTCTTTAACACTATTTTTCCCTTCTGTGAGTACCATACAAATATCAGTTTTTGGGCCGGTGATACTGTTGTGATTTGGTAGCTGAGGAGAGCAAGCAAAAAAGGAAATACACCAGGGAGGTTGGAATCTATGGGATTGCAGTACCCTGACTAACCACCACAACTAAAGGCAGCCGTGGAGCGTACCTATGTTGGTCCTAGACGCCTCGTCACAGCCTGAGAAGCTAACTACACCTAAAGACAGAAAGAGGAAACTATCTGCCCCTGAGCAGATCCCCAAAGAACATAGAAAGCCCCCAAACATGTAATGGCGGTTAGACAAGAGGAAATACAGACACAAACAGAAAATAGTATGAGCAAACGTTGGGGCCCAATCTTCCTAGACAGAAAAGGATAGGAAGGACACTTACTGCAATCCAAAAAAACCCTGAAAAGTACCAACTCTACTAATTACAAAAACACATGAGATCACACGACCTCTACCACCTAAATTAGTTCTCTGGTGTAACAAAAACCAAACAGCAGCCACTGAAAAAACTGGAAAAGGCAAATGAACAAACAACAGTGGCTGAACTAAACTCAGAGGAGCACAAGCCCCCAGAGGGGACCCGGCAGACCCCCACAGAAGTGCAGGACAAAATGTAAAAAGCAAGCACAAAAAACTAAAAGAAGAAAATGTCTTATCTGTTAGCAGAAGATGCAGGCACGAAACAGCAAGCTACAAAGTGAACAGGAATCAAAGATGAGACCAGAACAATTGATCACCGGCAACCCTGATGGGAGGGAACCTCCCTTATATAAGACCAGTCAGTAACACCTGATCGCCAATCTTCACAATCTTCATTGGATAGTTCAGTACTGTTTGTAACCACCAGAGGGAGCTTCTGCTCAGAATTCATTTCTAGCACATTCACAACACAGTGCGTTACGGCGTTTATTTTGGCGACTCAGCGGGATAACAGAGTTTGCTTCTTGCGCCATTTTACTAGCAGCAGGCTCCGCCTGCACTGTGGACCTTGGGCTGCGAACGCACCTTTTTACATCTTATATTTGGTGCGTTCCGCAGACCCTAACAGACAGGGAGGTCAGAAATAAAATCCATTGAGATATGGTCCATGGCCTCCTGGACACCGGCAGTGGCACTAACAATCCACTAGAGTGAGAACAGGGTTTGGACCGAGAACAAGTCCCACAGGACTGCACAAAATTCCTGAAATCACGAGATAAAGCAGGCCACCAAAAAGACAGACTCACCAAATCTCTGGTACCAAAAATACAGGGCTGACCAGCCAACGGGGAGCAATGAATTTCAGACATTACTTTCCTCCTCCATTGGTCGGGGACATACAATTTCCCCACAGGGCACCGTTCAGGTTTATCCCCCTGAAATTTCTCCAGGGCAAGTCTCAAATCGGGTGAGATAGCGGAAAGAACCACACCCTCATTTAGAATGGTAGTAGGCTCAGTTACATCAAGATAATCCACAAAGAAACTCCTAGAGAGGGCATCCGCCTTAACATTCTTAGTGCCCGGAAGAAAGGAGACCACAAAATTAAAACACGTGAAAAACAAGGCCCACCTAGCCTGTCTTGGATTTAGTCGCTTGGCCGATTCAAGATGGATCAAGTTCTTGTGGTCAGTGAGGACCACAACTTGATGTTTGGCTCCCTCCAACCAATGTCTCCACTCTTCAAACACCCACTTCATAGCCAATAATTCCCGATTCCCCACATCATAATTACATTCAGTTGGGGAAAATTTTCGAGAGAAGAAGGCACAAGGGTTAATCTTAGAGGTACAGGATCACTTTGGGACAAAACGGCTCCTGCACCAATCTCAGAAGCATCTATCTCCACTTGAAATGGGAGAGAAACATCAGGTTGCCGTAGAACAGGAGCAGAAGTGAATCTCCACTTAAGCGCCTGAAACACCGAAACTGCCTCTGGAGACCAATTCACCACATCAGTGCCCTTTTTGGTCAAATCTGTCGGTGGTTTCACAATACCAGAAAAATTGTGAAAATTTACGGTAAAAATTAGCAAAACCCAAACATTTCTGAATCCAATTATAAATGGCCTGAACCTTGACCGGGTCCATTTCAATAGCGGACGGAGACAAAATGAATCCCAAAAGCGAAATTTTTTGTACCCCGAAGAACATTTTGATCCCTTAACACAGGGTTTCCCAACTCCAGTTCTCAAGGCCCAACAACAGCTCATGTTTTCAGGATTTCCTTAGTATTGCTCAGGTGATAATTTCATCACCTGTGCAATACAAAGGAAATCCTGAAAACATGATCTGCTGGTGGGCCTTGAGGACTGGAGTTGGGGAACCCTGCCTTAACATATAAAGCATTTTCTCTCAAAATCCGGAATACAATCCGAACATGTTCCACATGAGAATCCCAATCATTGGAAAAAAAATCTAAATATCGTCCAAATAAACAACAAAAAATTTGTCCACAAAATCCCGGAAAATATCGTTCATGAAAGATTGGAAGACAGAAGGGGCATTAGTGATCCCAAAAGGCATCACTAGGTACTCAAAATGCTCCTCAGGAGTATTAAACGCCATCTTCCATTCATCACAGTGCTTAATGCGAATAAGATTATACGCCCCCTCAGGTCAAGCTTGGTGAACCAACTAGCACCTTTCACTCTGGAGAATAAATCGGAAATCAGGGTAACGGATATTGATATTTAACAGTGATCTTATTAAGGAGACGATAGTCAATACATGGCCTCAATGAGCCACTCTTCTTGGCCACAAAGAAAAAGCCGGCACCTAAAGGTGAAGAGGACGGTCTGATATGGCCTTTCTCCAACGATTCTTTGATATAAGGTCGCATAGTATCATGCTCAGGTACAGACAAATTGAAGAGCCGACCCTTGGGAAATTTACAACAGGGCACTAACTCAATTGCGCAATCATAACTCCTGTGAGGAGGCAAGGACGTAGACTTACTCTCACTAAACATATCAGAAAAATCAGCCAAATAGTACGGGACATCCTGAGACTGGGGAGAGGTAAAGAAAACAGGAGTGTCACTACGAACACATTGACAACCCCAACTAACCACAGACACAGATTTTCAATCCAAAACAGGATTATGGGTCTGCAATCAAGGAAAACCCAGTACAATAATGTTTTGTAAATTATGTAACACCAAAAATTTACAATTATCTTGGTGGTCCGTGGCTACCCGCATTATCACTTGGGTCCAAAACTGGGGTTTATACTCCACCAAAGGGGTAGCATCAATCCCCTGCAAAGGAATAGGAGTCCGCAGGGGTACCATGGGAAAACCACAATGTTTGGCAAAGTCACAATCCATCAGGTACAGGGCTGCTTCTGAATCAACAAAAGCCTTAGCAGAAAATGAAGATAAGTAGCAGATCAAGGGAACCGTTAAGAGGAATTTAGGCTGTACATTGCCCAAAACAAATGAATGAGCCAAACATTTTCCCCGCTTGGGGCAGGCGGATATAGTATGAGAGGCGTCCCCACAAAAAAAGCACAACTTATTACGCCTTCTAAATTCTTGACATTGAGCCCTAGAAACAACCTTAACACACTACATGTTAGAACCCTCTTGTTAGGTTTTGTTTCAGTTTGCTGGTCACATGACCTTTTTACCCTATTTAGTCTGGCTCCGCCCTTCTGGCTTTGCTGGACTTCATTGTATTATCTACTCTTAAGCTTGCCGGGTGCTTAGGTGCCTTACTCTGTCAGTTTTGCTTGATCTGAGGATCTCTTAGTATTTGTTTTCTGTTTTATTTTCCTGCTACACTTTCTGTTAGGAGGTGTCCACCTTTTCACCCAGTCCCTAGATCTTGTAGGGATTCCTCCCTCGCAACTATAGGTCTTCGTTCAGACTAGCTGAGGACTTTAGCGGGTCTGGTCGCAGGATCAGGTTCCCCGTTACATTGTAGGGATCCAGCTCAGTCCTATTGTAGGGACAGAATTCCGACCTTTCCTTAGTGCTTGTAGCAGATCATAACAGTAAGTCCAGCCCAAAAAAAAAAAAAATCTCTAAGGCTGGCTTCACACATCCGGCGGGCGCCTTGCGGCGCCCCCGGCATTTTCCCGCAGCGCCGCATCTGAAAATCTGATGCGCCGCATGCGGCTTTTTTCGCATTGACATGCATTAGCGCCGCATGGCGCCGCATGTCAATGCGTTGCATGCGGTTTTGTCCGAATGCGGCGCAAATGTACATTGCGGCGTCCGGAAAAAACGCTGCATGTAACGTTTTTTGTTTTTGCCGGATGGTTTCTGATCTCTCCAAGCATCAGAAACCATCCGGCAAAAAACCGCATTTTGGCCGCCGGAAGTGTGAAAGCTTTTCACATGCGGCGCTGCGGCTAAATGCCGGGGGCGCCGTTTAGGCGCCCGCCGGATGTGTGAAACAGGCCTTAGGAAAGATTTTCTGTTTCCATCATGGTCTCGGTTCAGGATTTGGTTCAACGCCTGCAGGGACTTTCTCTGGAGGTGGCTGAGATAAAGCAACACGTGAGTAGTTGTTCTGGAGCACATTTCGTGGAGCCTAAGGTACGTTTGCCTGATTTATTTTTTGGTGAACAACAAGATTTTTTTTTCTTTTAAAAATGCTTGCTTGCTGTATTTCCGTTTGAGACCCAGATCCTCTGGTGATGAATCACAGCGCATAGGGTTAATAATGTCACTTTTGCGCAAAGAACCTCAGGACTGGGCCTTTTCTCTGCAGCCTAGTGATCCATGCTTTAGATCTGTGGATAGTTTTTTTTCTGCTTTGGGCTTATTATATGACGATCCTGATCGTGTTTCATCAGCTGAGACAGAATTGAGATGTTTGAGACAGGGATCAGGTAATGTGGAAAAATATTGTACTCACTTCCGAAGGTGGTCCACTCTGGTGGGCTGGAACGATTCAGCTTTGAAAAGTTTATTTCTTGCAGGGTTAAGTGAAAGGGTTAAAGATTTGCTGATTGCTTATCCCATACCTGGTAACTTGCAAGACGCTATGCAATTAGCCATACGGGTGGATAGGAGACTGCGTGCAAGGGTTAATGAGAGTAAATCTGCCTTGTCAGCTCCAAGTTTGGAGAAGGAATGTACTGACATTGGAGAGCCGATGGAAATTGGAGCAATGACACCTCACTCTCGGGAAAAAGAACGCAGATTTGCTAAGGGCTTGTGTTTCTATTGTGGCAAATCTGAGCATTTTATTAAGAACTGTGCGCTTCGAATGAATAAAGAGAAAAAAAAAATGAGGTCAGTGTCGCCCGCATAGCTTGTTTAAACATAAAAGTGTCTTTCTTTCTGCTACCACTGCTGTTGAGGAGGAATTAATGGAGTTTCGAGTACTTGTGGATTGTGGTTCAACTCTCAATGTGATTGATGGGAAATTTTTGGAAAAACTAAAATTAAAACCCAAACTTCTGTCTTCCCCTATTAATGTGGTGTCTGTGGATGCTTCTCACTTGAAAAATGTTACTCACCATATCTGTGAATTTCCTCTTACTATTAATGGTGTTCATCAACAGAATTTGGATTTGGTAGTTTTGAATAATTTGCCCTCACCGGTGATTTTGGGGTTACCCTTGTTAAAATTGCACAATCCGGAACTGGATTGGTCTACCAATGAAATTAAGTCCTGGAGTCCCAATTATTATGACAAGTGTTGTAACGGGCGTATTGCTGCTGTAGTTAAGGGGGAGTTACCTGTACCTATTCAGGATTTTTGGAAAGTTTTTTCTGATAAGGTATCGCAGGTATTGCCTCCTCATAGAGATTATGATTGTGCAATTGAATTTGTACCTGGAGCCACTCTTCCTAAAAGTCGTTTATTTAATTTGACTATTCCCGAGAGAAAGGCTTTGGAGGAATACATACAGACAAGCTTGGCCGCCGGTCACATTAGGCCTTCCAAATCTCCTGTAGCGGTTGGATTTTTTTTTGTTAAAAAAAAGGACGGCGGTTTACGGCCTTGTCTAGACTTTCGTGAGATTAATAAGATTACTGTACGCAATCCTTACCCACTGCCATTGAATCCTGATTTGTTTAATCAGTTAGTGGGGGCCAAGTGGTTCTCGAAAATTGATCTTCGAGGGGCATACAATTTGTTGCGCATGAAGGAGGGGGATGAATGGAAGACTGCGTTTAACACTCCACTGGGTCATTTCGAGTATCTGGTCATGCCCTTTGGACTTTCCAGTGCTCCGGCATTTTTTCAGAATCTTATTAATGACATCCTTAGACCTTTGATCGGCAGAAGTGTGGTTGTGTATTTAGATGACATTTTGATTTATTCACCAGATTTGGAGTCTCATTGGAGGAGTGTGCGTGAAGTATTACAGTTACTGAGTGATAATTCACTTTTTGCCAAACTAGAAAAATGTGAGTTCGCTGTACAGAGACTTAGTTTTTTGGGCTACATTGTCTCCAGTGAAGGTTTTGAGATGGACCCGGTGAAAGTGCAAGCTGTGCAGGATTGGCCTAGACCTATTGGTGTGAAATCAATACAGAGGTTTTTGGGGTTCGCCAATTATTATAGAAAATTCATAAAAAAAATTTCTGTGATTGCCAAACATCTGAACGATCTCACCAGGAAAGGTGCTGATGCGGTTCAGTGGACTACTGAGGCCATTGAGGCTTTTGTGTTGCTAAAGGAGAGGTTCAGCTCTGCTCTCATCCTTACGCAGCCTGACCATTTTTGGTTGAGGTTGATGCTTCTTCTGTGGGGGTCGGCGCGGTGTTGTCTCAGGCAAAGACGGATGGAGTACATCCCTGTGCTTTTTTTTCAAAAAATTTTCTGAGTCTGAACTAAATTATGGCAAATTGTTGGCAATTAAACTCGCATTTGAACACTGGCGTCATTTTTTGGAGGGAGCGGAATTTCCCATTCAAGTCTTCACCGATCATAAAAATCTGATCTACCTTGATGCTGCCAAACGCTTGAATGCCCGTCAGGCTAGGTGGGCACTGTTTTTCTCACGGTTTAATTTTACCGTTACTTACATCCCAGGTACTAAAAATGTTAAAGCTGATGCTTTGTCTCGCAGCTTTTCTCCTATGGTGGGTACTGAGGAGGAGGAGGAAAACATCTTGCAAGAGGGGGTTGTTATTGCTGTTTTGGACTCCGTGTTGGAAGATGAGATTCTTAAAGCACAGGAGAATGCCCCATCTAACACGTCGCATGGGAGGTTGTTTGTGCCTGGTACCCTGAGGAGAGATTTGTTTGTTGAATGTCATGACTCTCGGTTGGCAGGTCAAGAGACTTGTGGGTCGCAGTTTTTGGTGGCCAGGATGGCAGAAGGAAGTCATTAAGTGGGTGCGTCAATGCACTGTGTGTGCTAGATCTAAGTCTTCTCATACTCCTGCTGCGGGGTTGCTTTGCCCTCTGGAGGTCCCTAGTGCACCTTGGACACATTTGGCTATGGACTTTATTACTGACCTTCCCCCCTCTGAGGGTTTCACTGTCATCTGGGTGGTCGTGGACCGTTTTAGCAAGATGTGTCACTTGGTTCCTTTCATCAAACTGCCCTGCGCTAAGACTCTCGCTAAGGCCTTTGTCAAGGAAATAGTCAGACTGCATGGTGTTCCTACTGACATTGTTTCTGATAGGGGACCTCAGTTTGTGGCTCGTTTTTGGCGCGCTTTTTGTGACAGGTTGGGAGTTCATTTGTCTTTTTCATCCGGATATCATCCTGAGTCTAATGGCCAGACAGAAAGGAAAAACCAGGATGTTGAGCAGTTCTTGCGTTGTTTTGTGACTGATAATCAAGAGGGGTGGTCTGAGTTTCTGCCACTTGCTGAGTTTGCTCTTAACAACCATACATCCGCTTCTGCTGGTTGTTCGCCTTTTTTTTTGTTGTACTGGGAGACATCCGTCATTTGGGTCATTTTCCAAGTTTGGATCGGCTGTACCTGAAGAGGACAATTTTTCTGGTCTTTTGGAGAGAGTTTGGACTGATGTGCGTGGTAATCTTCAGGAGGCTAACAAAAGATCCAAAGTGTATTTTGATAGAAAACGACAAGAGGTTTTGTTTGCTATTGGTGACATGGTCTGGTTGTCCTCTAAGAATCTGCGCTTGAGGATTCCGTCTAAGAAATTGGGTCCCAAGTTTGTAGGGCCCTTTAAGGTGCTTCAGGTTATTAACCAATATTTAAGCAAATTAGAACAGAACGCATATTGTAAACATGCCAAATACACCTTCCTTGAAAATTCAAGAAGTGAAGGGTTTGAGTAAGTCACGTGGTACACCACTATGATAATTTAAACAGGAACAACAAAGTGTTATACACCACCATTGTAATAAAATATCAAATTTTATTATAATCAAAAAGAAGAACAAAATATAAAGATACAAAAAACGCCTATAGAGCACAAATAAGGCACAAATGAGGAAAAAAGGACAAACGATCACATGAAGTATTACGGTCCAAGATATAATATTAAGGTGACACAAGGTGGGGAGCAATGCTCTCAATATATAACCACATGTATAACCTGCTTAGAAATGTTCCAAATACATAAAAAGTACTGTTTTCAGTTCTATAACGATCCAAAACTCCAATAGTGTGTATTAAATGGTGCAGTCACCCGACTAAACAAAGCCGCAATCATGCATAAGAACATGAGGATCGCAGAAACAGAACACAGGGAGCATATTGCAAAAGATATATCACTGTTAGCATCAAAACTCACCCATGGTGCCTTGTTAAAAAGTGAACACGTAGCCCCAACGCGCGTTTCGCGTGGGCTTCTTCGGGGGCCATGTTAAGAGCTGTATCCATCCTGCTATATATACCCAAGTAAGTATCCCCCACATGTGGTTCCAATATCGGCGCGTGCGCCGCTCCGTCGCGTCGGAAATTACGTCGCACTCGGCGTCCATGGCACTGCGGGTCACGGGAAAATCCCGTTGTGATGTCAGTGACCCGCATGCGTCATCAAAGGAGGCCTTGTGCGACGCTCCGGCTACAAACGGTGCTGCGCATGCGCACTGGTCCACCATAGTAATAAAAAAGGGGGTTTTTAACGATAAGTGAAGGGATAATGTATGCAAATATACTAAAATCAATACTGCAATGGAGCCTCGAATGAGAGATGGGTGGAAAAGAGTGATAAAAATGATATATATAAACAAAATCAATATATGTGAATGATAAATAGGATCAATGTGACGTGTATTACGTGTATCAATATAAATATACCAATAAGCAATATAATTCAGTAAAAATAAATATACCGTATATAGACAGTGTCAAAAAAATATAATAATAATATAAGACTAAAAATAAAAATATATAAATTATAAATAAACAAAAAAATGATGAAATAATAATAAAATACATAACAGTGACGTCAGTGAAAATATATATTAATATAATAAGTGCCATTAAGATTCCATCCAATATCGTAGAGTCTTCATAATCTTCAGAAGTCCTCATATTCATCAGAGGTTCAAATTGCAGCACGTTTCAAACAATAAAGGGAAAAACTAGAAAATAAAACTAGCATTAGGATACAGATAAACAAGGACACTATACAACAACATATAAATTAAAAACAAAGATACGAAAGACAAAATAAAAGAAAAGAGGAGTTTAAAGAAAAGAGGCGAAACTCAGCTGTTCATTAAGACCAGCTGGTGCCATGGTATTGAGGGTCGAGATCCATTGACATTCTCTACGGGCGAGTGCACGTTTGAGGTCACCACCCCTGATGCCCAAGTGGATACTGTCAATGCCTCGAATCCTCAAATCCCTAGGGTTACATTTATGTTTAGCCTTGAAGTGGCGAGGAATCGTCTTCAAAGTGTCAAAGTCATCTATATCCTTAGCTGCCAAAATGTCCCTAACATGTTCGCGTGTTCTAATTCTCAATTCTCTTGAGGTGAGACCAACGTATATTAAATTACACGTACAACGTGCATAATAAATAACGCCAGATGTTTTGCAGGTAATGTATTGCCTGATCTTATATTCCCTCAAACCATTAGATGAGCAAAAATTGCCAGCCCTTTCATGATTCTGGCATGCCAAACAGTCACCACACGGGAAAAAAACCACTCTTTTTTCTTTTTTAACAATTGTTGGCTGAATATTATTACCCACATAATGGCTACTGCATAGAATATCTCTCAAATTCCTGCTGTGACGCGCAGTCATAAGAGGTCCTTCTGAAAGATAGCTGGATAATATTGGATCTGTTAATAAAACAGACCAATGTCTATTAAGAACAGTACGCATAACATTCCACTGTTGATTGTAAGTGGAAATAAACCGAGTCTTTACATCTTTTTTAGGTCTCTTCTGGTAAACAAGGAGATCCCTCCTTGGTACCCTCTTAGCGTTCCAATAACCCTGTCTAATACTGCGTTTACTATATCCACGATCCTTAAACCTCTGCCCAAGGATTGCCCTTCATATAGCTCATCTGACGCACAAATGCGTTTTAACCTGAGAAATTGTCCCTTGGGTATGGCCTTGATTGTGGAGCTGACATGAGCAGATGAGGCATGTAACAATGCATTTACAGAGGTCTGCTTGCGGAACACATCAGTGACCAGGAGACCACCACTCTGCACCCTAATTTCAATATCCAAAAAGGAGATGTTTTCCTTGCTATACACATAGGTGAGCCTTATGTTGCGATCATTTTGATTCAACACTGACATGAATTTCTCAAGGTCACCGACGCTACCCTGCCAGATAAACAGGATGTCGTCGATGAACCGATACCACCCCAAGATCTGGGAGGAGGCGTGTGCGCCCTCTGGAAAGATTTCTCTCTCCCAATATCCCAAAAACAAATTTGCATATGAAGGCGCACACGCCGCCCCCATCGCTGTGCCACGCCTCTGGAGGTAGTATCGGTCCTTAAATGTGAAAAAGTTGTGTGTCAGTAGTATAGGGACCCCCACTCTCGTCAAACTCAAATCTGACAGGTTGACACGCCCCCTATCATTTAATCCGTCTCCCTGGGATTTGATCTGTCTGAACTTTGCTCAGGCTGGGAAATCTGGTCTGGTGGATTTGTGAATTTCAATCAAAGTGATTTATTCGTCTCTATTGATATTTTATCCCGTGGATTAGATTAGTCTGTGTTGTTTTAGTGAATTAAAGAGCGAATCTTGATCTTTTTTGTTGGGGAGAAACTTTTAAGGACCCAGTAAATGTATAAGGAGTTCTAGTTAAATACAGACTTCTGTATATAACTAGTATATAAGATTTTTAGTGAATTAAAGAGTGAATCTTGATCTTTTTTGTGGAGAGAAACTTTAAGGACCCAGTAAATGTATAAGGAGTTCTAGTTAAATACAGGCTTCTGTATATAACTAGTATATAAGGATTTTATTGAAGTATCATCTTATAACACATTTGGAATTACGACGCTCATCTTATAGTTTTATTCAGTATATATATTTTTAGCTTGGCAGTGTATCTACACTTATATCAGTACTGGGAAGAATGTAATGAAATGGAGTTAGTAATTTCCAACCTAGTTTCTGAGTTTTAGTGAAATACAGACTTTTGTTACAGATCGGTAAGCTATTAGGAGCTTTGTTGAGAGGAGCATATTTTTCTATTTACTAACTAACATGGTACATAGATATACATCTTTACTGGCACATAGAAATGTAGTACAACAGTGTTGACATGAATTGTCAGAATGAGTGAAGGTCGATGCTACGGTAATTCAGGCAAACAGTAAATAGTATTGCATTGTGTATAGTCAGTGGGATCTTTTAAAACCAACACATTTATGTGTATTCTTCTAGCAGTGCCCATAAAACCGAAGGTTTCTAGCAAACATAACCTGCACTAATGTGATTTTAAAACAATGGGTTTCTGAAGGGTCTTCCCACACTACCACTCTGTGGGAAGCTGTGTGGAAATGACATAGGCATAAGAGATCATTCATCTTAAAAACGTTTATTGCCAGAACTAATCATGATTTTACTGTAATAAATAAATACATCTCAAAGACATTTCAAGCATTGAATTAATTGTGACACCAAAATGTCGATACAAATGGCAATACAGGTCATGGGATTCTCTCTAGACAGGAACAACGCTGTTGAATGCTCCAACACGTGTAGTGAGGGTTTTTTAAAGTTGATTTCTTCTCAGCAATGAAATTTCTCACAATTGTATCATTACGCGGTTTATCAGCAGAAAACTTCTCCAATATCTTACTGAACGGCATGTTCTGAGCTAAAAAATGTAAAAAGTACAGGCAGTAGCACTATATGTATGTAAAGGTAATTTATCTATGGGTATTATTTTATGAGCAGCAGTAATTTATATGTGTGTGTGTGTGTGTGTTTCACACAGGACACGGGCTGTGATCCATCTATTGTGTGGGAAAAGTCAATGCGAGCGCACATTATGAGGTGATCATATTATGTACAGGTAGATGTTACAATATAAGAATGTGATTTTAAACAAGGGTTTAAAAATAGCCAAATGCAGACAGGCATGAACTACATTCAAATCAATATATAATAGTGCACATCTCCATATCTTATATGTTATAGCAATAATAGACTAATCCGGGGCTAAACAATAATAACCTCCATATATTTGTACCTATATATGCAATCTATGTAACTCACAATAGCCCCCAATAGGGAGACATATATGCACTATATATAGGATTATAAGTATCTCAATGAATCAGGTATATCAATAAAGTAACTTCTCCATCACAGTTGCTAATATAATGATGTTAGCATGCGAGTGCAGAGCTCACAATACATACTGTGCGTGCATATGAAGTCAATTAGCACAGCCATATGAGGAGCTATATTAAAAAAGCAACGATTATTCTATAGTACCATCCAGTATAAAACACCTTATAACACATTTGGAATTATGACTCTCATCTTATAGTTTTTATTCAGTGTTTATATATATATTTTTAGCCTGCCATTGTATCTACACTTATATCAGGACTGGGAAGAATGTAATGACATGTGGTTAGGAATCTCCAACCTAGTTTCTGGTTTGCTACAGATAGCTAATTTATTACCATTGAGAGAGTGAGTGAAGGTCAATGCTAATATGTTTCCAAAGTTTAGTGACAGGAACTACTTAGTGATGACAAATTCACAGGACTATTTTTTAACTGTTCCATGTGAGAATACAGGCATAGGATGGCGGCCATTACTTAGAATTTGTTATTTTGGGGCTATTTTTAACTGCTTCATGTGAGAATACAGGCATAGGATGGGAGTCATTACTTAGAATTTGTTATTTTGGGGCTATTTTTAACTGGTTCATGTGAGAATACAGACATAAAATGGGCCCATTACTTAGTGTATACTATTTATTTTGATCAACATTCAACAAAAATTGAGGCATGTTGGAACATGTCCCGACCTATTTTGGCCCATGACAAATGTTCTGACTCTCAGATGCTATTTTATTAGTTACCATACGAATATTATACCGAGTCAAGGTGTATTAAAGTGATTACTAACCCGATTACGGTAACTTGATAACAAATTCACAACAAATTTGTTATTTTGTGACTATTTTTAACTGTTTCATGTGAGAATACAGGCATAGGATGGGGCAATACTTAGTGTATACTATTTATTTTGATCAATATTCAACAAAAATTGAGGCATGTTGGAACATGTCCCGACCTATTTTGGCACATGACAAATATTCTGACTCTCAGATGCTATTTTATTAGTTACCATACGAATATTATACCGAGTCAAGGTGTATTAAACTGATTACTAACCCGATTACGGCAACTTGATAACAAATTCACAACAAATTCGTTATTTTGTGACTATTTTTAACTGGTTCATGTGAGAATACAGGTATAGGATGGGGCCGATACTTAGTGTATACTATTTATGTACAAAGATGATACGGAAAATATATGTTTCCAAAGTTTACTGACAGGGAGTACATAGTAGGGGAGAGCCCTCTTGCATTGGTGACCACGGCAACTTGATAACAAACTCACAACAGATTCGTTATTTTGGGACTATTTTTTAACGATGCTAAGCCCTCAGATAGGCGTTTTTATGGTTTAATACTGATAGACACATTGTGAACTGGCATATAGGGTCCATGTGAGACACCATATTTTCAACATTTTTGCGCCTTCACAGATTTATTTTGCATTATATTTTTTTATTTTGCTTAAGGATCATGTACAGAGGAGTTTTTATGGTTTAATACTGATAGACATATTGGCCCAGGCATGTCCTGGCATGCCTGAACAAGTCCTGGTCACGTGACTACCGTGGAAAAAACAAGCCTGAAATTCAAAAACTGTGTCCATCTCAAGGCATGCTGAATGTCAACGTTCCCGCTATGAGCTACACACATGATCAACTGTATAGCCTGGGATGCGTAGCGTTCTTGTTGCACAGGTCTATTTTTAAAGATGCTATGACCCTCAGATATAAAAGACAGGCATGTTGGAACGTGTCCCGGCCTATTTTGGCAATTGCCCACTCCTATGCATCGATATTGACCACTACTCAACAAAAATTGGTTACAAAGTTTTTAGCATAGCTGTGTTTCTGGCTCTCAGCTGCTATTTTAATAGTTACCATACGAATACTGTAGCGAACCAAGATCTGTTAATTTGATTACTAACACGATTTCAGCAACTTGATGACAAATTCAGAGCAAATTCGTTATTTTGGAACTGGCATGTCCGGGCATGCCCGGACAAGTCCCGCATGTCCGGGCATGCCCGGACAAGTCCCGGGCCTCTACACCTCGCCCCCTATAGTGTAGTTTAATGTAGGTGGCAAACAGATCATCGCTGGTGTTTGGAAAATACCATATCTCATAGATGGTGGTGATCCTCTGAATCATTTTTAAACATTTCACGCCACTCATGCACCCACAGCACTCTTATGGTGTACCAGCACCGCTGCAGCTAGCGCTTTTTTGTGACCTTATCTGCATCATTTTCATTATAGCACGAGGGACAGCCATGGAAAAAACAACCCTGAAATTCATAAACTATGTGCTGGCCGTTAACACGCGCACAGTCATCTAGAAAATATTGAGCGAGTTGCTTCACAAACCCTCTCAAGGCATGTTGAATGTTAACGTTCTCGGTATGCGCTACATACATGACCCGCTGTATAGCCTGTGATGAGCAGCGTTCTTGCAGCGCAGACCTATTTTTAAAGACGCAAAGCCCCATCAGATTATAAAAGACAGGCATGTTGAGACGTGTCCCGGCCTATTTTGGCACAGAACCACACCTATGCAACGATTTTGATCAGCATTCAACAAAAAATTGCGTGCAAACTTTTTAGCATACCTGTACAAACTTTTTAACATACCTGTGTTTCGGACTCACATGGCGTACCAGAAGCACCCAGTGCCATGTACTCTAGCTCATAATATTTCACATCGGGTATGGGACCTACATAGCTTTGTTTTCTCAGGTATTAAAAAGCGTGGAAAACTGAAAATCCCGAGGCCTGAGGTAATTTACTGAGCTTCATGGGGATAAAATTTATCGAGTCTATGAACCTTATAGACAAAACGGGTAGCGTCACACACAAGACGATGACACCTCGGGCTATCACATTTACCGGTAGTTTTCAAAAACCACTGACTTAACAATAAAGTAAGAATGTGGCGATCTGCATTGTGGGCTATAAATGTATACCCTGAAAATTTACCGCTGGTAAAGAACAGTAAAAAGTCGTGCGTACAACTATCATCCTCAAACTCCCAGAGCTATCACAAACACTATTGCCTACAGAGGCGGCCCCGCGAGAATTTCTGGATGTGTGTATCAAGATGCTCGCTGCTTTGACCGATTGTTTGCTCGTGAATGCTGACATTTCCAGGATCATCATAGTTGTGTAAATGCGCTGGGAGCTCAGTGTATCGGCCCCTAGGGTGTGATGCGTGATCATTTTAATTATTTTTCAATTCATAACCATACGTTCTCAGGCAGACAGGTTTATTTCACAGAAGTTGACTGTACAGTTGCATAATTTTTGTTTAAAATCATACATTTGCATAATTTTGTTTAAAATCACACAGTTCTGCGATAATGTCGGGTGTTGGACACGCACTTATCAGTCTTTCATACGTGTCGCAGAAAGATTTTAGTCTGTTCTGCGAGAGTTTATTATGCACGTACTGTGCAGACATGTCAAGAAACATTTTGGTGTGTTCACCAGTCCATACGGGTGTTGGTGTGTAAGGCGATCGACCATCATCCTTCTGCTTCTTACTTACACGACGGCGCGATACCGCGCGTTTCTTTGACGGTAATGCATCGGCTGAATTGGCAGCTGCTGCTTCCGCGTTGCTATTTGCAGATTCTGTAGCTTGACACAGACGTATATTCTTAAGCCGACTACTCTCAGTATTCCCGGGGTGCTCGGTTGGCGCGTCGTTTTCTTCACCATCTGCGACACACCTGTGTGAAAGAGGCTCCGTTCACACTTCCGTTCTGTTCTCAAATCCATAATTGCGCTGCTGCAAAACTCGCGAATGACGCTCCTCCGTAACTAAAGAAAAGATACGTGGTGTAGTTAATCGCTAAGCGGGCGAGATATAGGAAGAGCTACAGGCCCCGCTTTACTCTGATTCAACGCGACATTTGTAAAGCTACTAGCACCGATTATCTGTGAAACCGATGCATGATTGTTTGTATAAGTACACTATAGAGCGGCCTAGACATATATACTTACAAGTATGCCTCGGGTGCTGATCTACAGAGAATGCTGAATTAACAGACATCTCGCTGCACGGGCGCCGCCGTATGGGGCTGTTTTCTCCCTCAAACTGCAACCTCACGGGCGATACTTTTAGCGGCTGTAAATAAAATTAGCATACATGAATGCGCACAACACATTCACAAAGCTAACTTAACACACGTAAATAAAATATAACTATTACTCGCCACAGAAATGATATCTACGCGGGCCACACGCACAAAGCTAATACAGGGTAATGATGGTGGGGGTTCTGTCGTGAAATATTACTTCTACAATATTGTATGGTTAGCCGCCATGATCCCTCTGTAAAACATGAATGGGATGTTTTTTCTGTCCCTAGCGTGGGGGCAGTGATAGAGGGCGTGTTCTCTCTGCTAGCCCTAATAAATACGGGTAGCTCACAAGCAATACAGTTCGCACTTGTTCACAACTCACAGACCACAACTCCGATCTGAACAGGACTAGAGTGAGTATTTTTACTGATTTCGTTTCAATTATATTTAAGTTTGTGTAGTATTTGTATGAACAGGTTAGCCGTGTTTTCATACTTGATCTTTATTTGCTTTAATTCAATAGCGGACCCTTTTTTATTCAAGATGGAGGCCAGATATTCTCGCGGTCAATATTCTGCTATGCTTTCACCAGAACAATCGGGTAAGTTTTACACAGTATATAGGGTACTCCGCAATGTCTCGGGATGTCTGAGTCTGCGCTTTGTATATATAAGTGATATATTTCATTCTTTCTTATTTAAGAAGCGGGAGTCCATTCAGACTACTCCTACGAGAACCGGTTCATTACGCAGAACCTGTTAGAGGAAGGCAACTCTGCTAGCGGGCGACGAGCCTCAAGCTCTCACCAGTCTGTCACAGGCAAGAAACCTATAGCTATATCATATGTTTTAAACCTATGTATCTAGACGGGTAAACGTGGTAGCTGTAAATTTATAACACCTACTATTAATATTAATAATTAATATAGACTGCCGCTAAAATCCATACAGTTAATTTTATTTTAGCTGACTGGGTCGTTAGCTAGACATGTTTTAATAATATAAACATTTTCTCATACAGATACAGCTGTAGCGGACTGGGCGGCTGGAAACACCGTGGCGGCTGAGCCGCTCGAGCATCGCGATTCCGATGTTGAGATCGTGGAGGATCCCCAGGATTCAGATGTCGAGTTCGTAGAACCGGACTATAATCCTACCAACGCTCCTAAAAGATGGGGTGATTCGCTAAGCACACGGCTCTGGAATAGAAAAGGTAGCGGGTCCTTGAAACCAGGGTGATATGTGTTTGTACCCTCTGTACCCTGTGCCGCCACCGATAACTAGTGGATATATTTTATTTACAGATGTTAAACTAACGAGCAGGAGGCTGCAGCTTGAAAAAGAAAACACACCCGTACGAAAACGCCCGAGCACCTCCACACCATTTAATTCACCAATCTCTGAACTACACTACACGTCTCATACTTGTAAGCATATATGTCTACGCAGTTCTATAGTGTACTTATACACGCAGATAAAAATTTCTGCGGTAACTAGTCGATATATTTAATTTACGTGTGTCAAGTTAGCTTTGTGAATGTGTTGTGCGCATTCATGTATGCTATATTTTATTTACAGCCGCTAAAGTATCGCCCGTGAGGTTGCAGTTTGAGGGAGAAAACAGCCCCATACGGCGGCGCTCGAACAGCGAGATGTCTGTTAATTCAGCATTCTCTGTAGATCAGCACCCGAGGCATACTTGTAAGTATATATGTCTAGGCCGCTCTATAGTGTACTTATACAAACAATCATGCATCGGTTTCACAGATAATCGGTGCTAGTAGCTTTACAAATGTCGCGTTGAATCAGAGTAAAGCGGGGCCTGTAGCTCTTCCTATATCTCGCCCGCTTAGCGATTAACTACACCACGTATCTTTTCTTTAGTTACGGAGGATCGTCATTCGCGAGTTTTGCAGCAGCGCAATTATGGATTTGAGAACAGAACGGAAGTGTGAACGGAGCCTCTTTCACACGGGTGTGTCGCAGATCGTGAAGAAATGACGCGCCAACCGAGCACCCCTGGAATACTGAGAGTAGTCGGCTTAAGAATATACGTCTGTGTCAAGCTACAGAATCTGCAAATAGCAACGCGGAAGCAGCAGCTGCCAATTCAGCCGATGCATTACCGTCAAAGAAACGCGCGGTATCGCGCCGTCGTGTAAGTAAGAAGCAGAAGGATGATGGTCGATCGCCTTACACACCAACACCCGTATGGACTGGTGAACACACCAAAATGTTTCTTGACATGTCTGCACAGTACGTGCATAATAAACTCTCGCAGAACAGACTAAAATCTTTCTGCGACACGTATGAAAGACTGATAAGTGCGTGTCCAACACCCGACATTATCGCAGAACTGTGTGATTTTAAACAAAATTATGCAAATGTATGATTTTAAACAAAAATTATGCAACTGTACAGTCAACTTCTGTGAAATAAACCTGTCTGCCTGAGAACGTATGGTTATGAATTGAAAAATAATTAAAATGATCACGCATCACACCCTAGGGGCCGATACACGAGCTCCCAGCGCATTTACACAACTATGATGATCCTGGAAATGTCAGCATTCACGAGCAAACAATCGGTCAAAGCAGCGAGCATCTTGATACACACATCCAGAAATTCTCGCGGGGCCGCCTCTGTAGGCAATAGTGTTTGTGATAGCTCTGGGAGTTTGAGGATGATAGTTGTACGCACGACTTTTTACTGTTCTTTACCAGCGGTAAATTTTCAGGGTATACATTTATAGCCCACAATGCAGATCGCCACGATTCTTACTTTATTGTTAAGTCAGTGGTTTTTGAAAACTACCGGTAAATGTGATAGCCCGAGGTGTCGTCGTCTTGTGTGTGACGCTACCCGTTTTGTCTATAAGGTTCATAGACTCGATAAATTTTATCCCCATGAAGCTCAGTAAATTACCTCAGGCCTCGGGATTTTCAGTTTTCCACGCTTTTTAATACCTAAGAAAACAAAGCTATGTAGGTCCCATACCCGATGTGAAATATTATGAGCTAGAGTACATGGCACTGGGTGCTTCTGGTACGCCATGTGAGTCCGAAACACAGGTATGTTAAAAAGTTTGTACAGGTATGCTAAAAAGTTTGCACGCAATTTTTTGTTGAATGCTGATCAAAATCGTTGCATAGGTGTGGTTCTGTGCCAAAATAGGCCGGGACACGTCTGAACATGCCTGTCTTTTATATCTGATGGGGCTTTGCGTCTTTAAAAATAGGTCTGCGCTGCAAGAACGCTGCTCATCACAGGCTATACAGCGGGTCATGTATGTAGCGCATACCGAGAACGTTAACATTCAACATGCCTTGAGAGGGTTTGTGAAGCAACTCGCTCAATATTTTCTAGATGACTGTGCGCGTGTTAACGGCCAGCACATAGTTTATGAATTTCAGGGTTGTTTTTTCCATGGCTGTCCCTCGTGCTATAATGAAAATGATGCAGATAAGGTCACAAAAAAGCGCTAGCTGCAGTGGTGCTGGTACACCATAAGAGTGCTGTGGGTGCATGAGTGGCGTGAAATGTTTAAAAATGATTCAGAGGATCACCACCATCTATGAGATATGGTATTTTCCAAACACCAGCGATGATCTGTTTGCCACCTACATTAAACTACACTATAGGGGCGAGGTGTAGAGGCCGGACTTGTCCGGCATGCCGGACATCGGGACTTGTCCGGGCATGCCCGGACATGCCAGTTCCAAAATAACGAATTTGCTCTGAATTTGTCATCAAGTTGCTGAAATCGTGTTAGTAATCAAATTAACAGATCTTGGTTCGCTACAGTATTCGTATGGTAACTATTAAAATAGCAGCTGAGAGCCAGAAACACAGCTATGCTAAAAACTTTGTAACCAATTTTTGTTGAGTAGTGGTCAATATCGATGCATAGGAGTGGGCAATTGCCAAAATAGGCCGGGACACGTTCCAACATGCCTGTCTTTTATATCTGAGGGTCATAGCATCTTTAAAAATAGACCTGTGCAACAAGAACGCTACGCATCCCAGGCTATAGAGTTGATCATGTGTGTAGCTCATAGCGGGAACGTTGACATTCAGCATGCCTTGAGATGGACACAGTTTTTGAATTTCAGGCTTGTTTTTTCCACGGTAGTCACGTGACCAGGACTTGTTCAGGCATGCCAGGACATGCCTGGGCCAATATGTCTATCAGTATTAAACCATAAAAACTCCTCTGTACATGATCCTTAAGCAAAATAAAAAAATATAATGCAAAATAAATCTGTGAAGGCGCAAAAATGTTGAAAATATGGTGTCTCACATGGACCCTATATGCCAGTTCACAATGTGTCTATCAGTATTAAACCATAAAAACGCCTATCTGAGGGCTTAGCATCGTTAAAAAATAGTCCCAAAATAACGAATCTGTTGTGAGTTTGTTATCAAGTTGCCGTGGTCACCAATGCAAGAGGGCTCTCCCCTACTATGTACTCCCTGTCAGTAAACTTTGGAAACATATATTTTCCGTATCATCTTTGTACATAAATAGTATACACTAAGTATCGGCCCCATCCTATACCTGTATTCTCACATGAACCAGTTAAAAATAGTCACAAAATAACGAATTTGTTGTGAATTTGTTATCAAGTTGCCGTAATCGGGTTAGTAATCAGTTTAATACACCTTGACTCGGTATAATATTCGTATGGTAACTAATAAAATAGCATCTGAGAGTCAGAATATTTGTCATGTGCCAAAATAGGTCGGGACATGTTCCAACATGCCTCAATTTTTGTTGAATATTGATCAAAATAAATAGTATACACTAAGTATTGCCCCCATCCTATGCCTGTATTCTCACATGAAACAGTTAAAAATAGTCACAAAATAACAAATTTGTTGTGAATTTGTTATCAAGTTACCGTAATCGGGTTAGTAATCACTTTAATACACATTGACTCGGTATAATATTCGTATGGTAACTAATAAAATAGCATCTGAGAGTCAGAACATTTGTCATGGGCCAAAATAGGTCGGGACATGTTCCAACATGCCTCAATTTTTGTTGAATGTTGATCAAAATAAATAGTATACACTAAGTAATGGGCCCATTTTATGTCTGTATTCTCACATGAACCAGTTAAAAATAGCCCCAAAATAACAAATTCTAAGTAATGACTCCCATCCTATGCCTGTATTCTCACATGAAGCAGTTAAAAATAGCCCCAAAATAACAAATTCTAAGTAATGGCCCCCATCCTATGCCTGTATTCTCACATGGAACAGTTAAAAAATAGTCCTGTGAATTTGTCATCACTAAGTAGTTCCTGTCACTAAACTTTGGAAACATATTAGCATCGACCTTCACTCACTCTCTCAATGGTAATAAATTAGCTATCTGTAGCAAACCAGAAACTAGGTTGGAGATTCCTAACCACATGTCATTACATTCTTCCCAGTCCTGATATAAGTGTAGATACAATGGCAGGCTAAAAATATATATATAAACACTGAATAAAAACTATAAGATGAGAGTCATAATTCCAAATGTGTTATAAGGTGTTTTATACTGGATGGTACTATAGAATAATCGTTGCTTTTTTAATATAGCTCCTCATATGGCTGTGCTAATTGACTGCATATGCATGCACAGTATGTATTGTGAGCTCTGCACTCGCATGCTAACATCATTATATTAGCAACTGTGATGGAGAAGTTACTTTATTGATATACCTGATTCATTGAGATACTTATAATCCTATATATAGTGCATATATGTCTCCCTATTGGGGCCTATTGTGAGTTACATAGATTGCATATATAGGTACAAATATATGGAGGTTATTATTGTTTAGCCCCGGATTAGTCTATTATTGCTATAACATATAAGATATGGAGATGTGCACTATTATATATTGATTTGAATGTAGTTCATGCCTGTCTGCATTTGGCTATTTTTAAACCCCTTGTTTTAAAATCACATTCTTATATTGTAACATCTACCTGTACATAATATGATCACCTCATAATGTGCGCTCGCATTGACTTTTCCCACACAATAGATGGATCACAGCCCGTGTCCTGTGTGAAACACACACACACAGATAAATTACTGCTGCTCATAAAAGAATACCCATAGATAAATTACCTTTACATACATATAGTGCTACTGCCTGTACTTTTTACATTTTTTAGCTCGGAACATGCCGTTCAGTAAGATATTGGAGAAGTTTTCTGCTGATAAACCGCGTAATGATACAATTGTGAGAAATTTCATTGCTGAGAAGAAATCAACTTTAAAAAACCCTCACTACACGTGTTGGAGCATTCAACAGCGTTGTTCCTGTCTAGAGAGAATCCCATGACCTGTATTGCCATTTGTATCGACATTTTGGTGTCACAATTAATTCAATGCTTGAAATGTCTTTGAGATGTATTTATTTATTACAGTAAAATCATGATTAGTTCTGGCAATAAACGTTTTTAAGATGAATGATCTTTATGCCTATGTCATTTCCACACAGCTTCCCACAGAGTGGTAGTGTGGGAAGACCCTTCAGAAACCCATTGTTTTAAAATCACATTAGTGCAGGTTATGTTTGCTAGAAACCTTCGGTTTTATGGGCACTGCTAGAAGAATACACATAAATGTGTTGGTTTTAAAAGATCCCACTGACTATACACAATGCAATACTATTTACTGTTTGCCTGAATTACCGTAGCATCGACCTTCACTCATTCTGACAATTCATGTGTTAGGGTTCGAGTTCCCGCTCCTGCACAAGGGGAGTCTCGAACCAGTGCCGCTGCGGTCTCCCATTCATCTCCAGCTGCAGTGGAGCCTGCTCAGCAGAGACGTCGTTCCAAGCGTCTTGCCCACTCCACTACTGGGCAGTGACTTGCTGCTGCCTTTCCTGGATCTGCTATTATAGCCAGTTCTGGAGCAGACGTCTTTGGGATAAAGTCCTGCATTTTCCCTTCTGAGCGTGCCCAGAGTGAGATCTCTCATTGGAGATCAGGGGTCACATGCTCAGGTACTGCAGCAGCTCCTATTGGCCCGCCAGGAAGGCCCTGTTACTACTAGTCTTCTGAACAGGTTCTCATTGGTCCTTGTTCCTGGAAGGTCCTGTAGCTGTTGCTATAAAAGGGTAGCATGGCTGGGCCGCCATGCGCTAATATCAACCATTGTATGCTATGCGCCAGTGTGGTCATGCGTGTGTGTGGTTAGGGACCCGGCTGAAATAAGCCACTAGAATACCGACTTAATCGGTGAGGAGTTTAGTGTGCTAGCTGGTCAGGGTCGGTGTCCTAGATGCCCTAGATTACCGGCATAACCGGTGAGGAGTTTGATTGCCGTATTCAGGGTCTGGCATTCAGACGCCATAGATTGCGGGTGACTCCCGCGAGGACATTAGCGCATGACCACGTATTATGCTCGCTTAGCAATTAACCGTGTGCCTGAGAGCCTGACAGGACACGGTGTTTGTTCTCAGCGGCTCTGTGACGAAACAGGGTTCGCTCTCGACGCTAGACAGCGCCCTAGCGTTTTACTTTGCGGCTCACTGAAGCTAAGTGAGTTCGCACATATCGCCATATAGCACTGTGGCATCCCGTTAGCGGCTCTGTGAATTAACAGAGTCTGCACTTACTGCCACAACGCGCTACGGCGTTTATTTTAGCGACTCTGCGGGATAACAGAGTTCGCTACTTTCGTCATCTTACTAGCGGCAGGCTTTGCTTGCACGGTGGACCCCGGGCTGCGAACGCACCTCTCCACTTTATATTTGGTGCGTTCCGCAGACCCTAACATAATATTAGCGCCAGGGTCTGGCTAGTAAAATGGCGGACGAACAGCGTCTATTGCAGTACATCCAGCAGCTGAAGGGTAGGTTGGAGGCTCTTGAGAGCACAACCTCAGCTGTGGATGTTACCGCAGTCGCTGTTCAGGCTGCTAGCGTGGCTGCAGCCAGTTTGTCCTCTGCCACCTCTGCCCCTACATTATCCCACCTCCCGCTTCCTGACAAGTTTGCCGGTGATAGCAAGCAATGTCGGGGATTCGTGAGTCAGTGCTCTATACATCTCGAGCTTCTGGCTGCACGTTTTCCCACGGATCGGGCACAAGTGGGTTTTGTACTTTCTCTACTCTCGGGCAGAGCGTTGGAGTGGGCAACGCCGCTGTGGGAGCGCGATGATCGTGTGGTGCAGAGTGCTCCTCGTTTCTTGGAGGCTCTTAAAAAGGTCTTTTTAGGACCCCAGGTCACCCACGATACGGCGCTACAACTGCTGGCATTGACACAGAGTTCGTCTTTGGTCAGTCAGTTTTTTCCCTCCAGTTTCGGACTCTGGGCTTGCTGAGCTAGATTGGTCTGATAAAGTTCTTATTCCTATCTACTGGCGGGGACTGGCTGACCATGTTAAAGACGCTTTGGCTACCAGGGAGATTCCCGCCACACTGGAGAAGCTTATCTCCATATCTACCCGCATTGACCTCCGTTTTCACGAGCGGAGGTTGGAGCGGGCCCAGTGTAGGCAGAGGTTTCGGTTGGCTCCTACCTTTGCCAAACCTCCCGAATTCCCGATCTGGCGTCCGAACCTCAAAAGGCCATAGAAGTTCCTCATGCAGGACCTAAGTCTCGGTCCGTCCGAGTATCCGTGGTTTGTAACCATTGTCAGCAGACAGGACACTATGCCAACAGATGTCCACAGCGATCGGAAGCGATCGCGTCTAGTGGCCCTGGGAGGAGGTTCACTAGAGACAGCGGCATTTTCCTCCAAGATAACATTTAAAGGGACAATCACTGTTGGTACTTCCATTCTCACCGCCGACCTTTGCGTGGACTCAGGAGCAAGGGGAATTTCATGTCCTCTTTGCTTTGCTCGCCGTCATGCAATACCTCTGGTGGCGCTTGACAAATCAGTGACTGTTCGGGTAGTGAATGGGTCGTCATTGCCCCACAAATTACACACCAGACTGTCCCACTTGCATTGTCTGTATCTCCTTCCCATCAGGAATTTATTTCCCTACCGTCCTTCCCGAGGGAATAGACGAGATCCTACTAGGTATACCTTGGCTCCGTTTCCACTCCCCACATATAGAGTGGACTTCGGGTAGGATACTGGGTTGGAGTGATGCATGTACAGGCAGATGTGTCAGAAGTTGCATTCAGGTTACCACTACTGAGTTACCGCAGATCTTACTCCACTTCCCAA
>JARQOD010000001.1:900131268-900207309 GCA_033576555.1 Oophaga sylvatica
AAGGTTCATAGACTCGATAAATTTTATCCCCATGAAGCTCAGTAAATTACCTCAGGCCTCGGGATTTTCAGTTTTCCACGCTTTTTAATACCTAAGAAAACAAAGCTATGTAGGTCCCATACCGATGTGAAATATTATGAGCTAGAGTACATGGCACTGGGTGCTTCTGGTACGCCATGTGAGTCCGAAACACAGGTATGTTAAAAAGTTTGTACAGGTATGCTAAAAAGTTTGCACGCAATTTTTTGTTGAATGCTGATCAAAATCGTTGCATAGGTGTGGTTCTGTGCCAAAATAGGCCGGGACACGTCTGAACATGCCTGTCTTTTATATCTGATGGGGCTTTGCGTCTTTAAAAATAGGTCTGCGCTGCAAGAACGCTGCTCATCACAGGCTATACAGCGGGTCATGTATGTAGCGCATACCGAGAACGTTAACATTCAACATGCCTTGAGAGGGTTTGTGAAGCAACTCGCTCAATATTTTCTAGATGACTGTGCGCGTGTTAACGGCCAGCACATAGTTTATGAATTTCAGGGTTGTTTTTTCCATGGCTGTCCCTCGTGCTATAATGAAAATGATGCAGATAAGGTCACAAAAAAGCGCTAGCTGCAGTGGTGCTGGTACACCATAAGAGTGCTGTGGGTGCATGAGTGGCGTGAAATGTTTAAAAATGATTCAGAGGATCACCACCATCTATGAGATATGGTATTTTCCAAACACCAGCGATGATCTGTTTGCCACCTACATTAAACTACACTATAGGGGGCGAGGTGTAGAGGCCGGGACTTGTCCGGGCATGCCCGGACCATGCCAGTCTCCAAATAATAACGAATTTGCTCTGAATTTGTCATCAAGTTGCTGAAATCGTGTTAGTAATCAAATTAACAGATCTTGGTTCGCTACAGTATTCGTATGGTAACTATTAAAATAGCAGCTGAGAGCCAGAAACACAGCTATGCTAAAAACTTTGTAACCAATTTTTGTTGAGTAGTGGTCAATATCGATGCATAGGAGTGGGAAATTGCCAAAATAGGCCGGGACACGTTCCAACATGCCTGTCTTTTATATCTGAGGGTCATAGCATCTTTAAAAATAGACCTGTGCAACAAGAACGCTACGCATCCCAGGCTATAGAGTTGATCATGTGTGTAGCTCATAGCGGGAACGTTGACATTCAGCATGCCTTGAGATGGACACAGTTTTTGAATTTCAGGCTTGTTTTTTCCACGGTAGTCACGTGACCAGGACTTGTTCAGGCATGCCAGGACATGCCTGGGCCAATATGTCTATCAGTATTAAACCATAAAAACTCCTCTGTACATGATCCTTAAGCAAATAAAAAAAATATAATGCAAAATAAATCTGTGAAGGCGCAAAAATGTTGAAAATATGGTGTCTCACATGGACCCTATATGCCAGTTCACAATGTGTCTATCAGTATTAAACCATAAAAACGCCTATCTGAGGGCTTAGCATCGTTAAAAAATAGTCCCAAAATAACGAATCTGTTGTGAGTTTGTTATCAAGTTGCCGTGGTCACCAATGCAAGAGGGCTCTCCCCTACTATGTACTCCCTGTCAGTAAACTTTGGAAACATATATTTTCCGTATCATCTTTGTACATAAATAGTATACACTAAGTATCGGCCCCATCCTATACCTGTATTCTCACATGAACCAGTTAAAAATAGTCACAAAATAACGAATTTGTTGTGAATTTGTTATCAAGTTGCCGTAATCGGGTTAGTAATCAGTTTAATACACCTTGACTCGGTATAATATTCGTATGGTAACTAATAAAATAGCATCTGAGAGTCAGAATATTTGTCATGTGCCAAAATAGGTCGGGACATGTTCCAACATGCCTCAATTTTTGTTGAATATTGATCAAAATAAATAGTATACACTAAGTATTGCCCCCATCCTATGCCTGTATTCTCACATGAAACAGTTAAAAATAGTCACAAATAACAAATTTGTTGTGAATTTGTTATCAAGTTACCGTAATCGGGTTAGTAATCACTTTAATACACATTGACTCGGTATAATATTCGTATGGTAACTAATAAAATAGCATCTGAGAGTCAGAACATTTGTCATGGGCCAAAATAGGTCGGGACATGTTCCAACATGCCTCAATTTTTGTTGAATGTTGATCAAAATAAATAGTATACACTAAGTAATGGGCCCATTTTATGTCTGTATTCTCACATGAACCAGTTAAAAATAGCCCCAAAATAACAAATTCTAAGTAATGACTCCATCCTATGCCTGTATTCTCACATGAAGCAGTTAAAAATAGCCCCAAAATAACAAATTCTAAGTAATGGCCCCCATCCTATGCCTGTATTCTCACATGGAACAGTTAAAAAATAGTCCTGTGAATTTGTCATCACTAAGTAGTTCCTGTCACTAAACTTTGGAAACATATTAGCATCGACCTTCACTCACTCTCTCAATGGTAATAAATTAGCTATCTGTAGCAAACCAGAAACTAGGTTGGAGATTCCTAACCACATGTCATTACATTCTTCCCAGTCCTGATATAAGTGTAGATACAATGGCAGGCTAAAAATATATATATAAACACTGAATAAAAACTATAAGATGAGAGTCATAATTCCAAATGTGTTATAAGGTGTTTTATACTGGATGGTACTATAGAATAATCGTTGCTTTTTTAATATAGCTCCTCATATGGCTGTGCTAATTGACTGCATATGCACGCACAGTATGTATTGTGAGCTCTGCACTCGCATGCTAACATCATTATATTAGCAACTGTGATGGAGAAGTTACTTTATTGATATACCTGATTCATTGAGATACTTATAATCCTATATATAGTGCATATATGTCTCCCTATTGGGGGCTATTGTGAGTTACATAGATTGCATATATAGGTACAAATATATGGAGGTTATTATTGTTTAGCCCCGGATTAGTCTATTATTGCTATAACATATAAGATATGGAGATGTGCACTATTATATATTGATTTGAATGTAGTTCATGCCTGTCTGCATTTGGCTATTTTTAAACCCCTTGTTTTAAAATCACATTCTTATATTGTAACATCTACCTGTACATAATATGATCACCTCATAATGTGCGCTCGCATTGACTTTTCCCACACAATAGATGGATCACAGCCCGTGTCCTGTGTGAAACACACACACACAGATAAATTACTGCTGCTCATAAAAGAATACCCATAGATAAATTACCTTTACATACATATAGTGCTACTGCCTGTACTTTTTACATTTTTTAGCTCGGAACATGCCGTTCAGTAAGATATTGGAGAAGTTTTCTGCTGATAAACCGCGTAATGATACAATTGTGAGAAATTTCATTGCTGAGAAGAAATCAACTTTAAAAAACCCTCACTACACGTGTTGGAGCATTCAACAGCGTTGTTCCTGTCTAGAGAGAATCCCATGACCTGTATTGCCATTTGTATCGACATTTTGGTGTCACAATTAATTCAATGCTTGAAATGTCTTTGAGATGTATTTATTTATTACAGTAAAATCATGATTAGTTCTGGCAATAAACGTTTTTAAGATGAATGATCTCTTATGCCTATGTCATTTCCACACAGCTTCCCACAGAGTGGTAGTGTGGGAAGACCCTTCAGAAACCCATTGTTTTAAAATCACATTAGTGCAGGTTATGTTTGCTAGAAACCTTCGGTTTTATGGGCACTGCTAGAAGAATACACATAAATGTGTTGGTTTTAAAAGATCCCACTGACTATACACAATGCAATACTATTTACTGTTTGCCTGAATTACCGTAGCATCGACCTTCACTCATTCTGACAATTCATGTGTTAGGGTTCAGTTCCCGCTCCTGCACAAGGGGAGTCTCGAACCAGTGCCGCTGCGGTCTCCCATTCATCTCCGCTGCAGTGGAGCCTGCTCAGCAGAGACGTCGTTCCAAGCGTCTTGCCCACTCCACTACTGGGCAGTGACTTGCTGCTGCCTTTCCTGGATCTGCTATTATAGCCAGTTCTGGAGCAGACGTCTTTGGGATAAAGTCCTGCATTTTCCCTTCTGAGCGTGCCCAGAGTGAGATCTCTCATTGGAGATCAGGGGTCACATGCTCAGGTACTGCAGCAGCTCCTATTGGCCCGCCAGGAAGGCCCTGTTACTACTAGTCTTCTGAACAGGTTCTCATTGGTCCTTGTTCCTGGAAGGTCCTGTAGCTGTTGCTATAAAAGGGTAGCATGGCTGGGCCGCCATGCGCTAATATCAACCATTGTATGCTATGCGCCAGTGTGGTCATGCGTGTGTGTGGTTAGGGACCCGGCTGAAATAAGCCACTAGAATACCGACTTAATCGGTGAGGAGTTTAGTGTGCTAGCTGGTCAGGGTCGGTGTCCTAGATGCCCTAGATTACCGGCATAACCGGTGAGGAGTTTGATTGCCGTATTCAGGGTCTGGCATTCAGACGCCATAGATTGCGGGTGACTCCCGCGAGGACATTAGCGCATGACCACGTATTATGCTCGCTTAGCAATTAACCGTGTGCCTGAGAGCCTGACAGGACACGGTGTTTGTTCTCAGCGGCTCTGTGACGAAACAGGGTTCGCTCTCGACGCTAGACAGCGCCCTAGCGTTTTACTTTGCGGCTCACTGAAGCTAAGTGAGTTCGCACATATCGCCATATAGCACTGTGGCATCCCGTTAGCGGCTCTGTGAATTAACAGAGTCTGCACTTACTGCCACAACGCGCTACGGCGTTTATTTTAGCGACTCTGCGGGATAACAGAGTTCGCTACTTTCGTCATCTTACTAGCGCAGGCTTTGCTTGCACGGTGGACCCCGGGCTGCGAACGCACCTCTCCACTTTATATATTTGGTGCGTTCCGCAGACCCTAACATAATATTAGCGCCAGGGTCTGGCTAGTAAAATGGCGGACGAACAGCGTCTATTGCAGTACATCCAGCAGCTGAAGGGTAGGTTGGAGGCTCTTGAGAGCACAACCTCAGCTGTGGATGTTACCGCAGTCGCTGTTCAGGCTGCTAGCGTGGCTGCAGCCAGTTTGTCCTCTGCCACCTCTGCCCCCACATTATCCCACCTCCCGCTTCCTGACAAGTTTGCCGGTGATAGCAAGCAATGTCGGGGATTCGTGAGTCAGTGCTCTATACATCTCGAGCTTCTGGCTGCACGTTTTCCCACGGATCGGGCACAAGTGGGTTTTGTACTTTCTCTACTCTCGGGCAGAGCGTTGGAGTGGGCAACGCCGCTGTGGGAGCGCGATGATCGTGTGGTGCAGAGTGCTCCTCGTTTCTTGGAGGCTCTTAAAAAGGTCTTTTTAGGACCCCAGGTCACCCACGATACGGCGCTACAACTGCTGGCATTGACACAGAGTTCGTCTTTGGTCAGTCAGTTTTCCGTCCAGTTTCGGACTCTGGCTGCTGAGCTAGATTGGTCTGATAAAGTTCTTATTCCTATCTACTGGCGGGGACTGGCTGACCATGTTAAAGACGCTTTGGCTACCAGGGAGATTCCCGCCACACTGGAGAAGCTTATCTCCATATCTACCCGCATTGACCTCCGTTTTCACGAGCGGAGGTTGGAGCGGGCCCAGTGTAGGCAGAGGTTTCGGTTGGCTCCTACCTTTGCCAAACCTCCCGAATTCCCCGATCTGGCGTCCGAACCTCAAAAGGCCATAGAAGTTCCTCATGCAGGACCTAAGTCTCGGTCCGTCCGAGTATCCGTGGTTTGTAACCATTGTCAGCAGACAGGACACTATGCCAACAGATGTCCACAGCGATCGGGGAAGCGATCGCGTCTAGTGGCCCTGGGAGGAGGTTCACTAGAGACAGCGGCATTTTCCTCCAAGATAACATTTAAAGGGACAATCACTGTTGGTACTTCCATTCTCACCGCCGACCTTTGCGTGGACTCAGGAGCAGAGGGGAATTTCATGTCCTCTAGCTTTGCTCGCCGTCATGCAATACCTCTGGTGGCGCTTGACAAATCAGTGACTGTTCGGGTAGTGAATGGGTCGTCATTGCCCTCACAAATTACACACCAGACTGTCCCACTTGCATTGTCTGTATCTCCTTCCCATCAGGAATTTATTTCCCTACTCGTCCTTCCCGAGGGAATAGACGAGATCCTACTAGGTATACCTTGGCTCCGTTTCCACTCCCCACATATAGAGTGGACTTCGGGTAGGATACTGGGTTGGAGTGATGCATGTACAGGCAGATGTGTCAGAAGTTGCATTCAGGTTACCACTACTGAGTTACCCGCAGATCTTACTCCACTTCCCAAGCACTACTGGTCATATGCAGACGTGTTCTCCAAGAAGGCTGCGGAGACTCTTCCGCCTCATCGCCCCTATGACTGTCCTATCGACCTCTTGCCTGGCGCAGAACCTCCTCGGGGAAGGGTCTATCCCCTCTCTCTTCCTGAGACAGAGGCCATGTCGCAATATATTCAGGAGAACCTGGCAAGAGGGTTTATTAGGAAGTCGGTGTCATCCGGCAGGGGCGGGATTTTTCTTCGTGCAGAAGAAAAACGGAGAATTGCGTCCGTGTATTGATTACAGGGGTCTTAACGCCATCACCGTTAAAAACAAGTACCCGTTGCCCCTGATCTCTGAGCTATTTGATAGGCTTCAGGGAGCAAGGGTATTCACTAAACTAGATCTGCGCGGTGCTTATAACCTGATTCGCATCCGTGAGGGGGACGAATGGAAGACGGCTTTTAATACCAGGGATGGGCATTACGAATATCTGGTGATGCCCTTTGGGCTCTGTAATGCTCCAGCCGTTTTCCAAGACTTTGTCAATGACATCTTCCGGGATATGCTCTCCACCTCGGTCGTAGTCTATCTGGATGATATACTCATCTTCTCTCCAGATATTGACTCCCACCGGAGGGATGTTGGCAGGGTCTTCGACCTCCTACGGGCAAATTCCCTTTACGCAAAGTTGGAGAAATGTGTGTTTGAGCAGGAGTCCTTACCTTTCCTGGGCTATATCATCTCCGCCCAGGGATTGGCTATGGATCCTGCCAAACTACAGGAGGTGATGGACTGGCAAGAACCCCACTCTCTAAAGGCGGTGCAGCGCTTTATGGGGTTCATTAATTACTACCGTCAGTTCATTCCCCACTTCTCAACTTTGGTAGCTCCCGTGGTTGCCCTTACCAAAAAGGGAGCTAATCCCAAATTGTGGTCTGAAGAGGTCTCCAAGGCCTTCACGTCTATTAAGTCTCATTTCGCTAGAGCTCCCATCCTACATCGCCCCGATGTTGATAAGCCATTTATATTGGAGGTGGATGCCTCGTATGTTGGTGCTGGAGCAGTCCTCTTCCAAAAGGATGCTCAAGGTCGGAAGCATCCATGCTTCTTTTTCTCCAAGACCTTCACACCAGCAGAGAGGAATTATTCCATCGGGGACAGGGAGTTGCTAGCAATGAAGTTGGCCTTCTCGGAGTGGAGACATCTGTTGGAGGGAGCTCGCTTTCCCTTCCAAGTCTTCACGGATCACAAAAACCTGGTATATCTTCAGACGGCCCAGCGGCTTAATTCTCGCCAAGCCAGATGGTCCTTGTTCTTCTCCCGGTTTCATTTCACACTGCATTTCCTCTCGGGAGAGAAGAACATTCGTGCCGACGCTCTCTCTCGCTCTGTGGTGTCCTCGGAGGAGGAGGTGGAGGAGCCTCGGCTTATCGTCCCCACAGAGAGCCTGAGAACAGTGGCCCCGGTTTCGCTAGAGTCTGTGCCCCCGGGCAAGACTTTTGTGCCTACTAATTTGCGACCGGAGGTACTCTCTTGGGCACATTCGTCCAGGGTGGGTGGACACTTTGGGGCAAAGAGGACATCTGAATTGCTGGCGAGGACATATTGGTGGCCGCATATGGTCCGTGATGTTGGGGACTATGTTCGGGCGTGTGTCTCCTGCGCCAAAAATAAGTCTCCACGACAACGGCCAGCTGGGTTACTTTACCCTTTGCCGGTGGCAGACAGGCCCTGGGAGATGGTTGGGATGGACTTTGTGGTGGGCTTGCCCAAGTCTCGGGGTTGCACCATCATTTGGGTAATCACCGACCATTTCTCTAAAATGGTGCATCTGGTGCCACTACCACGGTTACCTTCTGCACGGGCTCTGGCAGCGTTGTTTGTTAGGCACATCTTCCGTTTACACGGCATGCCGGACAAGATTGTCAGTGACCGAGGTCCCCAGTTTGCGTCTCGGTTCTGGAGAGAGCTTTGTCGTCTACTCAGTATTGAGTTAAATCTCTCTTCAGCGTACCATCCTGAGACGAATGGGTTGGTAGAGAGGGCCAACCAGACCTTGGTCACCTATCTACGACATTTTGTCTCAGCCAGGCAGGATGACTGGGCATCCTTGCTACCATGGGCTGAGTTTGCATTAAACAATGCTGTGGCTGATTCCACCGGACAGACCCCATTCCTCCTGAACTACGGTCAGCATCCGCGGGTAACAGTGCCTATGCCCGTGTCTTCCGCCGATTCCAGGGTGGCAGACTTGGCTGTGGAGGCACGGGACATTTGGGACCACACGCAGGATGCCATTCAGGCCTCCAAAGAGAGGATGAGGTCTTCGGCCGATGCCCATCGGCGCCCCGCTCCTACATTTGCTCCTGGGGATTTGGTGTGGCTCTCCGCCCGTAACATCAGGCTGCGAGTTGAGTCCACTAAGTTGGCACCCCGCTACCTGGGTCCTTTCAAGGTCCTCGAGCAGGTTAACCCTGTGGTTTACCGTTTAGCTCTTCCACCACGCCTGGGTATCTCCGACACCTTTCACGTGTCCCTCCTGAAACCCGTGCTCATGTCCCGGTTTTCTGAGTCATCTGCTGGGACATCGGGTTCATCTGCGGATGACCATGAGGTGAACGCCATCGTGGGGTGTAAGGTGGTACGGGGCAAAAAGTTTTATTTGGTGGACTGGAGGGGCTATGGGCCTGAGGATAGGTCTTGGGAGCCTGCCGAGCATGTTCACGCTCCGCAGCTCATCGCTGCCTTTGAACGCAGCGAGGCCCAGAGAAGGGGGGGCCCTAGGAGGGGGGGTAATGTTAGGGTTCGAGTTCCCGCTCCTGCACAAGGGGAGTCTCGAACCAGTGCCGCTGCGGTCTCCCATTCATCTCCGGCCGCAGTGGAGCCTGCTCAGCAGAGACGTCGTTCCAAGCGTCTTGCCCACTCCACTACTGGGCAGTGACTTGCTGCTGCCTTTCCTGGATCTGCTATTATAGCCAGTTCTGGAGCAGACGTCTTTGGGATAAAGTCCTGCATTTTCCCTTCTGAGCGTGCCCAGAGTGAGATCTCTCATTGGAGATCAGGGGTCACATGCTCAGGTACTGCATCAGCTCCTATTGGCCCGCCAGGAAGGCCCTGTTACTACTAGTCTTCTGAACAGGTTCTCATTGGTCCTTGTTCCTGGAAGGTCCTGTAGCTGTTGCTATAAAAGGGTAGCATGGCTGGGCCGCCATGCGCTAATATCAACCATTGTATGCTATGCGCCAGTGTGGTCATGCGTGTGTGTGGTTAGGGACCCGGCTGAAATAAGCCACTAGAATACCGACTTAATCGGTGAGGAGTTTAGTGTGCTAGCTGGTCAGGGTCGGTGTCCTAGATGCCCTAGATTACCGGCATAACCGGTGAGGAGTTTGATTGCCGTATTCAGGGTCTGGCGTTCAGACGCCATAGATTGCGGGTGACTCCCGCGAGGACATTAGCGCATGACCACGTATTATGCTCGCTTAGCAATTAACCGTGTGCCTGAGAGCCTGACAGGACACGGTGTTTGTTCTCAGCGGCTCTGTGACGTAACAGGGTTCGCTCTCGACGCTAGACAGCGCCCAGCGTTTTACTTTGCGGCTCACTGAAGCTAAGTGAGTTCGCACATATCGCCATATAGCACTGTGGCATCCCGTTAGCGGCTCTGTGAATTAACAGAGTCTGCACTTACTGCCACAACGCGCTACGGCGTTTATTTTAGCGACTCTGCGGGATAACAGAGTTCGCTACTTTCGTCATCTTACTAGCAGCAGGCTTTGCTTGCACGGTGGACCCCGGGCTGCGAACGCACCTCTCCACTTTATATATTTGGTGCGTTCCGCAGACCCTAACATCATGTCAACACTGTTGTACTACATTTCTATGTGCCAGTAAAGATGTATATCTATGTACCATGTTAGTTAGTAAATAGAAAAATATGCTCCTCTCAACACAGCTCCTAATAGCTTACCGATCTGTAACAAAAGTCTGTATTTCACTAAAACTCAGAAACTAACTCCATGTCATTACATTCTTCCCAGTACTGATATAAGTGTAGATACACTGCCAAGCTAAAAATATATATACTGAATAAAACTATAAGATGAGCGTCGTAATTCCAAATGTTTTATAAGATGATACTTCAATAAAATCCTTATATACTAGTTATATACAGAAGCCTGTATTTAACTAGAACTCCTTATACATTTACTGGGTCCTTAAAAGTTTCTCTCCACAAAAAAGTTCAAGATTCACTCTTTAATTCACTAAAAATCCTTATATACTAGTTATATACAGAAGTCTGTATTTAACTAGAACTCCTTATACATTTACTGGGTCCTTAAAAGTTTCTCCCCAACAAAAAAGATCAAGATTCGCTCTTTAATTCACTAAAACAACGCAGACTAATCTAATCCACGGGATAAAATATCAATAGAGACGAATAAATCACTTTGATTGAAATTCACAAATCCACCAGACCAGATTTCCCAGCCTGAGCAAAGTTCAGACAGATCAAATCCCAGGGAGACGGATTAAATGATAGGGGGCGTGTCGACCTGTCAGATTTGAGTTTGACGAGAGTGGGGGTCCCTATACTACTTGTGTCAGTATGAATCTCAATAGATCCAACACCAGCTCACGCATATCCGGGTCCAGACTACTGGACTCCAAAAAGAAACCGACGGCCTCCAGTCCATCCTCATGATCAACACTCGTATATAAAGATTCCACATCTGCGGTAACAAGCAACATGTCAGATTCCAAAGTGATGCCATCCAATCTTCTAAGGACGTCCGTAGTGTCCCTGACATGGGAGGGCAACGTCTCAACCTGTGCTTTAAGGTAATGGTCAATAAATTTGCATACTGGTTCACATAGCCCTCCCATGCCAGAGACAATTGGACGTCCAGGGGGATTTATCGGGTCCTTGTGGACCTTGGGCAGAAGGTACAGGGTCGGGATAACAGGATATTTCACACACAAACCGTCCAGCATTTTTTTTGGAGATAATCCCCCTCTCACATGCAATCTCAACCAATCTGCTGTTAAGTTGGAGCTTCCTACCTCCTGGAAGATTAATCCGGTGTTTCATGTTGCTCTCTTGAAAAAAGCTGAGGTCTCAGAGGGAGACGTGTTGGCCACTGTTCCCCTGGTGGTGGAGGACGGGCAATATGAGATTTCCCGCATCCTAAATTCTAGACGGTATAGAGGGGGTTTGCAGTACCTCGTCGCTTGGAAGGGTTATGGACCCGAGGATAACTCATGGGTGAGGGCGGATGATGTTTCTGCGTCTAGACTTGTCAGAGCGTTTCACAAGAGATTTCCGGATAAGCCTAAGTCCTAGGGGATCCGGAGGATCCTCTTAGAAGGGAGGGTACTGTTAGAACCCTCTTGTTAGGTTTTGTTTCAGTTTGCTGGTCACATGACCATTTTACCCTATTTAGTCTGGCTCCGCCCTTCTGGCTTTGCTGGACTTCATTGTATTATCTACTCTTAAGCTAGCCGGGTGCTTAGGTGCCTTACTCTGTCAGTTTTGCTTGATCTGAGGATCTCTTAGTATTTGTTTTCTGTTTTATTTTCCCTGCTACACTTTCTGTTAGGAGGTGTCCACCTTTTCACCCAGTCCCTAGATCTTGTAGGGATTCCTCCCTCGCAACTATAGGTCTTCGTTCAGACTAGCTGAGGACCTTAGCGGGTCTGGTCGCAGGATCAGGTTCCCTGTTACATCGTAGGGATCCAGCTCAGTCCTATTATAGGGACAGAATTCCCACCTTTCCTTAGTGCTTGTAGCAGATCATAACACTGCATGGGCTCAAAGGTTTGTCCGAAAGGCAACACCGCCTCTCGCATAGTTTTACGTTCACGTAAGCGTCTGTCAATTTGAATGGCTAATGACATAGAGTCGTTGAGACCATCGGGGACAGGAAATCCCATCATAACATCTTTTATGGTCTCCGACAGCCCTTTCCGAAAACGAGCCGCTAGGGCATCATCGTTCCATTTAGTAAGGACTGCCCACTTTCGGAATTTCTGACAATATAACTCTGCCACTTCCTGACCCTGGTTCAATGCCAATAAGGTTTTCTCAGCTTGATCAATAACATTAGGTTCATCATACAACAACCCCAGAGCCTGAAAAAATGCATCCACGTTAGCCAAAACAGGATCCCCAGGTGTCAGGGAAAAGGCCCAGTCCTGAGGGTCGCCGCACAACAAGGAGATGACAATTTTTCTAGCTGCACCGAGTTCCCGAGGAATTAGGTTTCAAGGCAAAAAACAATTTACAATTATTCTTAAATTTCAAAAAGTTAGAACGATCCCCAGAAAATAAATCAGGAATAGGGATTTTAGGTTCTACAGTAGACAACTGAGCGAGATAGGCAGAAATTCTCCGAACTTCAGCAGTGTGCTGCTCAACATGATCAGACAAATGCTTAGTCTCCATGAAAAAAAAATAAATCCTCCTACGGCCCCCAGAGACAAAGAGGAAAAAATATATAAAAATACTGACAACCTTTTTTTTTTCTACTATTCTTTCCTTCTTTAGAGTACCCTAGAATCTACAGTCTGGCCAGTGATTTTGTTATGATTCGGTAACCAAGGAGGATAACAGGAAAAATAGGCTAGGCAACAAGACACCCAGAGAGGTTGGTAACTTAGCGGATTGCAGACCCCTGAACTGACAACACAACTAGAATTAGCCGTGGGATGTACCTACGATGACCTAGACGCCTCAACACAGCCAAATAACTTATCTGAAAGATGCAGGACACAGCAAGCTGACTTCCAGAAGGCTCAGGAAGAAAACAAATCACCAGCAACAACCATGGGAAGGCTGCTCACTTATATCTCCCCAATCAGTAACATCTGATCTCCAATCATCCTCCTCAGGTGATCGACTTCTGTCAACTAGACCAGCTCCATTACCAGCAGCAACCACCAGAGGGTGCCCAAACTCAAAAGCCGGATTTAAAGTGTTCACAACACAGATCCATCAATTCAGACAGTTGTCCTGAATAAAGCAATTCAACATTTTTTCATTTTTTAAAATATTGTCTGGATATACGATACGATACACTTTATTGATCCGGGGGGAAATTACAGTATTACAGCAGCAATACAAACAGCAGTACATAAAATATTAGGACACAAATCTTGCACAGGTATACCAACATTACATAATAAATATATACCATATATGTAAGGTCCACATTATAGAAAATAGAGCATTTAGAAATAAATGATAAATCCACTTTTCTGCAGTTTAATAACAATATAGAATGATACTCAGAAATTATTGTATGTATTTTATACCCAAATTATACCATTTGAATACTCTGATGTTTTCTCTCTAGCTGTAAAAGTGGTTGTCTCATTTTTCTGTGGGAGCAAACTGCTTTCCAGTCTCCAGGCTTCCTGTCTGAAGGGGGCAATATGTTCCTCACTGATTGACAGCTTGTACTAATAACAGCTGGCCCAAACTGTGCACTCTATTATGCTGCAAGCAGGTGCAGCCTTGCTTCTGGCGCAATGGAGGAGTGCAGTAGTACTAAAGTAAACAATAGAATTATTATTTTTTAATAACAAGTAAAATGTAGATTTGCTTGTTTTTACAAACCATTTCAATCTTACCATTTCACATAATGATAATAATCCTTTAATGATTATTTGTATCTGTAATAATGCAGTCCATACATGCAGGAGACACAATATCTGTGGTTACACGTATTTAAAATGCATGAACCATACAATTGTAATTTTTAGATCAATTAACGTTCCATAACTCTGTTTAAAGTCTTTATTTTCATTTTTATCCAGATTAATTATGAAAATTGTATTTTGAATTTGATGGTGTGGTCTACAAGGTCAGTAAGCATTGGATACAGTTTTGATACAGGAGATCCTCAATACATTTTATTCCGTTGATTACAGAAAATAAAAAATAAATAGTGATCGTGTCATGACTAGTGTTGAGCATTCCGATACCGCAAGTATCGGGTATCGGCCGATATTCGCGTTATCGGAATTCCGATACTTAATTCCGATACTTTTTCAATATCGTATACCGGAATCGGAAGTTCCCATAATTCTTTGAGAGGCAATGTGATTTTAGTCAGCCAATGAGGAATCCTACGAAGTGTGGGCACATCCTGTAATGCTGCGGTCATCTTAACTAATGGCATGGCTGTGATTGGCTGCTGAAATGATGTCAGAATGCACTATAAAAGGCGCCGCCGCCATTTTAGCGTCACTGTGCTGTGAATTCAGATAGGGACAGAACGCTACTCTGCTGACTCTGAGGGACAGTTAGAGATTGTGATTTAGTGTACTGTGCTGTAGGCAGGCTAGCACCAACCGCTGTGTAAAGCTTCCTTTTGCCTGCAGTGTTGTTTTAACAGCTCTGCAAGGTGTGTGTGAGTGCAGGTGACGCTGCAGTTTGCTCTGCATCCAACGCTGTCTGTAGGCATCTGCACGTGTCACTCACAGACTCTTTTTTTTTTCTTCAGTGTAATTCTTGCAGCTCCATGCAATTTAACTATTAGTGTGACGCGCTTCCATCTGTATCCAATACATTGGTTGCAAACACTATAGAAGTAGACAAAGGAGTAGCCTTTCACAGATTGTGGACAGTTGTGTTTCAGTGTTCACTTCAGTCTGTGTTTTTTATTTTTGGAGTGCATATCACGCTCCAGTTACTTGTTCAAGCACTGCTGCTTGTACTCTGCTGAGCGTGTCTCAGTGGCTCATCCTTTTCATTTTTCTCCAATTGGTGCTTCTCCATTATATTTGAAAAAAATCTAATCTATTAGTGTGACGCGCTTCCATCCGTATACAATACATTGGTTGCAAACACTATAGAAGTAGACAAAGGAGTAGCCTTTCACAGATTGTGGACAGTTGTGTTTCAGTGTTCACTTCAGTCTGTGTTTTTTATTTTTGGAGTGCATATCACGCTCCAGTTACTTGTTCAAGCACTGCTGCTTGTACTCTGCTGAGCGTGTCTCAGTGGCTCATCCTTTTCATTTTTCTCCAATGGTGCTTCTCCATTATATTTGAAAAAAATCTAATCTATTATGTGACGCGCTTCCATCCGTATACAATACATTGGTTGCAAACACTATAGAAGTAGACAAAGGAGTATCGCTTCATGTTCACTAGATTTGTGCGACACGTGTGTTTTTAGTGTTGCCACCTTCAGGTCTATGTGTTTATTATTTTTTGTGAGTAGAAAAATATCACGCTCCTAGTTTTATACTTGTATTCGAAGCACTGCTGCTTGTACTCTGCTGAGCGTGTCTCAGTGGCTCATCCTTTTCATTTTTCTCCAATTGGTGCTTCTCCATTATATTTGAAAAAAATCTAATCTATTAGTGTGACGCGCTTCCATCCGTTAACAATACATTGGTTGCAAACACTATAGAAGTAGACAAAGGAGTAGCCTTTCACAGATTGTGGACAGTTGTGTTTCAGTGTTCACTTCAGTCTGTGTTTTTTATTTTTGGAGTGCATATCACGCTCCAGTTACTTGTTCAAGCACTGCTGCTTGTACTCTGCTGAGCGTGTCTCAGTGGCTCATCCTTTTCATTTTTCTCCAACTGGTGCTTCTCCATTATATTTGAAAAAAATCTAATCTATTACTGTGACGCGCTTCCATCCGTATACAATACATTGGTTGCAAACACTATAGAAGTAGACAAAGGAGTAGCCTTTCACAGATTGTGAATAGTTGTGTTTCAGTGTTCACTGCAGTCTGTGAGGTATTTTTTTTTTTTTTTTAAATGCAGATCACGCTCCATTTACTTCTTCAACACCGCTGCGTGTACTCTGCTGAGTGTCTGTCACTGGCTCATCCTTGTCATTTTTCTAAAATTGGTGCTGCTTATTCTATTTAAAATAATTCAAATCTATTACAGTGACGTGCTTCCATCCGTATACAATACATTGGTTGCAAACAATATAGAAGTACACAAACGGGCCTTTCACAGCTACTGAACATGGGTTTTTAATTTTTAACTAAAATATGTATTTTTTCAAATGACACAAATATAAGTAATGTTGAAGAGGAATAGTCCTACATCCATTGTTTGCACAATATTACAGGTGTACATCATGTCCCTTAATCAACAATGTATTATTATATTTACTTGTATGCTTTTATTTAAAAGCCAAGAACACAGAAGGATAACCTTCGCACTGCAGCTGTTGTCAAAGTTCAACCCACATTATGCACTTCCAACATTGCAGCATTTGAGGCATGATGTGAGTTGGATTTGTCAAAGTTATGGAGTGAGAAGGTTCACCATCAGTACCCTATAGCATAAGTATGCTTTTGTGTTAGCATTTGTGTTAGACATGTGGATATCTGCCATAATATGTCACAATTATTTAGTTACAGATTTGTTACCAACACTAATCATTGAATGGTTTTAAATTTGACGTTTCACTTGTTTACAGCTTAGAAATAAGGGTGTAGCCTGATATCTATGTGTAGCACTAGCCACTTTAACATGTCATGTTTTTTTCAACATGTGTAGCTAGGTAGCAGTAATTTTTGCCGGACACACAGCAGGGGAACAGCAGGCGTTACTGAACCCCACAAACACATCATCGATTGTTTTGATCTGTGCATCCAACACTTCTGAGCCCAGGGTCAAGGAGGGTGTACCCTGAGGCCTAGTATGAGATGTTTGAACTTTAATTTGAACTTTAATTTGGAGTTAGCAGCATTAATTTTTGTCAGACACGCAGCAGGGGAACAGCAGGCGTTACTGAACCCCACTATCACTATAGCTTGTGTATTGGTCTGTGGACACGACACTTCTGAGCAGCAACTGGCAGTGTTGTAGCCCAGGGAGTATAGCTCAGGTGGTAGAAAGATGAACATAACAGGAGACATGGAAAACGTTGCCAACCAGTTAGTTAATCTGAAACCGGACAGGCAAATTCAGGCGAGATCCATGCCTAGTTAATTTTCAGAAAAGTAAGCCGTTCTACATTATCGGAGGATAGTCGCATGCAACGGTCTGTTAGTACACCACCTGCAGCAGTAAAGACGCGCTCCGATAATACACTGGCAGCAGGGCAAGCCAGCACCTCCAATGCATACTGGCTAAGCTCTGGCCATGTATCCAGCTTAGAGACACAAAACTTGAATGGGGAAGAGCCATCTGGGAGTACACTGAGAGGGCAAGACATGTAGTCTGTCACCATCTTACGGAAATGTTGCCTCCTGCTGACTGGAGCCGTCTCGGATGGTGTAGACATTGGTGGCGCTGCCACAAAACTTCGACACATTTGGAACATACTGTTCTTGCCCTGTGCAGAGGCGCTGCTTGTGCTCCCTCTTGTTGCAGAGCTGTCTCCACTGCCTCGACGCACAGAGCTGCTTTGTAAAGCAGTAGCAGCAGCGCTCTCGGCTGGAATGGAGAACATTATGGATTGCACCAGTGTGTCTTGGTACTTCCGCATTTTACACTCCCGGTTCAACGGTGTGATGAGGCTTTGTAAGTTGTCCCGGTAGCGAGGGTCTAGGAGGGTGTACACCCAATAATCAGACGTGGTGTGAATGTGTTCGATGCGGCGGTCGTTTCTCAGCCACTGCAGCATGAAATCAACCATGTGCTGCAGACTCCCAACTGGCCAAGAAACGTTGTCCCCTGCAAGAGGCGTCATCTCTGCCTGCTGTGCATCACCCCACCCTTGGTCTACATACTGACTAGAGCATTGTCTACCTCCCTCTGGAGCGATGTCTTCCTCCTCCATTGACTCCTCCTCATCCTCCTCACAAAGTCCTTCAAATACATATAAATTTACAAAATTTAAAACTCAAAATTTAAAAACTTTGTATCATAATTCTGTAACATCAGTTTATGGAAACACAATAGCATTACAAAAGGATAGACAAAAAATGTACATTATGTGCTTTGTAAATACATTAAAAGTTTGTAATGGTTATGAAAATATAGACAGCGACTCTGGAGGTTCAATTGTTGATACAGCATGGTACTTTGAAAGTCCTCCAGCCCTTTGTGAGGAACCACGTTGCGCTGACTGTCCAGAAGGTGATGGAATTTGTGACTCCTCATCCTCCACCTCTTCCAAAACCTCATGCCTTAGTGCTTGCAGTGTTTTTTGAAGCAGGCAGATAAGGGGGACAGTCAGGCTGACTAGTGCATCATCTGCACTCGCCATCCGCGTTGACTCATCAAACGCACGCAAAACGTGGCAGATATCCTTCATAGAGTTATTCGCCACTCATTACACTGGCAGTGGCTGCCCATTCATTATAGGATCCAATTCTAATTACTGGTTCTCACCAACAAAGCTCTCCACAGCGCAGCACCCCCCTACATCTCCTCCCTTATTTATATTTATCGGCCTAACCGACTGCTGCACTCTGCAAACGACCTTCGACTAACCTCTGCACTAATCCGTACCTCCCACTCCCGACTCCAAGACTTCTCCTGCTCTACGCCAATCCTCTGGAATGCTGTACCCCAAGAAATTAGGACTATCCACAATTTGCATGGTTTCAGGCGCTCCCTCAAAACACATTTGTTCAGAGCGGCCTATCACATTCACTAATCAAAGTCATTCTATGTATTCTGTGTAACTGTGTGTGTGTCTCTAGCCCATTCACTATCTCCATCCCTCAGTCCCTTAAGATGGCTGGAACATCATTGTAAATGCACCATTGTATATAAACACCTATACTTTGTATCTCCCCCATCTCATTGTACATTGTAAGCTGTCACGAGCAGGGGCGACTTATTTAGCTTAAATTATTGTATTGTTAACGTTGTTACTTATGACTTGTGTTCTGAAACTGCTAAACTGTAAAGCGCTGCGGAATATGATGGCGCTATATAAATAAATATTATTATTATTCCTCTGAGCTGCTCCCACCACCTTCCTGTTCCTCATGCCATGTTGGGTCTTGGACCTCATCATCTCCACTACCCTCTTCCAACACCTGCTGTTGGGTGGTCTGGCCAGCACCATGCTCAACAGAAACTGGCACCTGGGTCTCATCATCATCAGATGCGTTCTGCGGTGTGCTGACCATCGGCACTGTCTCACCCGCCTCTTCAGATTCAGAGAGACACAGCTGTTGCGCATCACTGCATACTCCCTCTTCACATTACAGAATGCTGCTTGGCTGGGCCCCTGTTTGCAAGCCAATAGATTCTGAGAACAGAAGCAGACACTCAGCTGGCTCCTGTACAGAACTCTCTGACTGCCTGGGCAATTTGCCAGGCGGTGAAGAGACAGATGGTTGCCCAACAGTGCTGTGGTCCTGAGAGGAGGTGGAAGCAATTGAAGTCGATGCATTGGCTGACATCCAAACAACAACGGCTTCAATTTGTTCTTCCCGCAGCAGGGGGGTACTCCGAGCTCCTACAAAAGTGCGCATAAAGGAACGCTCACGGGGAAAACTGGTGGATGCTGTGTCACTGGGGGCCGCAGCAGCCACAGAATCCCCACGTCCTCTCCCTGAAGAAACTCCACGACCACGTGCCTTACTCCCTGCCTTCTTCATCTTGGTAGATTGATAAAGAAAGTCTGAAAAGTTATAAGGTCTAAGTGTGGTTATTCCGCAGAGACTGCAGTGAACACTGCACACAACTGTTCACTACCCAATGCGTCTCAGCAGGAAGGCAGTCTGTGCGTCAAAACAAAGGCACAAGCATACATCCATGTACCCTGTTTATAAAGCTATATAAAAAAAATTATGTAGTAGTGACGCACACTTTATTGAGGTACAGTATTACATCGCCATTCACCATCTGTGGCTATGCAGTCTCATCTATATATACCTTATCTATCTGTTGTCATGCTTCCAAGTCGACAGTCAGCCATAAATAGCAATTTTCACTATGCACTATGCACTTTTTAAAGGTTATGTTTGTTAATAAAAATGATTATTGCCACATATTATGAGTATTACATGATGGAAATTGTATAATTTTGTATAAAATATTTAGTGACATTATTCAGCAAATGGAACATTTTAGTAATATCACAGATAACTTGTAATGCTGATGATGTTTTGAAGTCAGACATTCATTGTCTATACAATAAAAATGGTGTACATACTGTTACTTATCCATCATTAATGGATTCAGATATATACTTGTATGCTTTTATGTACAACCGTATAGCAGATTCCTTAACTAATTTATTTTGTGGTTTGCATTGCTGTTCAACATGTTAATGTATGTGTTTATGTTTGTCAATTCTTTATTTATCTAGATATTAGTTTAAATGAAATCATCATCTTATGGTAGTAAAGGTTATCTTTCTCTTGTTTGAAGTATAGACATTTAAAATTGACAGGTAACAAGGAAATTACTTGATCTAGTATTTAAACATCCTCCTTGACCCTGGGCTCCAACACCGCCAGTTGTTGCTCGGAAGTGCTGTTAGCACAGTCAACACTTGCTCCTGTGTTACTGGGGTTCAGTAACGTCAGCTGGTCCTCGGTTGTGCCATTGGCTCTTTTCCTTCTGCTGCCCCTCCGGGTTCCAGTACCGTCAGCTGGTTCTCCGCAGTGCCTTTGGCCTAGGTGCCTCCATCTCGGTATCCGAGTTCCAGCAACGTCTGCTGGTCCTTGGTAGTGCTTTGGAGCACAGGTACCTCCTGCTTAGTAACCGTGTCCCAGTAACGTCAGCTGGTCCTCGGTTGTGCCATTGGCTCTTTTCCTTCTGCTGCCCCTCCGGGTTCCAGTACCGTCAGCTGGTTCTCCACAGTGCCTTTGGCCTAGGTGCCTCCATCTCGGTATCCGAGTTCCAGCAACGTCTGCTGGTCCTTGGTAGTGCTTTGGAGCACAGGTACCTCCTGCTTAGTAACCGTGTCCCAGTAACGTCAGCTGGTCCTCGGTTGTGCCATTGGCTCTTTTCCTTCTGCTGCCCCTCCGGGTTCCAGTACCGTCAGCTGGTTCTCCACAGTGCCTTTGGCCTAGGTGCCTCCATCTCGGTATCCGAGTTCCAGCAACGTCTGCTGGTCCTTGGTAGTGCTTTGGAGCACAGGTACCTCCTGCTTAGTAACCGTGTCCCAGTAACATCAGCTGGTACAAGATTGTGCTACAAATACAAGATACGGAACAAGAGACACAAGAACAATAAGCAGAAGATCTGAAAGCAGAAGAACATGAAGTATAAGACCAAAATGAAGAGCAAAATATATGCTCTAAATTCTAAGCAGAAGAAGACTAAGCAGTGTATGGGGTGAGTCCGTTCCTCCTCGTGGTGCCCCTGGAAAATGCCTGCTGCTGCAGGCTAAACTGAACACGGACAAATACTGTTGTAATTTAAACTTTTGTGACAGCAAGAACGGAAGGATGAAAAATTCATACTTTGACAGATTACAAGTACAGGATTCTCTGTCACAAATAAGAATATGATGAAGAAGATGAAGCAGAATATGAATAAGAATAATAGTTTAATAAGAAGAATATGAGTAATGTTAACAAAGATGAATAGCAAGAAGTTTAAGAAGAAGATAAAGAAGGTGAAGATGAAGAATAATTTGATGAAAAAGATGATGCTGCAGAAGATTATGAAGGAGAAAGTGTGTGAAAAGTTAAAAAGGTGAAGATGAAGAGCATGGAAGTTGTGTAATATACATATTTTCCAAAATAGAAAAAACGTTAACAACATTGTCAATTTCTTCGTCAATCCGAACATCTTTAAAAAAAAATATATTTATGCTATTCCATTTGATTGGGTTAAACATGTATGCCTTTAATGTCTCCTCAACCTTCCCCAATACATTCTACATTACTCTTTCTTGTTTTCCTTCATGTACAATTAACCAACAAGGCAAGAATGGGTTTTTTTAATTTCGATATTTTGTTCCCATAGACTTACATGGGACTTCCGGTATCGGTATCGGTATCGCCGATATTTTAATGTTATCGGCGATACCATTCCGATTCCGATACTTTTGGATATCGGAAAGTATCGCTCAACTCTAGTCATGACCAGTGTAAGTGTTGAAATCCACAAACTAGAATAAAAGGATTATCACAGCTGAAACTAGCTTTACTCCATATTCTGTCATTTTTCATGATATGTTGTTCATCTAGACTATAATTAACAAAAATAATTGTCCCATTGTTATCATTTTGGCTGTTACGTTATAAATAGAATGTACCATTGATAAAGAAGTTATTCAATGTAGAGAGTTGACATCACAGCCACACAACGCCACAATTCTAACAATAAATGTAGGAAGTATAACGGTAATGTGTGTCCACAAGATGATGCATGTAGAATTATGCATGTGCCTAGTGCACAAACTAACACCTACAAAAATGGACAAAAAACTGCCAAGTAATTTAAAAATGTAAATTTTACTGATGTATGTTAAAAAAGACAGAGATTAAAAATAAGTCATGTAACAGACATCAGCAATAGAGATGAGCGAGCACTAAAATGCTCGGGTGCTCAAACCAAGCAATTCCTAATACTTGAATGCTCGTTTCGAGTAACGTGTATAAAGGGAGTCAATGAGAAATTCAAGCTTTCTTCCGGCAGACCCTACAAAGAGGTTTGGGGGCAGTGAAAATTTTGAAATTGGTTTGAAAAGCGCTGAATGGAAAAAGAACAGCATGGGGAAGACCCCTGGAAGCATCTCTGACTTTCAAATCACTGCTGAGAACAATGTCACACTTTTACTCCACTTTAAGGAGTTACAAAAAAACATTCCAAACTGATGACAAATTGATGTATAATGACTTATGATTCCTGTATAACGACTTGTAAAAGAGGATTTAAAAATAATATATAATTTAAAATAAATACAAATTGGTTTTTTAATAAAAAATAGGAAATTTCTGCTTACTTCATGAAGGAAGCAACAACTGGTAAAAATTAGTGACTCAGAGGGACTCAGAAACAACCTGTATTAGACATAAAGGAGGTCTTCATACACTCCTAGACTCATAAAGGCTTTGCACTAAGTGCAAATCCTGCCAAACATTTCAAGCAGGGTCATCCATACACCCTTGAAGACACCAACTGTATTTACTCACTCAAATATTGTGAACAAAGTGTAGTTGTGGTGTTCCTACACTCATAAAGGCTTTGCACAAGCCAGGAAAAAATGTATAAGTAGGTTCATCCATAGACCTTGGAATGCAACAACTGGCAGTCCTCATTCGAATGTAGAGCATTAAAAACACTTTATGTGCCGTTATCATCTGATGGTGTGTAAAAGTCGGGTCGAAGCCAGGCTTTGCTAGTTGTTAGCAGAGTGAACCTTTCAGCACTTTCTATTGACATGGGAAAGCATCTGTCTTTTATGACCCCACTGTGACACTAATATCCTCTCATACAAGACTGTAGTGGCAGAGCAGTGCAACACCTCCAAGACAGGGAGGGACAGCTCATGTCAAGTGTCCAGCTTTGAAACCCAATAGCTGAAGGTTGCAGAAGAATTAGTGAGTACGATGTTTTGGTCGTCCAGGTATTGGTTGACTATCTTTTACAACTTTTCCCTCCTTGTGAAAAATTACCAGTCAATGAAGGCATGGATGCTGTGAGGGTGTCATAAAATTGGCCCAGACCATTGAGCGTGTACTCCTGCCTCTGCTGTACTTGTGTATCACTCCTTCACTTCTCCTCCATGGTTGGGCCAGGAAGCTTTTCCCACTGCCGCTAGCATAGTTTGATGGGAATATGTTCAACATATTTTCCACAATGGCCTTCTGGTATAGCATCATTTTTTAAAGACCTCTTTGCCTCAGGAAAAAGAGATGCAAAGTTCTAGTTGTAGCATGGGTCTAGCAAGGTGAAAAACCAGTCCTCTTTTTTTAGCCAAGATGAATGTAATGCGAGGGTTACGGGAAAGACAGCAGTACATAAATTCTGCCATATGTGCCAAGGTCTCTAAAGCCAACACTTCCTGTCTCCACCATGATGACTCCTCCTCCATATCTTCCCCTTATTCCCCTTCTCGGCTCATCCACGTAGGAGAGATGGGGCGAAGCTTATGTGGATACTAGCCTTTTTTGGCACTCAGCCAGTTCCTTTTCCTCCCACTCTTCTTCAGCCTCCAACTCCTCATTGTTACCCAATCTGTGCTGAGCAGATGAGAGTTGGTGCTCTGCAGAACAGCTGCCCCATTCTCTCTCTGGTCACCCCACTACCTTTACCTGTCTGTTTCTGTGCTGCCAAACCACCCCCCTCAGCGCTGCTGGCCTAGCTCTGCATGCCAGCTTCCCATGTTGGGTCGGTGACTTTGTTATCCACCACCTCATCTTCCACCCTCACACCCTGGTCCTCCTGACTTTGTGATTTAACAACAAGACATAGAAGCAACTGTTTCTCATAATCATCTTCCTCGTGAGCCAATATTTGCTATTCCCCACTGTCATCTTCTTGTCTCTGTGGATGCTCTAGGTTTTGTGCATCACTAAACAGCATGTCCTGTCCCTCTTGGAGTATGCAGATTGAGAGGCCACAATCAAGAAATGTTGTTGCAAAGAGCTACTCGGAGTTCCTAGTGTGGGATCACAAGTCTCCTGGGACTCAACATGGCGGAAGGAAGGAGGATCAAGATGAGGATTAAGTTATCCAAAATGTAGGCTGGTGAGACTGGACCATATGGAAAACTGAGTAGTGCTGCCAAACCTGCTGGAAGCATTATCTGCTATCCAACCGACCACCTGTTCGCAATGCTTTGGCTCCAAAAGTGGGGTAACCGTGCCTCCCTAAAAAGAGGGACAGTAAGCTATGCATGTTTCTTGTGCTCCAGCAACAGGCGTAGTCGCACCTGCCCCACGGCCTCGGCATCTGCGTGCACCATCATCAGCACTTCTACGTCCTCGTTCCTTACCGTACACTGTATGCATTTTGTAATTGCTACGTCTCTTGAAGCCAAGTTTATTTTTCAATACAGAAAATTGTTTTGCCACTTTTTTGAGTGTTATATGCCGCAGAAATGTACTTACAAATCACATAATACTACATGGGTGAGAATTTAACTAAGCAAAATTTTTAAATGATTTTTTGGAGTGTTATATATCACAGAAATGTACCCTAGACCACGTTATATTGTATGGCTGAGAAATTTAAGCCTGCAAAAAAATTTTAAGTTACTTGCCTGTATGATAGATCACAGAAATGTATCATAGACCACAGAATAGTGCATGGTTGAGAAATGTAATCCAGCCAATTTTTTTTTAACAATTTTTGGAGTGTTAGACATCACAGAAATATACCTCAGACCATGGAATAGTGTATGCGTAAGAAATGTAATCCAGCTATTTTTTAATGCTTTGTGGGAGAGTTATGTATTACAGAAATGTACCGCAGACCACATAATACTGTATGATTGAGAAATATAAGCCTGCTAAATTTTGTTATGCTTTTATTCAGTTTTATAGATCACAGTAATGTGCCATAGACCCTGGAACAGTGTATGTATTTTTAAACTCTTTTTTTGTAGTGTTACATAATATCACAGAAGTGTACCCCAGACCACGGAATAGTGTATGGGTAAGAAATGTATTCCATCTAATTTTTTAACGCTTTTTTAGAGTATTAGATGTCACATAAATGTATCACAGAACAAATTAAACTTTATGGCTGAGAAATGTAAGCCTGCAAAATGTTTTAATGCTTTTTTCAGTTTTATAGATCACAGAAATATACTCATAATACTCTGTGTGTTACAAATTTAGCCCTTCAAAATTTTTTAACACTTTTTGTAGTGTTATATATCAAATCAATTTACCATAGAAAACAGAATAGTGCATGGATAGGAAATTTAACTCAAGAACATTTTTTAACAATTTTTGGAGTGTTATATAACACAAAAAAATAACACAAAGCACATAATACTCAATGGATCAAAATATATTAAAAAAATGTTAAGAATGCAGCAGTATATTTAGGAACAGACTGCACAGCCCTAATTCCTGTCTACTGATTGTATTCAGCCACTCTCCCTTCTCCTGCGACTCTCTCTCTCCCTAGACTAAATGCAGAATGTACATGATTCAATTAGCCCTGAGAAGGGCTGTTAGTATGATGGCTAAGCTTCAACACCAGTATTAACACTACATGCCTCTGATTCGTTATACTGTGCATACAGGCCTAGACAAGCACTCTCTCCCTCCAATGCAAAGTGTCACAGAGCTGTGCAATGGCATCATTGTGCCGAGCAGGGCATCGCCTGTTCTTTTTATGATCCCTGATGATGTCACACAGCCAGCCAATCACATTAATGCCACAACCATGATGGTTACGGCATTACGGTAACGAGCAAGCAATCCCCACATGCTTATTGGTGTGTAACAGGCGGGGATTCAAGTTTTACATAGAGCATCGACCAATACTCGCCAAGTAATAAGTATATCCAAGCACTGTGATACTTGAGTGATAACCGAAAATAAGCCATAGACACCCTGGCTCAAATAAAGTCTCCATCAGCACATGAAGCGACATTATAGTCATGGCCAAAAGTTTTGAGAATGACACAAATATTATATTTTCACATGATCTGCTGCCCTCTGGTTTTTATGTGTGTTTGACAGATGTTTTTATCACAGACAGAAATATAATAATTGCAAACATATGAGTAACAAAAGCTTATATTGACAGTTTGAATGAGTTAATGCAGCAAGTTAATATTTGCAGTGTTGACCCTTCTTCTTCAGGACCTCTGCAATTCTCACTGGCATGCTCTCAATCAACTTCTGGACCAAATCCTGACTGATAGCAGTCCATTCTTGCACAATCAATGCTTTCATTTTGTCAGAATTTTTAGGTTTTTGTTTGTCCACTCGTCTCTTGATGATTGACCACAAGTTCTCAATGGGATTAAGATCTGGGGAGTTTCCAGGCCATGGACCCAAAATCTCTATGTTTTGTTCCCTGAGCCATTTAGTTATCACCTTTGCTTTATGGCAAGGTGCTCCATCATGCTGGAAAAGGCATTGTTGATCGCCAAACTGCTCTTGGAGGGTTGGGAGAAGTTGCTCTTGGAGGACATTCTGGTACCATTCTTTATTCATGGCTGTGTTTTTAGGCAAGACTGTGAGAGAGCCGATTCCCTTGGCTGAGAAGCAACCCCACACATGAATGGTTTCAGGATGCTTAACAGTTGGCATGAGACAAGACTGGTGGTAGCGCTCACGTTGTCTTCTCCGAATGAGGCGTTTTCCTGATGTCCCAAACAATCGAAAAGGGGATTCATCAGAGAAAATAACTTTACCCCAGTCCTCAGCAGTCCACTGCCTGTACCTTTTGCAGAATATCAGTCTGTCCATGATGTTTTTTCTGGAGAGAAGTGGCTTCTTTGCTGCCCTCCTTGAGACCAGGCCTTGCTCCAAGAGTCTCCGCCTCAGAGTGCGTGCAGATGCACTCACACCTGCCTGCTGCCATTCCTGAGCAAGCTCTGCACTGCTGGTAGCCCGATCCCGCAGCTGAAACACTTTTAAGAGATGGTCCTGGCGCTTTCTGGTCTTTCTTGGGCGCCCTGGAGCCTTTTTGGCAACAATGGAACCTCTCTCCTTGAAGTTCTTGATGATGCAATAGATTGTTGACTGAGGTGCAATCTTTCTAGCTGCGATACTCTTCCCTGTTAGGCCATTTTTGTGCATTGCAATGATGACTGCATGTGTTTCTTTAGAGATAACCATGGTTAACAGAAGAGAAACAATGATGCCAAGCACCAGCCTCCTTTTAACCCCTTCCCGACCTTTGACACAGCGTATGCGTCATGAAAGTCGGTGCCAATCCGACCTATGACGCATACCCTGTGTCATGAAAGGATCGCGTTCCTGCGGGCCGGGTGACCGGGGTCACTCAAAGGTCACCCGACCCGCAGTTACAGGACCCTTTGTGCTTCACCACAGGGGGGTTGGCTTAACCCCCCGTGGCCACGATCGCTCTGATTGGCTGTTAAAAGTGAAACAGCCAATCAGAGCAATGTGTAATATTTCACCAATTTAATTGGTGACATATTACAATCCAGCCATGGCCGATGCTGCAATAGCATCTGCCATGGCTGGACACCGAGCCCTGACCCCCCCCACACGTAGTCACGGCGGCGATCGGCCGCCTCCACCAAAAGATGGCGGTGATTGGTCACCGCCGTCACTATCTGCTCCCCTCCTCCTTTGCTCAGCTGCCCCCACCTTCCGATCCCCCCCCTAACCTTCCGACCCCCCTACTCACCTCTCCCGGTCCACCGATGTCCCTGGATCGGTCCCGGCGTCCGCCCGGGCCTCTTCATGGGCGCCGCCATCTTGGAAAATGGCCGGCCGGCGCATGCGCAGTGCGCCACCCAGTGTTCAAAAATTTATTTTGATCACTGTGATAAACTGTCACAGTGATCAAAATAAAAAACAGTAAATGAACCCCCCCTTTATCATAGGTAGGGACAAATAAAAAAATAAAGAATTTTTTATTTTTTTTCCTAGCGGATTTTGCTGCTGATCCGCAGCTGATTTTGATGCGGTTCCAAGGCGGATATTGCTGCTGATCCGCGACGGATATTGCTGCTGATCCGCGGCGGATTTTGCTGCTGATCCGCGGCGGATTTTGCTGCGGGTCCGCGGCGGATTTTGCTGCTGATCCGCGGCGGATTTTGCTGCTGATCCGCGGCGGATTTTGCTGCTGATCCGCGGCGGATTTTGCTGCTGATCCGCGGGGGATTTTGCTGCGGATCCGCGGCTGATTTTGCTGCGGATCCGCGGCGGATATTGCTGCGGATCGGCGGCGGATTTTGCTGCTGATCCGCGGCGGATTTTGCTGCTGATCCGCGGCGGATTTTGCTGCTGATCCGCGGCTGATTTTGCTGCGGATCCGCGGCGGATATTGCTGCTGATCCCCGGCGGATTTTGATGCTGATCCGCGGCGGATTTTGATGCTGATCCGCGGCTGATTTTGCTGCGGATCCGCGGCGGATATTGCTGCGGATCCGCGGCGGATTTTGCTGCTGATCCGCGGCTGATTTTGCTGCTGATCCGCGGCTGATTTTGCGGCGGATCCACGGCGGATATTGCTGCTGATCCGCGGCGGATATTGCTGCTGATCCACGGCAGATTTTTCTGCTGATCCGTGGTGGATTTTGCTGCGGATCCGCAGCGGATTTTGCTGGGGATACTCGGCGGATTTTGCTGGGGATCCTCGCGACCTGCCGTCATTCAGTGAAGGAGCCTCGGACACGGGCTGCAGCGTCTGGGGTCCGTCACCGCTAGCACAGATGAATCATCTGCTGATTCATCTGCGCTAGCGGGTATAGCATAACGCGATCACGTTATGCTATACCATTACCAGCCGGTCAACACTACGTGTTGAATGGGCTGGTAAAACGCAATATGAACCCAGCCTTAGGGTTAGGGTTAGCATTAGGGTTAAGGTTAGAATTAGGGTTAGGGCTGGAATTTGGGTTAGGGTTGGAATTAGGGTTAGGGTTGGAATTAGGGTTAGGCTTGTGGTTAGGTTTATGGTTAGAGTTGGGATTAGGGTTAGGGGTGTGTTGGGGTTAGGGTTATGGTTAGGGTTTGTATTAGGGTTAGGTGTGTGTAGGGGTTAGGGTTGGGGTTAGGGGTGTGTTGGGGTTAGGGTTGGAGTTAGAATTGAGGGATTTCCACTATTTAGGCACATCAGGGGGTCTCCATACGCGACATGGCGCCACCATTGATTCCTGCAAATTTTGCTTTCAAAAAGTCAAACAGTGCTCCCTTTATTCCAAGCCCCGACGTATGCCCAAACAGTGGTTTATCCCCACATATGGGGTATCAGCGTACTCGGGAAAAATTGCACAACAACTTTGGGGGTTCTAATTTCTCCTGTTAACATTGGCAAAAAAAATTGGGGACTAAAAAATTATTTTTGTGGAAAAAAAATGATTTTATATTTTCACGGCTCTGCGTTATAAACTTCTGTGAAGGACTTGGAAATTCAAAGTGCTTATCACACATCTATAGGAGTTCCTTAGGGGATCTAGTTTCCAAAATGGGGTCACTTGTGGGGAGTTTCTACAGTTTAGGCACATCAGGGACTCTGCAAACGTAACATGACGCCCGAAGATCATTCCATCAAGTGGGCATTTCAAAACGTCACTACTTCCCATCCGAGCCCCGACGTGTGCCCATACAGTAGTTTTCTCCCACATATGGGATATCAGCATACTCAGGACAAATTGGACAACAACTTTTGGGGTCTAATTTCTCATGTTACCCTTGGGAAAATAAAAAAATTGGGGACTAAAAGATCCTGATTGTGGAAAAAATATGATTTTTTTATTTTCATGCCCGGGCGTTATAAACTTCTGTGTAGCCCTTGGGGTTCAAAGTGCTCACCACACATCTAGATAACTTCTTTGGGGGGTCTAGTTTCCAAAATGGGGTCACTTGGGGGGGTTTCTACTGTTTAGGCACATCATGGGCTCTGCAAACGTAACAAGATGCCCGCAGACCATTCCATCAAGTCGGCATTTCAAAACGTCACTACATCCCTTCCGAGCCCTGACGTGTGCCCAAACAGTGGTTCCCCCCCACATATGGGGTACTAGCGTACTCAGGAAAAACTGGACAACAACTTTTGGGTTCCAATTTCTCCTGTAACCATTGTGAAAATAAAAAATAGTGGGCTAAAAAATCATTTTTTGAGAAAAAAAATGATTTTTTATTTTCACGGCTCTGAGTTATATACTTCTGTGAAGCACCTGGGGGTTCAAAGTGCTCACTATGCATCTAGATAAGTTCCTTAGGGCGTCTAGTTTCCAAAATGGGGTCACTTGTGGGGAAGCTCCAATGTTTAGGCACACAGGAACTGTCCAAATGAGACATGGCAACCGCTAAATATTTCAGCATATTTTCGATTCAAAAAGTCAAATGGCGCTCCTTCCCTTCTGAGCCCTGCCGTGCGCCCAAACAGTGGTTTATGACCACATATGAGGTATCTGTGTACTCAGGAGAAATTGGCCAACAAATTTTAGGATCCAATTTATCCTGTTGCCCATGTGAAAATGAAAAAAACTGAGGCTAAAATAAAATTTTTGTGAAATAAAAGTACTTTCTTTTTGTTTAAGGATCAATTTGTGAAGCACCTGGGGGTTCAAAGTGCTCACTATGCATCTAGATAAGTTCCTTAGGGGTCTAGTTTCCAAAATGGGGTCACTTGTGGGGGAGCTCCAATGTTTAGGCACACAGGGACTCTCCAAATGCGACATGGCAACCGCTAAATATTCCAGCATATTTTCCATTCAAAAAGTCAAATGGCGCTCCTTCCCTTCTGAGCCCTGTCGTGCGACCAAACAGTGGTTTATGACCACATATGAGGTATCTGTGTACTCAGGAGAAATTGCCCAACAAATTATAGAATCCAATTTATGCTGTTGCCCATGTGAAAATAAAAAAAACTGAGACTAAAAGAAATTTTTTGTGAAAAAAAAGTACTTTCTTTTTTTTAAGGATCAATTTGTGAAGCACCTGGGGGTTCAAAGTGCTCACTATGCATCTAGATAAGTTCCTTAGGGGGTCTAGTTTCCAAAATGGGGTCACTTGTGGGGGAGCTCCAATGTTTAGGCACACAGGGACTCTCCAAATGCGACATGGCAACCGCTAAATATTCCAGCATATTTTCGATTCAAAAAGTCAAATGGCGCTCCTTCCCTTCTGAGCCCTGCCGTGTGCCCATACAGTGGTTTATGACCACATATGAGGTATCTGTGTACTCAGGAGAAATTGCTCAACAAATTTTAGGATCCATTTTATCCTGTTGCCCATGTAAAAATGAAAAAATTGATGCTAAAAGAAAATTTTTGTTGGAAAAATTAAAATGTCCATTTTTTCCTTCCACGTTGCTTTAGTTCCTGTGAAGCACCTGAAGGGATAATAATCTTCTTGAATGTAATTTTGAGTAGCTTGAGGGGTGCAGTTTTTATAAAGGTGTCACTTTTGGGTATTTTCTGCCACATAGATCCCTCAAAGTGACTTCAAATGTGAGGTGGTCCCTAAAGAAAATGGTTTTGTAAATTTTGCTGTAAAAATGAGAAATCGCTGGTCAACTTTTAACCCTTATAACTTCCTAACAAAAAAAAATGTTGTTTCCAAAATTGTGCTGATGTAAAGTAGACATGTGGGAAATGTTATTTTTTAACTATTTTGTGCCACATAACTCTCTGGTTTAACAGAATAAAAATTAAAAATTAAAAAATTACAAAATTTTCAAAATTTTTGCCAAATTTCCATTTTTTTCACAAATAAACGCAAAAATTATCAACCTAAATTTACCACTAACATGAAGCTGTCAAGCAGCTGTAATGCAGGGTAGTGTGTGCTCCACCTGTAGGTTACAGAGGGGAGCAGGGATTACACACTACCAGAGTAGGCCTGCACTGCAGCAGCCAAAACCACCACCAGGTGGCAGCAAAAACGTCCAAAATTTAGTCAGGAAGAATCACAGGTCTCAGTAAGTCCTCTACAGAGCAGAAACACAGGCGCCACCAAGTGGCGTGAGCGTGGTCAGGCAAACCAAGTCAAAACCGTACGGAGGCAGCAGGACAAAAGGAATAAGCAATATGCGTGGTCAGGAGAAAGCCAGGAGGTCAGCAACGGTCAGAAGCAGATAAGACAAAGACAGAAAGCAGAAACGAGTCTGAATACAAGCCGAGTCAAAAACCAGAGAATCAAACAGACAAGTAGGGAAATGCAGGGAACAGGGCAGACAGAGAGAAACAACAGACACGGGACAAGTCAGGGATAACAGCAGGACAAATCAAGGGTTACCAGTCAGGTTCACAAGCCGAAGGTAGCAGTATAGCTCACACTGCTAGCAGGATGTGTGAGAGCTAAATAACCAACCTGAACCCAGAATGAGGCAGAGCAAAGTTAACCCTTGACATGATCCGCCCGGACCAAGGGCAGACAGACTAAACCCAGGAATGGATCATGACAGAGGCCCAATATGTCACGAAAAAACAATCTCAGAATCGCTAGGATCCGTTGAAGCGTTCCTGAGTTATTACCTCATAAAGGGACACTGGTCAGAATTGCAAAAAATGGCAAGGTCTTTAAGGTCAAAATAGGCTGGGTCATGAAGGGGTTAAGGTGTCCAGTGGTGTCATTCTTACATAATCATAACAGATTGATCTCCAGCCATGTCCTCATCAACACCCACACCTGTGTTAATGGAGCAATCACTGAAAAGAGGTTAGCTGGCCCTTTTAAGGCAGGGCTGCAATGATGTTGAAATGTGTTTTGAGGTTTGGGGGATAAAGTTAATTTTCTAGCCAAATATTGACTTTGCAAGTAATTGCTGTTAAGCTGATCACTCTTCATAATATTCTGGAGTATATGCAAATTGCCATTAGAAAAAGTGAAGCAGTAGACTTTGTAAAAATTAATATTTGTGTCATTCTCAAAACTTTTGGCCATGACTGTACATGTTCATTTGAAAAAAAGCAAGCTGACCAGCAACGCTGTCCTCCTATTTCTCCTCCTCGCAGTAGCCAGCTGCATCAACAATTAATGCTTGGTTGTTTGAAGGAAAAGACAATTCTTGGTTTTGGGCTGTGCTGACTGAAATTAAAATCCTTGATCCAATGATACTGAATAAAGGTGTGGTTTTTAATCCACAAAGTGTTTCCTTGCAGAACAGGCATCTTTCTCAAATTTAAAAAACAAATTGGTTTGTGAATTGTATTTTCCTTCAAGCACCCTGATGGTGTTTGTCCCCCAGTCACAGGACAGCAGCAACTATTATATAGCTCTTTTGTAATGGGAATCGCTAATGCTTCTCTGTACTCTCAGCACAATGTGGGCATGACTTTATAAATCACTGGTGAGGCCACATCCAGAAAATGGGATTAAGGCTGATTTCACATTGGGATTTTTTAGCGCAGCGCATCGTGCTGATCCGATCGCATGCGCCATGCGCCCCTAACTATAACAGGAGGGGCGCATGGTTTAGCGTTACCATGCAATCTTCAACGTTTTTGTGCGCTTGCGTTATTTTGTCGTGAGCGACTTGGCGAGCACAACACAACATGTTGCATTCTTGGGTCCGCCCAAACTCGTTAAAAAGGCGCATGCGCTCGCATCGCGCACGGAAAGCGCCCAAACAACACATTACAATCTATGTGATCGCAGACGTGCACTGGGTCAGGCGCAGGTCAGCGTTCTACAACGCATGCATTGTTAGAGATAACACATGTCTAGACATTAGTTTAAACCACCCACTAAACAAAGAAACATTGTATGGGGGTAGTTTATATAAGATAAGGTGTTGGCACTTCAGTCCACTACTCTACAGTAGCCACAGCAGGTCTCCAAGCACCAGGAGGTCCCCAAGCCACACCAGGTCCCCAAGCAGCAGGGCCTCAAGCAGCAGGAGGATTGCAAGCATCAGGTCCCCAAGCACCAGCACCATAAAATAGAAACCAAAAATGGGACGAAGAGTCCAGAAAAAGACTTTTGTCCTCCCAGTCCTCCCACTCCCTCACCTCCCACTATGTTTTTCCCGCTGCCTTCCCACCACTTTCGCCGCCCCTTCCAATCGAACCCCTTCGTCTCTCTCCCAAAGTCAATCCTCGTCACTCCACAACCCCAAGTTACCTCCTTCTTCACCTAAATGTAGTCCACATTAAATTATTTTTGTGTCTTGTCAAAATAAATGTTCCTTTTTTTTGCCCCCAAACTGTTTTCATTGTGTATTTCGCCACCTACACACACTGCTCCATACACTTTGTGATTTTGCCACCACATAGCTCCAGAACTGACACATGCTTCTTGTGTCAGTCCTGGAGCTATGTGGTGGCAAAATCACAAATATATGACTTGTATTTTCAACACCAGTCTCTTCAGTCTAGAAATATTAGTAGACTGAATAGAGGATGTTGCTGAGTGCAAGGCATATCTATTATCACCTTGCTAGGTATCATAAAGAGTGATTTGAGGATGGTGTGTTTTGCCCATTTACATTTCACTCTTTGTGACACAAGGCCAGGGGATTGTAGATATACCTTTAAATTAACCACATCCTCTATTCAGTCTACTAATATTTGTAGACTGAAGAGACTGATGTTGAAAATACACGCCATATCTACAATCCCCTGGCCTGGTATAATATCTAATTATCACACCTGGCCAGGTGACTATACCTATGAGTTGTCATCTGCAGCGTCACTTCAGTCTACATCATCTATTGCACGCAGACTGGAGAGATGCTGGTGGTTACTCATATGTGTATTCACGTGCCCACGTGTCATAAATTCTGACGTCAGAATGCTTTTTTTTTTGGCATCCTCACTTCAGCATGGCACCAGGCCAGGGGCTTGTAGAAGTTGTATAAACTTTATCATCTCTCCAGTGTGCGTGCATACTAAAGTCACAGTGGAGATACTGCAAATAATATTTATACTCATATGGTCAGGTGTCATAAAGAGAGAAGGATGCTATTGCATCCCAAACTCAATATTTGTAACATCAGGCCAGGTGTATAATATTTGTGGTATGTAACGCTTCACACGACTGCGGGGCGTCGGGACATGGCATAGCTTGCCTAACTAGCCAATGATACCACGCCGCCAGTCCACGATGACGTGAGGCATGCGTCCCAGATGGTAAGGAATGTGAACCCACTGGACCACAGAGGGAGACCCGGGCCTGCCCGGACTAGGGGAGGGCAGCGACCGGGATCCGTGGCAGCTGAGCATGTGGGCAAGATGGCGCCCTGCAGGACTAGACAACACCGCACAACTTCAGGTATGAAGAAACATAAAGTTTACTTGAAGACAAACACAGTACATAAACAGAACATAATGCCGGGCTCCCGATTCCGCACATCAGAGAAGGGTACACGTCTCAGAATTACAGATGAGTGCAGGAGGACATCTCGGGTAGATGCAGTCCAGGGTTATCTGGCATGGGCATACTAGAACGGCCTCTCTCTCAGGCCTCAGGCATAGCACAGGCTCAGCAGGAGAACATCAGACACCGACCTCAGACAGACTTCAGGCGATGGCGGGGTCATCACGGGTTGATGCAGTCCAGGGTTATCTGGCACGGGCATACTAGTATGGCCTCTCTCTCAGGCCTCAGGCGTAGCACAGGCTCAGCAGGAGAACATCAGACACTGACCAAGGACAGACGTCATCACAGGGTAGACCACGGGGGAACCAGCAAGACATCGGGACATCAGGAACACGGACTGAATCTCAGGGACTCAGGAACATGGATTCAGGAACACGAACTCAGGAACACGGACAGGACATCAGGAACACGGATTGGAACTCAGGAACACGGACAGGACATCAGGAACACGGATTGGAACTCAGGAACACGGACAGGACATCAGGAACACGGATTGGAACTCAGGAACACGGACTAAGGAACACGGACTCAGGAACACAGACTCAGGAACACGGACTCAGGAACACGGACTCAGGAACACGGACTGGATCTCAGGAACATCAGAACACTGGAATCGGGCTCCGGACATCTGGCAACGATCGGCAGGCTCCGGACATCAGGCAGGGAAGGATAGGATCCGGACATCTGGAAGTGGTCATCGGACATCGGACATCAGGCCATGGTCATCAGGCATCGGACATCAGGCCGTGGTCATCAGACTCAGGACAAGAGGTCACGATCCTCAGACTCCGGACATCTGGCAGCAACCTAAAAAGGAACCCTAGCGGTCTGGTGCAAGCCCCGCCAGGCTCAACGGGAGCCAGTCGGGGATTGCACCGAATAACAAGCTGAGCACAGAGTAAGAGAAACTCAGCACACACACCGGACTCCTCCTTCCAAGATGAACTCAGGTTATATAGCAAAGAATCACAGTCACTGGCACAGGGTTCAGGACACAGAAGGACTTCAGGAACATAACACAGAGGACACAGTTCAGACAGTCAGGTACAGGATCCGATCTAGGATCAGGGAATCAGGAAACAAAACACAGCAGGAACAGGCCTGGATATGCAGCCTCCAGGAAGGGCGATCTGGGTATTCTGCCCCCAGAGCTGGCGGAAACACAAGACACAGTTCAGACATTCAGGTACCAGAACAGAACCAGGATCAGGGATTCAGGAAACAAGACACAACAGGACCAGGCCTGGATATGCAGCTTTAAGGAAGAGCCATCTGGGTACTCAGCCCCAAGAACACGCGGAAACACAAGACAGGACAAAGGGAATCAGCTCTCCAGAACTGATCGCACTTAGAGCAGGAGCTGAACAAACAAACACACATGGCTAAGTTCAGGAACTCAATGCAAAGCTCTGGCAATGCCCCACAGGGCAGAGGAACTTTATATAGGAGCTTCCTCACAGCGATAGGCTGGAGCAGCAATTCTAGTGCACACCCATTCCTCATAAAAGCAGGACAGATGTGGGCCGCGCCCCCTATGCAGAGCCAGCACAGCAAGGACACCTGACAATGGCTGCAGCCTAAACACACGTAGTAAGTCATGCACCACTGCAGAGGACCTTGCAACCTACGGGTAGCTTCTACAGCAGGCCAGGGACCGCACATGTGGGTGGTCATGCAACGCAGCGGAGACACTCACGCAAGTACGGCTACGCAGCAGAGCTGGGAACTGAGCAGCATCCATACAGGTAACAGTATCCCAGCTGGTTAGGGGAAAATGAGCAAAGGGTTAAAGCAAAGACATGCAAAGTAACGCTGGAAAACAAGGTACAGATAATACCAGTGTTTCATGGTATCTCCACCGTCGCTGCATATATCTCCACCGGCGCTGCAAACTGGAGAGATGATGAATGTCATACAACTTTTATCTGTTGTCTCACCTGGTAGGAGTCCTATTAAAGTCGCAATGCACAAAACACAGCATCCTGACTTCACTGGGACACCAGGGCAGGTGATTATTGTATTGGAGTGTATAAAAACAGAGTGCACACAGTACAGGTATCAAAACAAGTTTTTTATTAACAACTTCACAAGAAAATAATTTTATTACACCATTTGATCTTGCCATTCCACACATCCCACATCAGATAGAAAGTAGGCGGCAAATTGGTCCCTCATTTGGCCAACTTCAATAGATGACCTGAGAGGGTGCTGTGTGAATTCAGGCAATGGGTTGACAGGTGGTTCATCTACTTCAAAGGTCGGGTGGTCTTTAGCCATCACAAAATTGTGAAGAACCACACAGGCTTTCACCACCTCATCCACTGTTTCTAGTTTAAGATTAATGGCTGTGCCTAGACTGCGCCATCTGGACACAAGAATCCCAAAGGCACACTCGACAGTTCTTCAGGCCCTGGTCAGTATGTAATTAAATATTTTTTTGCTGTGGTCCAAGTCCCAGCTGGAGTAGGGTTTCAACAGGTTTGTGCACATTTGAAAGGCCTCATCACCAACCATTACAAATGGCAGTGGTGGACCTTCGGTGTGGGGAAGAGGCCGTGGCAGGGGGAAATTAAAATGGTTGCCATACAACCTATGGCCCATGTCCGAGTTCTTAAAGGTCTGTGAGTCATTGCAACGGCCAAATGCCCCAATGTCCTCCGCAATAAACCTGCAGTCTGCATCCGCAATGGCCATGAGTACTGTAGAAAAGCACTTTTTATAATTAAAGTACTCAGAGCCACTTCTTGGGGGTTTTGTATCAGATGTGTTTCCCATCCACCGCTCCCAAACAGTTGGGGAAATTGCAGACTGTAAAGAATTTTTCTGCAATATCCATACACTTTTCCGCGGTGGGCAAGGGCATAAATTCAGGACATAGAACGTCCCACAAAGCCCAGCAGGTGTCCGCAACTATTCCGGACAAGGTGGAGATTCCAAGCCGGTACTGAAAGTGAAGTGAAGAGAGGGTCTCGCCAGAAGCCAGGAAGCAGCAAAACACATGAAAAAAATTGTGTTTGTCCAGACTTTGTCAACACACTGACATTAAAAAAATTACTGTTAATTGCAGAACTATAATTCAGCAGGCTTTTAGTAAATGGCAGAACAAAAACAATACACGCATTTGTTTAATATTACATATCGTAATGTGACGAGCAGCCGTTCCTCCGGAGGAATTGCACAACGGAGCTGTGTGTCCTGTCTCCCGATGGCTTCTTGAACATGAGAAAGCAAATCCTTAAAACTTTCTTGGGAATTCGTGTACAGTCCGAAAATTTAGTCAGATTTGCCTGGAGCTCGCTGAAAAGGGTGTGGAATGCTCCACGGCTCTCCCGGACTTCAATAATGGGATGTCTCCAAAAACTCCACTGCTGCCGTCTTCGCTCTCTCTCTCTCTCCCTTTGTTGCTGGCAAGCAAAAGCCTGAAACAGCGGATGTCCATATCCAAGTTTATGAGAAAACTCTCCCAACGCAGATCCATGGTGACACAGGGGACACCGTACAAAATCTGAAGAATTCAGCTAAACAGGGTCTATTTAACGAAGTCCCATGACACTCTCCCACTTGTGTCCCATTGTTGGGGTCTGTTTCAAGGATTTTCCTCTTGTGCAATGTGTGACTCATGCGCCTAAAAAATGCAAACGCACAGAAAACGCTAGATAAACACATGTAAACACAACATTTTGTTGTCGTTATGCGTAGTTTCATGCATTAAAAAAACATGCGGTTGAACGCACTTGTTTGCGTTTTTTCACAAGTTTTCGGTAGCGCACGAAGCGCTGCGCTAAAAGAGGCAAATGTGAAATTAGCCTCAGTTTTGGCTCCACATTGTAAAATGGATATTCAGAAGTTAGAGTCAGTTCAAAGGTGGGCAACTAGATTAGTACAAGACAATGAAGGCCTCTTGTATGAAGAAAAATTGGGCTTGTTTACCTTAGAAAAATTACACCTCAGATGAGATCTCATTTACATTTATAAATATGTGTTGCCAGTATAAAGGACTGGCACATGAGTTATTCCTTCCAAAGACCATACTAAGGACCAGGGGGCAATCATTATGATTGGAAGAAAGGTAATTCTGGACGCTAAATAGGAAATGGTTCTTTACAGTTAGAGCAGTCAGACTGTGGAATGCACCGCCATAAGAGGTAGTAATGGCAGCCACTATAACAGCTTTTAAAAAAAGGATGGATGATTTCCTCAATACACATAACATTGTGGGTTATAGATCATTTAGTGACAAAATGTACAATTAGTACAGAAAGGTTGAACTTCATGGATCTAGGTCTTTTTTCAACCTATGTAACTATATATGTTCAAGACAAGTTAATAACATTGCCAAAGCAGTCTAAACATAATTAACGTAATTTAGAGTAGAAGTTAACAGCAGCTACATTATCACCAGGTATCCCTCACTTTAATACAGAGGGGGTACATACTGTATATTACCACAATAAGTCATTCAAAATACAGTGTGGAAAATAAGTATTAAATTCACTGCCCATTTTGCAGGTTTTCCCACCTACAAAGGATGGAGAGGTCTGTAATTTTTATCAGAGGTACACTTTGGTATGGTTGGGACGACGCGGCTTAGCTTACCTAGCTAGCCTACGCTCCCACGCTGCCAGGCCACAACGACGTGGGGCGTGAGTCCCAGATGGTAAGGGAATGTGAACCCACTGGACCACAGAGGTGGACTCGGGCCTGTCAAGACTGGGGGAGGGCAGCGACCAGGTTCTGTTGCAGCTGAGCATGTGGGCAAGGTGATGACATGTAGGACAAGATGGCACCGCACCACTTCAGGTATGAAGAAACATAAAGTTTACTTAAACAAAGTCACGTTACAGAAAGCAAAACAATATAATGCCAGGCTCCCGATTCCACACATCAGGCAGGGATTAACATCACAGGATAGCAGACGTCACACAATGGAAGAGGTCATTATGGGTTGATGCACTCCAGGATCATCCGGCACGGTCATATCAGGATAACCTCTCTCTCAGGCCTCAGGCGTAGCACAGGCACAGCAGGAGAACATCAGACACAGACTTCGGACAGACGTCATCACAGGATGGACCCCAAGGAACAGGCAGGACATTGGGACACAGGAAAGACACGGACAGCACGGTTCCAGGAACACCGACATAGCAGCTCAGGACATCGGCTGGTCAGATCCAGGACTCACAGGCAGAGCCATCACAGGAAACAAGACTGGTGACTCCCCAGGAACACAGAGAAGCAGGATCACGAGCAGGACCGAGTTTGGGACACCGGCTGGACCACCAGGACCACGGACTGCCTATCAAGACACCGGCTAAACACAGGGACACAGGCAAGACACGGACAACACAGGTTCAGGAGCATCGGCATGGCAGCTCACGACATCGGCTGGTGAGTTCCAGGACTCACAGGCAGAGCCATCACCAGGAAACAATACTGGAGACTCTCCAGAAACACTGAGGATGAGCCCGTCCAGGACACGAGCGGGACTGACTCTGGAACACCGACTGGACCACCAGGACCATGGACTGGATATCTGGAAACAGGCTGGACATCTAGGACAAGACAGGATATCTGGACTCCGGACAACAGACACTGCTTCAGGAAGAGAACATCAGGACCCAGCCAAGACATCAGAAACACCGGCAGGACTACAGGAACACCGGCAGGACTCCAAGAACACCGGCAGGACTTCAGGCAACGGTCATCAGACTCCAGACCCTAGATGATGAACATCTGGCTCCAGGCAGCGGTCGTCAGTCTCCAGACACCAGATGACGGACATCTGGCTCCAGGTACCAGGCAGAGATAGTCAGGCTCCAGGCACCAGGCAGCAGTCATCAGGCTCCAGGCACGAGGCAGCGGTCATCAGGCTCCAGGCACCAGGCAGCGGTCATCAGACTCCCAGCACCAGGCAGCCGTCATCAGGCTCCAGGCACCAGGCAGCGGTCATCAGGCTTCAGGCACCAGACTCGACCTAAAAAGGAACTCAAATGGTATGGTGCAAGCACCGTGGGATCGGATTGGAGCTGGGCGGAGCTAGCACCGCATAACAAGCTGAGCACAGCATAGTAGATGTAGTGCTCATCAGGAACACCGCACTCATCTTCAACAGATGAACACATAGGTTTATTTCAAGACACAGGTCACAGGAAACTCACAGTCACTGGGTACATTGTACAAGACACAGGAGGACTTCAAGAATATCACACCGCAGGAATCCACATTCAAGGCAAGGACTTTAGTACCAACACATAGACAAGACGGGTTCAGAGACAAAAGACGTCAGCTTTCCTAAAACTGATCACCGGCACAAGAGGAGCTGAACGCAAGGCAGACCAGGAGCAACATGGAGGACCAAACACGCATAGCTAGGTTTAGAAACCTAATGAAAAGCTCTGGCAATGCCCAACAGGGAAGAGGAACTTTAAATCGGAGCTGCCCCTCAGCAATAGGCTGAGAATAGCAATTCAAATGCACACACTTCCCCTAATAAAAGCGGGAAGGTGTGGCCGCGCGCAGCCTAAGCACAGACAGAAACCAGTACAGCATAGTCAGCATAGGAACTGAGGTTTAAGGCACCTGGCAGTGGCTGCAAGCCTGGACACATGTGGAAAGTCATGCACCAGCTGCAGAGGACCTCCCAACCCGTGGTTATCTTCCACAGCGGCAGCCAGGGACCGCACACCCGGAGGGTCATGCAGCCGAGTCAAGACTCTACAACACATGTACTGCTACGCAGCAGAGCAGGGAACAGAGCAGCATCCACACAGAAGACAACAGCATCCCAGCTGATTAGGGGGAAAGAAGCAAAGGGTAAGAGCACAGATATGCAGCGTAACGCCGGAGAAACACAGTATAAACACACCGGCATTATCACTTCAACTGTGAAAGACAGAATCTGAAAAAAAACACAAAAAACCCAGAAAATCACATTGTATGATTTTTACATAATTAATTTGTAACAAAAATCACTCAGGAGAATGCAACAGGGTATGGAGGATGAACAAATACTGTTGTCTGTTGGGAAACCCTCTAGGTCCTGTTACATGCTGCAGGATGTCTAAGGGGCAAAGGAGGAGTAGCAGAAGTTGATGTGTAGGGTACATTGAGTTATCCTGGGCAAAGACAGGAGATGAAACTGACATTCAGAGTCAAAATGATAATGGCAGTGCTGGCCATGATGACTAACCATCAAAACAGGGTGTGGCAAGTGAATAAACAGGGTCCTTTGTTTTGTTGTCCAGCCAGGAAATCTGTATGCTGGAATGCTTGTGGGATGACAGGTATATTGTTAGCATCAATCAAAAGGATGACTGTTGGATAGCCATGTTTTTTAGACTGTTACTATAAAAGTAAATTGTGAATTTTCTTCCAGCTTCCAGAAGTCCAAACTGGCATATTACCAGGATAAACTGTGTTCCCTGGTCAGAGAACCTTCACCTGAGTGGACGACTGATGAATGCACGACTTACCAGGAGATTACTCTTCACTTCCAGCAGTGCTAATGCTCCCTCCTGTGCCAGTGCTAGGGGTAGAATAAGAAGCCCAGGTTACAGTGACTATTGTATCTTTAACACTATAGGACAAATGATTTATCTGCTGCTGCACCAACATACGCACTTCAGTAAACAGAGACCCACGTAGGCTGTGTCCTTTTACAGGCAGATAATTTGAGTCCCGAATTCATGGACTTTTCGGTCAACAAATTGGATAAGTGGCAAGAACTAGCCAAGCTTGCTATGTGTGAACTGTCATGTCCAACCACCAGTGTACTGTTCAAGACGGTAATTAGCAAAGTTGATGGTTTTTTCACACTCTAGCGAACCAGGCAATTCTTCACATGTGTGGTAAAATGTACATTTGTCAAAATTAATCAGGCAAGGATCAGGGCCAACTTTCCTTCACCTACAGCTTACCAGTGATTAGATCGGCCATAGCATCTGTTAGATTCACATGACAGCTGATCAAATCCCCTATCATGTGCAGGGAGCAATGCAGGCTTAGCGCCTTAGAGCCCGCATCAAATCCAGGGACACGGTCTTGTGCGTTACCTATACATCCATGACCGTGAAAGGGTTAAAAATCTATTTTTGTCTCTTTTATACCAATTATATATATATATAAGTCTGTCTCTTAAGGAAAAGCTTGACCTGTATTTTCCTTTAAAAATACAAAGTTTTCGTAGAAATTACTATTACTTTACTGCAATAACTTTTCCAATTTATACCTACAAAGGTATCTCTTTTCTACCCTGGTCCATCAGTCATTTCTGAATTTCCTTGCAGGGTTATCACTTTTTAATAAAAACTTAATTACTCTGGCATACACTGTGAATTCAGCTGGAGATATATTATAACAAACTTGCGCAATATTCTCTTTGAGTTATGAGTTTTCAAAAATAAGATGTCTTTTGTTACTTTATACATATAAGCATTATATTATTTTAAAGTTAATACACAGATAATATGCTATGATCAAATAAATGGAGAGCATTGGGGAATGTTGCTGTGTACATTGACTTTGTAATTAACTTGTGTTTAGTAATTACTTCTCTAAAATAGTAATGTAGATTAACCTATCATTCTTATCTTGTTAAGGTACTTTGTTAAATATCTTGGCCACTACATCATTTTATGTAATGTAATTTTATTATTACATTCTTTTTATCGGGGTCTTTCTATTCCTAAAACTTATTGTCATAGTCACAGTGGAATCACTACACTGTATTATCAAGTGCTATAAACTGAATCCGAATGTATCATCTTTTTAGAATTTCCCACAAAGTTTGATTCGCTGTGAATAAATTTGTGCTAATCTCAATATTGGAAAGCTTGTTATTACTATGAAAAAAAGAAGAAAGACAGAGAGAAGACACCACTGAGCATAAGAGCTTACACTCTACAGGAAAGAGAGAGATGAACCCACTGAGAGAGAGGACCCAGCTGATCATAAGAGCTTACACTCTACAGGAAAGAGAGAGAGATGAACCCATTGATCATAAGAATTTATATTCTGTAGGAAAGAGAGAGAGGACCTAGCTGATCATAAGAGCTTACACTCTACGGGAAAAAGAAACAGAGGACCCCGTTGGCCATAAGAGCTTACATTCTAAGACAGAGAAAGAGGACCCCACTGATCATAGAAACTTGCACACTATAAAAGAGAGAGATAGAAAATCCTGCTGATCATAAAATCTTACATTCTACAGAAAAGAGAGTGAGAGAGAAGGGACCCTGCTGATCATAAGAGCTTAAATTCTACAGGCAAGAGAGAGAGAGCGAGAGCACACCCTGCTGATCATAAGAGCTTACTTTCTACAGAAGAGAGAGTGAGAGAGAGAGGACCTTGTTGATCATAAGAGCTTACATTCTACAGGCGAGAGAGAGAGAGAGAGAGGACCCTGCTGACCATAAGACCTGACACCTTTGGTGAGGGACCAGTGTAGGCCTGCTGTGCTGGGAGCCCTGCCACATTCATGCAGCACACATGAAGGAGACCCAACTTGGAGTCAAAACATTTACAAAAATTAGGGGCAGACACCAGGAAAAGTGGCATCAAGTGACCCACAGTAGAAATGTTATAACGGCGTTGCATGGATGGATTGGACAGGGCCAGGCCAGCATTTCTAGCTTACAAATAGATCAGTAAGAGGTTGATAAGTGACTGGTGTTGGCCTGGTGCTTTGAGACCCCTTCCATTACAACTGCGACTTGTGGCTGTGGAGCGCCCACCAGGGCAGTGGGGTACTCGATACCAGGCCGGGCAGTTCTTAAAGGAGAAATCACGGCAGCAGCGACCCGGTCCGTGGGATTAATTTGTGATGCCACCCATGGTATTCGGCAATAAGATGGCCGTCGCTGCGATTCAGATCCACTGGGACAGTTGGTGACGCAGCAAAGATGTTACAGCTCTCCACGGGCAGAGCTAGGCCCTAGGGCAGTTATAGGGTTAAAGATATTGGTAATGGTTGTAGTGCAGGGTAGGTGACACAGTAAATTAATATGAGGACACAGCAGGGGTACATTCTTCACACTTTACTCACAGTTCCTTCAGGTTACAATCCCCAGCTGGGATGCTGTGTCCTCCGGGTCAGTGGTCCAGCCAGCTCTCAGGTAGTTTGGGATGCACTTTGCCAGAACTCCCTTGTGTTGTTCCTTTCTCAGGCCGTCTCCCTGCACTGGCTCATTACCTCCTGCCCTGCACCTCACACACAGTGTCCCAAGGCAGCAGCCTCAGATCCTGTCGGGCGACTCGGGCAACGTCCTTCTGGTCCCCTTGATCCTACGTGACTGCCTTCTCAGTGAATATGTATGGATGTGGCTGCAGCACATACAGTTACCACAGCCTCCGGTTTGCTAGCTGAGTCTTACAGATTCTCCACTAGTTTGGGGACAGTCCCCTTACTGCGACCTTGTCCCTCCACCGGACTCTGGTCAGCGTGGATTTGGGCACCCAGGGTGGATTCCTCACTTCCCTGACCCCTAGAAACCCTTTCTCCTTCTAGAAGATTCTCTCCTCTACACTGCTCCTGTCAGTAGCTCCTCTCTCCTCCTCTCCTCCTCACCGACTGCTCTCCTTCCAACTGTGACACTACCTTCCCCTTAAGCCTGAGGTCACGTGATCTGTGTAGGATGCAAATATGCGAGCACTGGGTAGTGTCCCCTCCTTACCCGAGAGCAGAGTACCACACCTCTGGCTGAGGTGCAGTACCTCTGTGGCAACTGGACTCTCAGGGGAGCCACAGCTTCACCACAGAATTAGCACTCCAGATTTATGTGCTGGAAAGTTCATCACAGGATCCTATATAGCTGAACTAGCTGAGAATAAACCGCCTCGCTAACTGTTTAACTACTTGCAGCAGCAGCAGACTCACTTAATGGCACAAAACCCAATGTCAGCTTTTTATATGGAGAGAGCAGCCAATGACACAAGTTCCTGTGTTTGAATGTTGTGGATGGTTTCTGTGCCCTGATTGGCTGCTGGAAATTCCACACACTGAATTAATAAAAAATATTTTTAAAAATAATAGTCCATCGCTCTGCTGACCTCTCCCCAGCCCATCCCTTCATCAAACATGTCCCCTCCACTCATCATGCAGGACCACTATCCTAGACAAAGTCCTTAGTGAAAAATGCTCAGGAATCTGAACACGAATCGAAATGTGCAAGGTTGGTGCTGAATTTGAGATTAGCAAATTTTTTCTGAACAAGTTCGCTAATCTCTGCTGACCACCACTATACAAGGTATGATATGCTAGATGGCATAGATGTAGTGTATTATGGGGAGGCCCACGTGGCAACACAAAAAGGCATTAGCTTGCTTTCTGATGCTAACACAGTGTGAAAAATGGTGTTAGGCAAGTTTTATTTTTCTGTGAACCGAGAATTGAATCTCAAATTGTTCAAATTTTCATAAAACCATGAATTTCTGGAAATTTGAGTCAAACTTGATCCTCTACAGAGTGATCCATTCACCTTTACTGACTAGCCATAATCCAGATGTATTTGATTGAATTTAGCTGAGGTATTGCTTTAGGTCATTTGGATACTAGTATGATATATAGGCTATTTTCTCAAGTTACAGTAACTACAACTTACATAATAATTGCATTACCACAGATATAGTGTTTTATTACTAGCAACAGCATAATTTGAATAATCTTAATCCCATGCAAAATCTCTACCAGGCCCCACCATCACACATCATACATTTCTGTCTACATAAATTCTCATACAGCCATTGGATGGTACCTCTTCTTGTTGTGGTCCTATCACTTGTATACCTTGTTGTACACTGTCTTCAAAACTGCGGTCAGGAAGAAATGACTAGAGCATATGGCCGCACATGCACCCTTGCACATGCTCGATCAGCGGCTCCATTTTCCCTTTTTGCCCGTGAGTTTGTCCCTGGGATAGTATCAGGGAAGTCATCTATTCTGGTGGGAGGTGGGATTCCGAGGAGAGGAACCACATTGATATATCAGATAGGATAGATGAGTCATAAATTACATAGATTGTAATGTCTCTTAATCCCTTCAGACTGTGGGCAAATTTCGTTTTTGAGGATTTTTTCTGTCTTTTTTTCCAAGAGTCATAACTTTTTTGGCCTTCCCTTGACATAGCCATATGAAGGTTTGCTTTTTGCAGGATGAGTTGTAGTTTTGATTTTTTTAATGACAACATTAATTTAGCAATATACTAGAAAATAAGGAAAAAGCAAAGTGCAGTTAAATATTAAAATAATTTCACAAATGGTAAAATTTCACGATGTATGGATGAAGCCTAACACTGAGAGAAGGAAGGGGGACAACTGAGGGATCTGTCAGGACTGAGCAGGACCTATGAAGGATTGGTTACATCTTCACTCAGCTAGATAAAGGACCTACAGATATTCTGCAAAATGGTAGAAGGGTTTTAATGAAGACTATTTATAATGTTCCTAATTTTGCATTTAGGAATCAAAAGAAATAGTCAGTGTGAAGGTTTATCTTTAATTCCATTGATAGCAACCTTACAGAAAATAAACAGTTTTTAATTTATAAAAAAAGAAAAAGAAAAAAATATCCCTAACATTTAGAGTAATTTTTTAATTTATGATTTCAAGTTGGAAAATTTCTGCCCTAAAATTTCCATGCCCTGCTGAATTTCCTGCTATGGATCTTGACTTCGATATTGATAAATTATGAAAGACATTAAAAAGAGTGTAGTAAGGTAAAAAGAAATACACTTATAATTTACATCACCTACTTCAAGACGCAGAGCTCAGATATTTTATGCCGTTACAAAATCCAAACAGGCTGCTGGCTTTATTCTGTTGTACAAACTAATCAATTGTTCATAATGCACTGTACACTCTATCTGCCTTATGTTGGTATTCTGCTGAGCTGGGTTTCCGGAGGCATGAAAATACTGTATAAACTTGTACAGCGGCGGTCAGAAATATAGGATCTATAAACCAAACTTCAAAAGGTTCAAAATTCAGAAGAAAGATATAAATGCTTCTCACAAAATTAGAATATCATCAAAACGTTAATTTATTTCAGTTTTTCAATACAAAAAGTAAAATTCATATATAGTATATAGAGTCATTACAAACAGAGTGATCTATTTCAAGTGTTTATTTCTGTTAATGTTGAGGATTATTGCTTACAGCCAATGAAAGCCCAAAAGTCATTATCTCAGTAAATTAGAATAATTAAAAAACACCTGCAAAGGCTTCCTAAGCATTTAAAAAGGTCCCTAAAGGTACTGTCACACTAAGCGAGATCGCTAACGAGATCGCTAAAGCCTCAGCGATTTTATGATGCAGCAGCGATCTCGTTAGCAACGTCGCTGTGTGTGACATGTAGCGGCGATGTGGCCCCCGCTGCGATGTTGCTGATCATTCATGAACGTTCTGAGCTGTTTTTTGGTTGTTGGTGTCCCGCTGGTGAGCCTGAATCACTGAGTGTGACACCCTTTATGAACAAACTTACCAGCATCCATTAGCACGATATGTTAGTTGCCTATTTTGACTGTTGGGTTCTTTTTCCCTACTGGGTGTGTTTGCAATTGATGTACAGAATTCTCTTGCTAATTAGTGGATTGCATACACAAGCATCGTTTTTCAACTTCTTAAAAGGCAGGTTTTTCCCAAGTGCTCTTGACTGTGTGTTCCAGGCTTTATAAAGGTCTTTCTGACACCGTCCTTGGCAATATGGTCATTTCAGTTATTAATCTGCTACAATGTGTTCATTCCTGCTCCTTGTGGCTAAATTAATTTTCAGAACTCCTGATCCAATATTTCTGTCGTGGGATTGTTCCCCCCTAGTTACATACTGATGACGCAGTAGCGCAGCTACCGGGGTGGGCAGAGGGGACCCACCCAGAGCTAGGAAACTGTAACTGTACAGTTACATTCTGTGGCAGAGCAGGGAGAATTGATCTCCCTGCCCTGCCACCCAGCCACTATGGGGCCCCTGAGCAGGTGGGGGCCCCCCACCCTTCATCACAAGTTCAATTCTATCAGCTGGATGCCAATACAGCTGACCACATTGATGAGATGAGCGTTACACTCCCTTTCCCATAATCCCTCTGTCAGCCTCTGATGTCCCTGATGCAGACACTGACAGCAGGTGCGATGACATCTCTACTCAGAGCTCTCTGCTGCACCCCGATAAGAGTCTGCTTATGGGGAGTGCATTATACAATATAGAGTCTGCCTATGGGGGGCTGCATTATAGTATAGAGTCTGCCTATGGGAGTCTGCATTATAGTAGTATAGAGTCTGCCTATGGGAGGCTGCATTGTACCATATAGAGACTGCCTATGGGGAGTGCATTATGCTATGTAGTCTGCCTATGGGGAGTGCATTATGCTATGTAGTCTGCCTATGGGGAGTGCATTATGCTATGTAGTCTGCCTATGGGGAGTGCATTATGCTATGTAGTCTGCCTATGGGGAGTGCATTATACTATATTGAAGACTATCTAGTGCATTATACTATGGAGGATATCTGAGGGGCCATCATACAGTGTGGAGATTACATTGACAGGGCCATCATACAGTGTTGGAGCCATCAAACAATTTAGGGGATACTAATAGGTCAGTGTATATACAGTGAGGGGCATTATATTGTGAATAAGAGAGCATCATACTATGCATAGGGAAGCTGAACAGGGGGAGACTCGGGGCATTATTAAATGTAAAGTGGGCACTTCTTGTTATAGGGGAACTCAGGTTACTGTGACTGTCAAAGAGGCACACACAGGGAATTATTACTTTCTAGGGGACAAAATGCGGGCACTGTTTTCTAGGACACTTGCACACGGCATTACTATATTCCAGTGGGTTGCTTTAGAATTTAGAGGGCACAGAGAACCACACAGTAGGTTCAGTAATATGGACACATATGGCAGCAGCGGCTCAACATTGGGGTATTAGCAAGATGAGGAATTTATGCAAGTTGGGAATAGTGCAATTGAGGACAGTGCTGAAAATATGAGACGTGAAATGTGTCTTTGTAGTAAGCTCAGCAGCCGAGTCCTGGCTGGAAGAAGTTGTCATGTCAGTCTGGGCCAGATGGAAACGACAGGAAAAGTGGACGATTCCTTCAGAAAGAACGTCAGCGATAAGTCACCATCTATAACTGTGCAGTAATCTCTTATATGTTCCATACGACTGGTATCTACCACTGACCATATGGTGGGAATATCCATGTTGGTCTTTATATAGAGATTATTTTCAGTAACAGTGCGGTCATCTGCTGAAGTTCCCCTACAGCCACAATTATGGTGCATTACCTAGCTGTAATGAAGGTTACCTGTTTAGGGACCCACTGAGAAGTTTCCCCCCCAAACCAAAACCCTAGATACGCCTCTGTGATGAGGTCATTATGTATTCAGGGTACTGCAGTCTTCTTATCTCCATCAACATTCCTAAAATCAACCTATATTTAGTATGAGATACACCCCATTAGAATCATAACATTACCAACTCTTTGGTCAGAGTCAAAGAAGTGGAACAAATGGTGCAAATATTTTGCTGCTATTTTATTAAAACCATAATTTTATTAAATTAAGTTTTTATTAAAAAACAGAAAAATGACAGAAGTTATTAAAAAGCAAGAATACCTCGGGGACCTGCACTGGTTAGCTTGTGAAAATTATTGTAGATTATTTATCAGCCATTTGCAAGGTGTGTACATATAACAGTATATCTCATAAAGTACCACATTATCAGCTACAAACATATCAACACAGAAAATTTATAACACTCAATGTCTAAGATATTAGGAGTAGTAATATTTTGAATTTTTTTAAATTATTTACCTTCTGGAAAGTAGGGTGAAACGCGCGTTGGGGCTCCTGGACGTGCATAGGGTGAGCTAAATCCCTCTCTATATGCCATAGAGACCATGTTGGTATGAGGTTTACATGATGGTATCCGAAGCCATTCATGCTTTAGATAAACATAAGCGTACATAGTGTTCAAAGGCTAGATGACCACGTCAACTTAGATTCCACTCAATTGGGCCAAATCTAGCATTTCTTCGATATACAGTTATATGAAAATTTTGGGCACCCCTATTAATCTTAAGCTTAATGTTTTATAAAAATTGGTGTTTTTGCACAAGCTATTTCAGTTTGATATATCTAATAACTACAAAATTTGACAGGTGCATAAGTATAGGCACCTCACCAGAAAAGTGACATTAATATTTAGTAGATCCTCCTTTTGCAAAAAATAACAGCCTCTAGTCGCTTCCTGTAGCTTTTAATGAGTTCCTGGATCCTGGATGAAGGTATTTTTGACCATTACTCTTTACAAAACAATTCCAGTTCAGTTAAGTTTGATGGTCGCTGATAGTGTTGAGCGATACTGCTCGATATCGAAAAATATCGGATCGGAATGGTATAACCGATATCACTAAATATCGCCGATATCCGATTCCGATAGCGGAAGTCCCATGTAAGTCTATGGGAACAAAATATCGCAACAAAAAAAACCCTTTCTTTCGTTGTAAACACAAAATATACACACATAGAATACATATATATATATATATACATGTCATTGTGACATATATATATATAAACATATATTTATAGTTTATACACTTCTACATAGTAAAATAGACTCTGTGCTTGAGAATTGCTAAAATCATCAGAGAATGTATTTGCCAATTTTTTCCGCCATATCTGCGTCACGACGAGGCACTGGTGAAGAAGAAGGGCGTGCTCTTCGTGGGTGTACACTCACTCAGTGGCGTGAAAACGATGGCCGACCAGTGTAAATGTTACTGCAATGTAAGATCGTGCCCCACAGCTCTGGAGTTCCGCCTCCTCATCCTCCTCAGTGTGCGGAAAACTAACACGAAGGTCCCGCCTCCCAACAAAAGAGGGGCCCTCTCCAGATGCTAATGACACATGTGACTTGGCAGAGATGGCTAATGGACACGAGCAGAAGTGTGAAGGGATGGAGCAGTCAGAGCTCTCCCCCCACGGAAGCGACCCGATCGCCACGGAATCACCGTTGGGCACCCGGCCTGTAAACCCTCCTACGCTGCAAGAAGCGGAGGATACCCTAAGAGGCCTGGCCCGGCACCGGGAGGAGGTCGCCAGGATGGAAGCGAGCTGGCGTGCCCTAAAAATAAACTTGGAGCGGCGCCAATCCCTCTTACCTGAAGTGTCTGTACCGGAAGGTGAGGCACCCGTTCTAGTAGAGGAGCCCTTGCAATGTGATCCGGTTGACGTTGTCGCAGTGGAGGCACCCGTTCCTGCAAAAACCGCAGCACCGTCAGCACCCCAGATCCCGCTGTCTGCCCCCGTCGCTGAGACAGAAGAAGCGACACCCGTCCTCATGGAGGAGGCCGCGCAGGCACCAGAGGTCTACCTGTCTGTACCGGAGCCCCGACTGTCATCTGATTTAGAGCCGTCTGCTTCCTCCGCAGTGGAGCGCCGCCAGGACTGGGGGGCGCCAGGAGAGCTGCCGCAAACCGGACATTGCAAGCTGCAGTGGAATGGTGGAGACATGGAGCTGCTGGTGGAGGAGAATTTCAACCGGCGTCAGGAGGAAGAGTGGAGACGTTGGGAGCGGGAAGCAGAGCGACAAAGGGAGCAGCGAGAAACCCAAAAACTTCGCCAACGTCAGGTGGAGAAGGACCGGGCAGATAAGGACCGGATGAGAAAGGATAAAAGTACGGTGAGGGAGCCGCGGCGTAAGGGTGCAGTACGAAGCTTTAAATTGAAAGGTGGTTGGGGCTTCATCCAGGAGCCTGGACTTTATTTAGAAGTTTTTGTGACCCGGTGGGATGTGGAGACTCACCTCCCAGAAGGACACCCGGGGAGGGACCTGTTGCCAGGAGACTTGGTGACTTACACCCGACACTGGGGTTACAATGGGTGGTACGCCCTAAATGTTACCAGGTGCGACCCCTACTCCCCAGAGTGTCAGGAACCTGTGAGACCCTCGGAGCCTTCAGCCTCCCACATCCAGGCCTCTGCAAAAGTGCCCACCCCACGCCGTAAATCTCCCAAGCCTCCCTCAGTGGTCTCCTCAGCAGCCCCAGCTATGGACATGATAACTATAGCTGGCCCGTACCCGGCGCCTGTTAGGCCCCCTGGGGTTCGTTCAGTTCGGGACATAGGGTTCCAGACCCGGAGGGAGATGAAAGAGGTGGCCACACAGACCCAGATAGCGGGTCACGACTTGACTGTACAGGCCACACGACGTCATCAGGTCCTGGTGGTCCTTGGTGCCTCGGATGTTTGGCAAGCATCAGAAGAGTACCAGGTGGTACCTGGAACACCCCGGCCAAAGAAGTATAAATAACCCGGACAGGGTCCCTGTATGTAAATAGTTAAATTGTTGATAAATAGTTAAATTGTTGATGTACCCGGACGGGTGAATGTTCATAAAAAAGTTTTTTAATTTAATAAAAAAAAAAAAAAACACATTTTTCATTACTTTTATTACAGTCTCATCCTGCGACGCCATCGATCTGTAAAAAAATGAAAAAAAAAAAAAAAAGTATACCACCTGACCGACGCAGTCCATAGTAACGAGTGTCCCACGACGATCCAGCTCTGCTACATCAGAATGACAGGCAGAGCCTGTCATCCCGGCGCAGCACAGCTGATTACCTGCTTCCCCGGCGGTGACGTCATCGGACTGGTTTACGGCCGGGATTACCCTGCAGTCACTGCAGTTATCGCGAAAAACTGCATGTGACCGCCAGGGAGAAGATAATGGCGGCCTCAAGCAGTCCAGGACGTGACCGCCGGAGATCTTCTGCCAGGTAAGTGCCGCTGACTCCTGACAGACCCGACCGACGGACACTCACAGTGACAGTGACAAATCCGATTCCGGTATTCGATATGACGAAAATATCGGTATTCGGAATCGAAAGGCCGATACAGCTAATATCGGCCGATATCCGATATTTGCAGTATCGTATCGCTCAACACTAGTCGCTGAGCATGGACAGTCCTCTTCAAATGATCCCACAGATGTTCAATGATATTCAGGTCTGGGGACTGGGATGGCCATTCCAGAACATTGTAATTGTTCCTCTGCATGAATACCTGAGTAGATTTGGAGCGGTTTTGGATCATTGTCTTGCTGAAAGATCCATCCCCTGCGTAACTTCAACTTTGTCACTGATTCTTGAACATTATTGTCAAGAATCTGCTGATACTGAGTGGAATCCTTGCGTCCCTCAACTTTAACAAGATTCCCGGTGCTGGCATTGGCCACACAGCCCCAAAGCATGATGGAACCTCCACCAAATTTTACTGTGGGTAGCAAGTGTTTTTCTTGGAATGCTGTGTTTTTTTGACGCCATGCATAACGCCTTTTTGTATGACCAAACAACTCAATCTTCATTTCATCAGTCCACAGGACCTTCTTCCAAAAAGAAATTGGCTTCTCCAAATGTGCTTTTGCATACCTAAGCCGACTCTGTTTGTGGCGTGCTTGCAGAAACGGCTTCTTTCGCATCACTCTCCCATACAGCTTCTCCTTGTGCAAAGTGCGTTGTATAGTTGACCGATGCACAGTGACACCATCTGCAGCAAGTTGATGCTGCAGCTCTCTGGAGGTGGTCTGAGGATTGTCCTTGACTGATCTCACCATTCTTCTTCTCTGCCTTTCTGATGTTTTTCTTGGCCTGCCACTTCTGGCCTTAACAAGAACTGTCCCTGTGTTCTTCCATTTCCTTACTATGTTCCTCACAGTGGAAACTGACAGGTTAAATCTCTGAGACAGCTTTTTGTATCCTTCCCCTGAACAACTATGTTGAATAATCTTTGTTTTCAGATCATTTGACAGTTGTTTTGAGGAGCCCATGATGCCACTCTTCAGATGAGATTCAAACAGGAGAACAACTTGCAAGTGGCCACTTTAAGTAGCTTTTCTCATGATTGCATAGACCTGGCTATGAAGTTCAAACCTCAATGAGGTGACAAAACCAAAAAAAGTGCTTTAGTAAGTCAGTAAAAAGTAGGTAGGAGTATTTAAAATAAGAAAATGATAAGGGTGGCCATACTTATGCACCTGTCAAATTTTGTTTGAATGCAGATTGCACATGTTCTGCTAGTACAATAAACCTCATTTCAAGGCAGAAACATTACTGTGTCCAATAGTTATTAGATATATCAAACTGAAATAGCTGTTGCAAAAACACCAATTTTTATAAAACATTAAGCTTAAGATTAATAGGGGTGCCCAAACTTTTTCATATAACTGTATATAGAGAAAAAGGAAACTGAGTTTGAATATAGTGTATAATAAATAATATTATTAAAAAAGCACATTTGCTTTTTCTTTATGTTCACAGACATTAGAAATACAAAGTAATTTATGTATTATATATATTTACATAGCTGTGTTCACTATCATAATGTGTGCACAGTAGTGTTTTAAGTGGAAATAAAATGATTTCTTACATGTTGCAAAAGAAAAAAAATCTGATTATTGCTATGGAAAACTGTATTAAGTTTGCAGTATTTATATTATCGACTCTGTAAACGCTTGGCTTCTTATACAGTGTACAGATATAGCATTCAGTGACTTTTTATATTCTTTCCCTATAGTGATATTATACAGATTAGTTTAATGGTTCAGGTTGAATAGAGTTTGGATGAGTTCTGTGTTGTGGAACATAATCCAGCAGGAGATCTACCGACTGAAAAATAAAAACCAAAATGAGGAGTATTAAAGGCAGTGAAGTAGAATACAGAATGCCTAATGGCACAGGCTGGGAAATGTCAAACTGATACTGGAACAAGCACCAAAACTCAGTGGGAATATAATTCCAGAGCTAAGTAGAAGAGCTTCATAAAGCCTAATGGTCAGAAAAAAATAGATGGGTTATAGAGACTTTGTTCAATGTGAGTTGTAAGCGTAATAGAGGTGAAGAGTTTGCTTCTTGGAAGTATTTATGACATGAGAAAAGCTTGGTCTGTTTGATGTTCCTACACAAGGTTAATACATCATGTACTGATTTTTATAATGCAGGGATGTTTTGTGTCATAAATATTTGACACTACAGATGGATGAGATAGAGGTATATTAATATACTATGTGGCATTTATTGACATGAAGTATCACCTTGTTAGACAATCTGTCATGTCTGAAGCATAGAACGCTGCAAGAACAGAAATGACATTGTGGTAGGATTTCGTTTTCACCTCGTACACTCATGGCTGTAGCACATGGACTAAGAACCAAAATCTTATACAGTGAGAGGACCAGAGGAAAAATGATAAGTGAAATAGTGTGCATTTTACCAAGGCTCATGTATTTTTATATAGGTAGCTTTGTAGCAAAATGTGGAGAAACGGGGTCAGTGGTTGCTCTCGTTTGCTGGCCCAGCTGCCTTTAGCAAGACTGCATGGACCAGGGCTCATACCACTGAACGCCTGCTCTTTCTCACCATGAGCAAAACACTACACAGAATATGCAGGGTTAGGATAAAACAGTGTTGCAATACTTTATTGAACCACAACACCCAGTAGCAAACAGAACAATACCAGCAATTACCCCAAGATGGTGCACATTACAGGGTCTGACCCTTCCGCTGACTCTCCGGGATAATGGTAGATGTTATGTCCGAACTCCCAGGATCGCTACTTCACCTTTGATATGCACGCAGAGAGGAGGCAATGACAAGCATTGGGAGATAACCGAGAGCAATCCTGTGTTCTTTCAGCCGGGTCCAATGTACCCTCTGCTGAGATCCTGAAGAGTGACCCCCACCAGAAGAAAACAAGTCTATTTTATACCTGAGGCATGTGATCTATTTTTAGATTTACCCAGTATCCTTCAGTCAACCCTCACAGCCTTTCCCTATCTACTTTCGAAGTCAACAAACTGGTTCCAGAATATAATGCACAATTAAAATATCAGCAGACATCAATAGTCAAAGATAAACGCACACTATGGTATATGGTATTTCAGCTCGCAAGTCAATTCTTCTTGGTTTGCAAAAACATGGTTGTCTGGGAAATTAAAATAAAATCAGCTTTCTTCACACAAAACAACTGCATTTCCCTGCTCCATTCAGCCACAGTAGTTTCAAGGTTCCCAACTTGACTTTTTATTTTTCGCTTTCATTTTATCAAAAAAGCACTTACAGACAATAATTTTTTTACAGACACATTCGAAAAATTATAATAAATCAATATGATTTTAAGTGATACAGTGGATGAAATAAGTATTTGATCCCTTGCTGATTTTGTAAGTTTGCCCACTGACAAAGACATGAACAGTCTATAATTTTAAGGGTAGGTTAATTTTAATATTAAGAGATATAATATCAAAAATAAAATCCAGAAAATCACATTGTACAAATTATATAAATTTATTTCCATTTTGCAGTGAGAAATAAGTATTTGATCCTTCTGGCAAACAAGACTTAATACTTGGTGGTTAAATCCCTGTTGGCAACCACAGCAATCAGACTTTTTTGTAGTTGATGATGAGTTTTGCACACATGTCAGGAGGAATTTTGGTCCAGTCTTCTTTGCAGATCATTTCTAAATCAGTCGCTTGGCAACTCTGTGCTTCAACTCCCTCCATAAGTTTTCTATGGGATTAAGGTGTGGAGACTGGCTAGGCCACTCCATGACCTTAATGTGCTTCTTTTTCAGCCATTCCTTTGTTGTATGGCTGTAAGTTCTGGGTCATTGTCTTGCTGATAGACCCAGCCACGTCCCATTTTTAATGTCCTGGCGAAGGGAGGGAGGTTGTGACTCAGGATTTTATGGTACATTCTCCCATTGATGCGGTGAAGTAGTCCTGTATCCTTAGCAGAGAAACACCCCCAAAACATAATGTGTCCACCTCCATGCTTGACAGTGGGGACTTTGTTTTTGAGTCATATGCAGCATTTCTCTTCCTCCAAATATGGCGAGTTTAGTTAATGCCAAAGAGCTCAATTTTGGTCTCATCTGACCACAACACATTCTCCCAATCACTCACAGAATCATCCAGGTGTTCATTGGAAAACTTCAGACGGTCCTGCACATGTGCCTTCTTGAGCAGGGGGACCTTGCAAGCACTACAGGATTTAAAACCTTTACGACGTAATGTATTACCAATGGTTTTCTTGGTGACTGTGGTCCCAGCTGCCTTGAGATCATTAAAAAGTTCCTCCTGTGTAGTTTTAGGCTGATCTCTCATCTTCCTCATGATCAAGGATACCCCACAAGGTGAGATTTTGCATGGTGTTCCAGATCGATGTCGAATGACAGTCATTTTGCAATTCTTCCATTTTCTTACTATTGCACCAACAGTTGTCTCCTTCTCACCCAGGATCTTACTTATGGTTTTGTAGCCCATTCCAACTCTGTGCCGGTCTCTGCTCTTGTCCCTGACATCCTTAGAAAGTTCTTTGGTCTTGCCCATGTTGTAGAGTTAGAGTCTGACTGATTAATTGACTCTGTGGACTGGAGTCTTTTATAAAGGTGACTATGTAAGACAGCAGTCTTTAATGCAGGTAATGAGTTTAGGGGATCAAATACTTATTTCTCACTGCAAAATGCAAATAAATTTATATAATTTATACAATGTGATTTTCTGGATTTTATTTTTTCTTTATTTTATTCTATCTCTCAATGTTAAAATTAACCTACCCTTAAAATTATAGACTGCTCAAGTCTTTGTCAGTGGGCAACTTACAAAAAAAGCAAGGGATCAAATACTTATTTCCCCCATTGTACATGTATGCAGCCCATAATTCTGATATGGAGACATCAGCTACATTCACTGTACACTGATAATAATTATGGGAATTGCAGTCAAAATAATTTGTAAACGTTTCTTCAGCTTCACAAAAATCATGAAAGCTTTCCATTTTTTTACGGACAGGGCAAAAACGTGCCCTATTTTATGGACTATGTTGGAATTCCTGGACGATTGGCAAACCTACACATGGGTTTTAATTGTGGCTAATCACCAGAAAAATAATTTCTATAACCACAATCCATATGTCAACAGCCCATAAGTATTATCATTATAGAAACAAATAATACAAAAAGATGCAAAGCATTATAGCTAGACAAAAAGTCATACCCTTTATTAAGGCATAAAAATGTAAAATATAAAGTGTATTAAATGGTGAGACAACACAGAGAGAAGAATCAAGGGAAAGACTTGGGGGGGTAGATATGTCACTTACTTTACCGGTTGCTGCAGTTTTGATTAAAAACTGTTTTATTTGCTGAAGATCTACCAATGCTCCAAATACTGAGCTCTAATAACCCTACCCCCATTTATCCATGGTAGGGGTGTAGTTGGGCTACATAGCTGGAGGTTTAATAGTCCTCTACTGATAATCTCTTTCTGATAAACAGTGATTTTATCAAAGTTACATGATGCAGCCCAGTAAGTGATACATTGCTGGGATCAGGGCCTCTTACCCTACATTATGCTATGCTAAGAATTGGTATAAAAAAACTTTGTGTCAGTATTAGGAGTGGTAGAGCTGACGGTCTGCTCTCTGACACTCTAAAAGGTTAAATGTAGTTGATGTTCATATATGTTATAAAAGGGTAACGTTCACTGGGGCTGCAGTTAGCTTAGACAGGGTTAACTGTAATACATATCAAAAAACTGACCGGCACATCCAAACATAGATCCAGTGTGAACAGGTGCTAAACCCAGAGTCACCAACTCATGCACATACAAGAAAAAAGGGTAGCACACTGCAGCGCTATAGCTTGCAAACACGAAATATGAAAAATGAATTGCATCACTGCCTTAGAAATATGAAAAATTGAGAAGTCTTAGGACATAAGATGGCTGCAATTAATTTTTCATATTTTGTGTTTGCAAGCTATAGCGCTGCAGTGTGCTACCCTTTTTTCTTGTATGTGCATGAGTTGGTGACTCTGGGTTTAGCACCTGTTCACACTGGATCTATGTTTGGATGTGCCGGTCAGTTTTTTTATATGTATTCATTTACCTTCTACCTGAGCACTCCACCTGTTGGTCACAGGCTTTTTAATTACACCAGGTTCATTACCCCTCCACAGAGATGTAGATTTTAGTCTTAGAGAGGATTCATATGTTCCCATGAGTTGGTGACTCTGGGTTTAGCACTTGTTCACACTGGATCTATGTTTGGATGTGCCGGTCAGTTTTTTGATATGTATTCATTTACCTTCTACCTGAGCGCTCCACCTGTTGGTCACAGGCTTTTTAATTACACCAGGTTCATTACCCCTCCACAGAGATGTAGATTTTAGTCTTAAGAGAGGATTCATATGTTCCCATGCAGACAGACTTTTCTAAGCGAGGATTGGCATTAGTTAGGACCTGATATACGAGAAGAGCCTTGACGTGGCTATCAGGCACACATAATTAGGCCATCTTATGTGCTAAGACTTCTCAATTTTTCATATTTCTAAGGCAGTGATGCAATTCATTTTTCATATTTCGTGTTTGCAAGCTATAGCGCTGCAGTGTGCTACCCTTTTTTCTTGTATGTGCATGAGTTGGTGACTCTGGGTTTGGCACCTGTTCACACTGGATCTATGTTTGGATGTGCCGGTCAGTTTTTTGATATGTATTCATTTACCTTCTACCTGAGCGCTCCACCTGTTGGTCACAGGCTTTTTAATTACACCAGGTTCATTACCCCTCCACAGAGATGTAGATTTTAGTCTTAAGAGAGGATTCATATGTTCCCATGCAGACAGACTTTTCTAAGCGAGGATTGGCATTAGTTAGGACCTGATATACGAGAAGAGCCTTGACGTGGCTATCAAGCACACATAATTTGGCCATCTTATGTGCTAAGACTTCTCAATTTTTCATATTTCTAAAGCAGTGATGCAATTCATTTTTCATATTTCGTGTTTGCAAGCTATAGCGCTGCAGTGTGCTACCCTTTTTTCTTGTATGTGCATGAGTTGATGACTCTGGGTTTAGCACCTGTTCACACTGGATCTATGTTTGGATGTGCCGGTCAGTTTTTTGATATGTATTCATTTACCTTCTACCTGAGCACTCCACCTGTTGGTCACAGGCTTTTTAATTACACCAGGTTCATTACCCCTCCACAGAGATGTAGATTTTAGTCTTAAGAGAGGATTCATATGTTCCCATGCAGACAGACTTTTCTAAGCGAGGATTGGCATTAGTTAGGACCTGATATACGAGAAGAGCCTTGACGTGGCTATCAGGCACACATAATTTGGCCATCTTATGCGCTAAGACTTCTCAATTTTTCATATTTCTAAGGCAGTGATGCAATTCATTTTTCATATTTCGTGTTTGCAAGCTATAGCGCTGCAGTGTGCTACCCTTTTTTCTTGTATGTGCATGAGTTGGTGACTCTGGGTTTGGCACCTGTTCACACTGGATCTATGTTTGGATGTGCCGGTCAGTTTTTTGATATGTATTCATTTACCTTCTACCTGAGCACTCCACCTGTTGGTCACAGGCTTTTTAATTACACCAGGTTCATTACCCCTCCACAGAGATGTAGATTTTAGTCTTAAGAGAGGATTCATATGTTCCCATGAGTTGGTGACTCTGGGTTTAGCACCTGTTCACACTGGATCTATGTTTGGATGTGCCGGTCAGTTTTTTGATATGTATTCATTTACCTTCTACCTGAGCGCTCCACCTGTTGGTCACAGGCTTTTTAATTACACCATGTTCATTACTCCTCCACAGAGATGTAGATTTTAGTCTTAAGAGAGGATTCATATGTTCCCATGCAGACAGACTTTTCTAAGCGAGGATTGGCATTAGTTAGGACCTGATATACGAGAAGAGCCTTGACGTGGCTATCAGGCACACATAATTTGGCCATCTTATGTGCTAAGACTTCTCAATTTTTCATATTTCTAAGGCAGTGATGCAATTCATTTTTCATATTTCGTGTTTGCAAGCTATAGCGCTGCAGTGTGCTACCCTTTTTTCTTGTATGTGCATGAGTTGGTGACTCTCGGTTTAGCACCTGTTCACACTGGATCTATGTTTGGATGTGCCGGTCAGTTTTTTTTATATGTATTCATTTACCTTCTACCTGAGCACTCCACCTGTTGGTCACAGGCTTTTTAATTACACCAGGTTCATTACCCCTCCACAGAGATGTAGATTTTAGTCTTAAGAGAGGATTCATATGTTCCCGTGCAGACAGACTTTTCTAAGCGAGGATTGGCATTAGTTAGGACCTGATATACGATAAGAGCCTTGACGTGGCTATCAGGCACACATAATTTGGCCATCTTATACGCTAAGACTTCTCAATTTTTCATATTTCTAAGGCAGTGATGCAATTCATTTTTCATATTTCGTGTTTGCAAGCTATAGCGCTGCAGTGTGCTACCTTTTTTCTTGTATGTGCATGAGTTGGTGACTCTGGGTTTAGCACCTGTTCACACTGGATCTATGTTTGGATGTGCCGGTCAGTTTTTTGATATGTATTCATTTACCTTCTACCTGAGCACTCCACCTGTTGGTCACAGGCTTTTTAATTACACCAGGTTCATTACCCCTCCACAGAGATGTATATTTTAGTCTTAAGAGAGGATTCATATGTTCCCATGCAGACAAACTTTTCTAAGCGAGGATTGGCATTAGTTAGGACATGATATACGAGAAGAGCCTTGACGTGGCTATCAGGCACACATAATTTGGCCATCTTATGCGCTAAGACTTCTCAAATTTTCATATTTCTAAGGCAGTGATGCAATTCATTTTTCATATTTCGTGTTTGCAAGCTATAGCGCTGCAGTGTGCTACCCTTTTTTCTTGTAGGGTTAACTGTAATGGCCTGCCCAGTTTGGGGGGGAATGAAAGTCAAGGACAGGAAGTGAGGGAGTCAGTGAGTGGTGAGTAATGAAAAGCAACAGGCGCAATTTAGGGGCTGCTAGGGACAGTGTGAGTTCAGAACTTCGAGGCAGTGGATTGCCTGAGAGCCCCTCCTCGTGAGTCCCCTTGCCGGCCGGGGAACCTCAAGATAGACGTTGGGGCCCAGGGGAATACTTCTTCTGCAAAGCTGTAGGAGAAATTGGATTCAAGCTCTAAGAGGTGGAGAGAGATGGAATCCAGATATACTGGTACAAAAGGAGAAGATACCCTAGAGAAAATAGTAAAAGGGATGTTCTTCCTATACCGAGAACCCGGGCTGATGTTGTTCGGTACTTGTGGGAAAAAGGACAATCCACTGGGCTTTATCCTCTACACCTGCTGTAAATACTGTAAATATTGCCACTCATCAAGTAAAAGTTTGGTTGTTTTTATGAACCTCATGTCTCCTGGATTGATTATTGCCCTGGTTCCAGAAGAGGGATTCCTGGAGTCAGAAGAGTCCTGCGGCCTGGAGATGGGGGTGTGTTTGGACTACATAAAAGGAGATTTAGAAGTCTTCTAGAGATAATCTCTTTCTGATGAAACACAGAGAACCTGTCAGCAGGATTGTGCACAGTACAGGTCAGCGCCGTTTTACTGATTTAAATGATACCTTGGTTGATGACATCCGTATTGTGGTTGTTTTTTAATCTTTATTTTCAGTTTTGAGTTAATGATATGCTCGTGCTCTGAGGCGGCCTGTGGGGGGGTCTTCATGTGGTGCTCTGATTAGGTATTCATAATGAAGACAGCTGACAGGTCACTGATCCCTCTGCCCTCTAGTTTACATAATGAATATCTATACATATTGAAGAAAAAAAACCTTCTGCTACATGACATGCGCCAGCGGTGCCAACTTGCTGGAGAAGAAAAAATGTCCTCCAAGAAGCCTGCACCTGCGCAGTAGAAGCCATCAGTAGAAGCTATACTTTAAGTCCTGCAGAACATGTAAGACATTAAAAAATAGTTATAGATGGTGACTTACATGTGCCGTTCTTATCTTTTGGAGTCGTTCTCTTTTCACGTCTTTTCCAATTTGCCCTGACCTCCATAACATCATCTTCCAGCCAAGTCTCGTCTGCAGAGATTACAACAAAGACACTACTGATTTTTCACATTTCCAGCACCATCCCAATCTATTCCCAACCTCCACAATCTCCTCATCCTTCTGAAGCCCCAATACTGAGCCACTGCTGCCGTATGTGTCCCCAGGGGCGTCACTACCATTGCCGCAGCAGTCGGCACTGCGACTGGGCATGGCGGGTCAGGGGCCCGACAGGTCTGACGCATGCCGACACCAGCAGAAGTTAAAATTTGTTGCCGTGCAGGAGATTCCTCCTGCACGGCAACAGATTCCTCCTGCATGGCAGCATGATCTCGCAGAGATGCTGAAATATCAGCACTTCCTGCCTGGTCAGCGCAGGAGCTCAGTGCTGCCGGTGGCAGAGCATCTGCACTAACAGCCGCCGCCCCTGGCTGTTAACCCCCTAATTGCTGTGAACGAGCTCGATCGCAGCATTCAGGAGGGAGGCAGAGGGACCGGAGCTCCCTCTGCCTTCTGATTGGCGTCCCCGTGACGTCAACGCAGGGCCAGGTCTCTGCCATGATTACCCGGGGTCGTCATGACGACCCCTGGGTCATCAAGCTATGGAAAGCCTCTGAGACCATGCTCACAGCATGGTCTCAGAAGCTTTTACCATAGGTATAATGCACTGCAATGCTGGAGCATTGCAATGTATTATACCTACAATCAAAGTAAAAAAGTGAAAGTCCCATAAAGGGATTAGGTAAGGAAGGAAAAAAAATTATAAAAATATATACAAAAAATTTTTAAAAATAAAAAAAATACTTTTAAAAATCCACTAATTAACTCACATGTTTATGTAAAAAAAAATAAATATACAAAGTACACGTTTGGTATCGCCGTGTCCATAAAAATCCCATCTATAAAAGTGTCACACTAGTTAACCCCTTCAGTGAACGCTGTAAAGAAACACAAAAAAGTAGCAAATTATACTTTTTCCAAGTGGTATCATCATACCACTTGGAAAAAGTGGAATAAAATGAGATAAAAAAATGAATGGTAATAAAAATAGTATCACTGAAAGCGCCATCTTGTCCCACAAAAAACAAGCCCTCACATGACTCTGTCGGCTGAAATATGGAAAAATTAAAGCTCTCAAAATGCGGAGATGCAAAAACTTCTTACAAAAAAAGCATCTTTTAGTGTGTGACAGTTGCCAAACATAAAAACCGAATATAAAAACCCGCTATAAATAGTAAATCAAACCCACCACTGGGGAGGCATGCAGAGCAAGGCAGGGGATGCAGGTGGTGCAAGGCAGGCCAGAAAACCTAGATATACCCCTGGCAACAGTTACAATTACAGGCCGGCAGCTGACTTCAGCACGCATGTCGCCGACGTATGATGTCGCTGACATACGCCGGAACGACTCTGCGAGCCTCAGCAGAATCGTGGATGAGGACGCTGCTGGAGCTCGGCCAGGTAAGGAAAAACTATTTTTTTTGTAAAGCCACGGTATAGGACACTTTATACCGGTATGGGGGTGCATTATACTACTATGGTGGGTAGGGGGGGAAGGGGATGCATTATTCTGCTATGAGGCTGCTGCATTATACTATATATGACAATGGGGTGCATAATACTACTATGAAGTACTATGGGGTGCATTATACTTTATGGATGACTATTGATAGAGAAGAGGGATTTTTCCCCATTAATCCAACCTCAGGCATTGCTTTTAGATAGGCACCTATCTATGGGAGAAATAAAGAGACACACACACACAGCTCGTGTCTAGTAAATCTCCCCCTTTAATGGATTGAAGGGGGACTTTTATAGCCCAAAACCACAAGGTTACACAATCTTTGGCACAAATATAAAATGTTATACAATAGGTTGTCATGTGCTTCTTGGACATAAGATTAATTTCTTGACCAAATAAGGGGAAACATCCTTTTCTGGGATATTCAAAAATATTCTTCAGTGTTGAAAGTTCACAGTTCATCATTTCTCCTTGGCCAGTAAAAAGTACTGGCGTCGTGTCCATGGGTGGTTATGGTCTATTACACAATTTTGGACCCAAAACCATATTCTTAATTGTTTTCTGAGAATTTATCCTTGACTTTCTGGGAAAAACAGGAACTTGACCACAATTAAATAAAGGTCAACTCTGTGGGGCTGTAGATAGATGATAACCATATTTCATCACAAAACTATTTACTGGTATTATTTTATTTAAGAGACTAGAAATTAACCACTTCTTTAACAACTCCCCTCTTTTTATCATCTAATCTACCTTGCCCTAGCTGATCCCTTCCTGTTGCTAAGGCCTGCAAGATAACCCTACTTCACAAAATACACGGCTTATCCTATGTATATCATGGGATACCAACCCTGTTGCGTATCCATTCAGATTATACTTGTTTACCAGACCTTCTGTTCTTTCTAACCCTATTTCTATCAAGGGAGTAATATAAGGGGATGATATACAGTAGGTTTATTTTTATGACATAATATAATAGACATTTTTATTATATATTAAAATATGTGTTAGAAAATGGAATATAGTTTTATTTGTTAGTATAATTCATAGAGTTCATATTGTCGAGAGTCTTTGCAAGTTCTCTGTAGGTTCTTGTCTTTTATCAGACCATCGGCCTTCCGCAATACATCCAATCAGTCAAATCTACTGAAGTTTGCTTGTTGCAGAATATGCATTCACGTTACACTGCAGTTATCAAGGTAGTCATCACTTGGATTTGCTTTATCTCAGAGTCAGTATCAATTTTAACTTTATGTTTACCGGGAAAACATTTACAATTCGTACTGAGAATTTTTCTTATAAGCATAACAAATAACTTTACTTTTACTGCAATGATCAATTTCACTAAAACTGCTGGAATAATTAAATGAATTACACCCAATATCCATCCATCTATTCCTGTGAACAGGTTAAAGAGATTTAACCATGAGAGCCATTCAGGGAGGGGTAAATCACTGAGTGAATTAACTTTTCGTACCCCTTCCTTTATCATTTTCGGCTGGTTCTATATCAGGGGTAACTCTCATTAGTCCTTGAAGAATCTATAAAGTGGCAGCAGGCAGGTCCGAACACCTGACAGAAACTTCTTTGAGAGGTTGTGAGATAATTATGTACTATGGAATGCTGATTAATAATAGCAATGATCCGTTTCAAATAGGCTAATTCAACATTTAGAGCATCAAATAAATAATCAGTTATACAAAAAAAATGTCACCTAGCCAATTTATACCAACACAGATTCATAAATGCCTACCTTTGGAAGCTGTATGAAATTAATTTGAGGTAGCTGAAACAGATACAATGGTCAGGCTGTGCACCTTTTTCCACGTCTTGGCATACACAGATTATGTATCCCTGTATGAATTTAGCAGCAGCATAATGGAATTCTGGAGCAACCCAATTAGTTTTTACCTGACTTACCATTGTGTCCTTGGACTGGTGCGTTAATCCATGGAGAGGGAGCACATCATAGGGAACAGTGCCCTAGGCACACAGACTTACTGTCCGCTCTCCACAGTCCATCCTCTTCTTTAGCACCTATGTGCTTCTGCCATTCTTCTTTCTCCGGTGCAGAGGCCTGATCTTGCAGGCTCTGGAATAGTTGAAGATCCATCTCCCCAAACACTTGCAAAGTGTACATTTCTGCGGGAAGAGGAAACAAAGCAGCAGCTCTTGCTGCAACATCAGCTCGGTTATTCCCTTCAGCTTCTCTAGTGCCCTCTTTAGTGTGAGCTTGCACCTTTATTAAGCAACTTTCTTAGGCAGCTCCAGTGCTCTGAGGAGGTGAGCCACCACATCTGCATTTTTAATGGGTTTACCAGAAGAACCAATAAACTTTCTGCTCTTCCATATGGGACCATAATCATGGCAAATGCCAAATACGTAAATCCGTATCCGTATCCATCCGTATCCGTAAATTCTCTGCCATTATACATGCCTCAGCGAGTGCTTTCAATTCAGCTTCTTGAGCCGACATCCTACAAGGTAAAGTTTCACTTTTTGCCACCTCATGTTTATCAACTATTGAATAACCTGTATGACATACTTCATCTTGGTAAAACTGTAACCCATCTACATAAAACTCTACATCTACATTAGGGATTGGTGTCTCTTGCTCATTGGCAAGTAGCTGTGTTAAAAACAATACACCTTTAACATGCTCCCTGATTCATGGCAGTACAAACGGAAAGGGAGGTCATAATTTGGGATTCCTAGTGCTGGGGCTGAGAGAATGGCTTTCTTCAGGCTCTTGAACCCCTCTTTTGCTTCTGTGGTCAGTTGGTATTGCTGACCCTTGTTGCACATTGACAACACATTAAAGAGAGGCTGCATGATTTGCGATGCAGAGGGAATCCATTCTCTCCAGTAGCCGATCAGCAGCAGGATGTTTTCAGTGTACTGATGGAAGTAAGCTCCATTGCTTGGCTTTGGCCTTTTTCCCTTCTGGTGTTGTGTTTCAGCTGAGGTGAAATGCAATAACCTTAGAAAACAACCTTGTCCTTTATTTGCAGTTGATCTTTTGAAACCTTACATACTTCATGGTACAAAATATTAACAAGAAGTTGTTTCCATAAGACATATACCTGTTCTCTCTGCTCAGGGGATATTGTCTAATACGCACCGGTACAGTTCCTGGTTTCAATTTGATGGATACTGGTATTATCTAAACCAACATCTGTCTTATCCTTTACCCATACTGCAGGTGGTATCTGCTTGAACTTTTGCTGAATGTCCTCATCTTGGTCAGTTTGCAGGTTTTCTCATCATCTAGCTAAATTAGCAACATCATGGTAGAAAGGATTGCTTCAGACAATGGCCATGTAACAGTAATGCCTTTCTTCCATACTTAATTAATAACTGCATTCATAGAACTCAGGATATCAGCACCTATCAAACTTAGAGGACATTTATCTGAGACTAGCAATTGGGCACTACAGATGAGCGGTGTTCGAAGCGAACTGTTCGCCAATCTCAAATTCGAGCTGTTTTGGGCGATGTTCGAGCCATTCGACGAACCCGAACAATTTTGAAAAAATTCGGCTGTTCGAGGTTATGTTCGATAACTGTTCGTGCACCTAAATCGTCACTGGATTTTTTCACATTTATGCTGAGAATCACTGTTAATACACATTTTGAGTGTCCAGCGTGGCGGGGGGAGGGGCATGGCATGGATCTCTGCAGAGATAATGAAGATCTCCATTTTTTTTCTCTTTCCCGCATTTCCAGTGGGCGGTGCAGTCTGTCAGCCTATCAGCAGCGCACACACGAATCGAGGTGTTTTTTTTTCACACAAGCAAGGGCATGTGTCATTGGCTGTTTATGTCACATGTCCTTGCCCTATAAGACCCAGCCATTTCCCCCCTCGCCACCATTTTCTCAGTGCTGCAGCTAAGTGTTAGACTGCACTGCTGCTGTTAGCGCTATATTGTGTGTGCATTGTGCAACAGCGACTTGCAAGCGAAATAGCTGAGAAATAGAGAGGAAGGTTTAGGGAGTAGGGACTAGTACGTAATTACAGCCCTTTTGAGGTCTACGTTACATCAGTTCCTAGCAGTTTTAGCAGGAAGGTCTGTGCTCACTCTTAAATAGACAGATAGGTCAACTTGGGACAGTGACTATTTGTAATTGCAGCCCTTTTTAGGGCTAGGTTACAGCAGTTGCTATCACTTTTTGTCAGCTACACCAGCGTTCAAATCACTCCTAATTATTTGCTGCATCTATCCCGTTCAATAATTGTGAGCATAGTAGCAGTCTGTGCTACTCATTCTATTAGAGCATCTATACAAAGCTCCACCAGCCTTCTAAAAAAAAAAGAATTTCTATCTGCATGTTGCCTGGACAATAATTTTGGGCATAGTAGCGGTCTGTGGTACTCATTGTATTAGACCATCTATACAAAGCTCTACCAGCCTTTTAAAAAAAAAATCTATCTGCATGTTGCCTGGACAATAATTTTGGGCATAGTAGCAGTCTGTGGTACTCATTGTATTAGGCCATCTATACAAAGCTCCACCTGCCTTATAAAATAAAATTAATTTCTATCTGCATGTTGCCTGTAGAATAATTTTGGGCATAGTAGCAGTCTGTGGTACTCATTCTATTAGGCCATCTATACAAAGCTCCACCAGCCTTATAAAATAAAATGAATTTCTATCTGCATGTTGCCTGGACAATAATTTTGGGCATAGTAGCAGTCTGTGGTACTCATTGTATTAGCCCATCTATACAAAGCTCCACCAGCCTTTTAAAAAAAAAATCTATCTGCATGTTGCCTGGACAATAATTTTGGGCATAGTCGCAGTCTGTGGTACTCATTGTATTAAGCCATCTATACAAAGTTCCACCAGCCTTATAAAAAAAATAATTTCTATCTGCATGTTGCCTGGATAATAATTTTGGGCATAGTAGCAGTCTGTGGTACTCATTGTATTAGCCCATCTATACAAAGCTCCACCAGCCTTGTAAAAAAAAAAAAATTCTATCTGCATGTTGCCTGGACAATAATTTTGGGCATAGTAGCAGTCTGTGGTACTCATTGTATTAGGCCATCTATACAAAGCTACACCAGCTTTCAAAAAACTATCGTTTTTTGTGCAAACAACTCCACAGTTGTTAATTAGGTAACCACCAAAATGAGTGGCAAAAGGCCTGCTGCTGGTGGAAAGGGGAATAGGATGTTGTGAAGGGAAAAAAATGTTGTGTCTGTGGGGTAGGTGTTAAAGCAACAGTAATATCTGCAGAAGAAAGACCATCTTCCAGCCAAACTAAGATGTCTACCTATTTTAGTAGATAATGTGGTACGATCCCTTTCTTACGGGCTCGCCCATCGCTACAAATTCCAGATGAGGCACAACAAAAAAAGGTGCTTCAACAGATATCAAGTGCTCCTTTAAGTCGGCTCTCCACTTCAACTTCAACAACACAAAAACTCCAGTCCTCAGAGGTGTCACCCCAATCGCAGTTGCTTCCTCACAGCTCCCAAGTCTCCAACTGCCCGTCTGAGTATGGGGTAGAAAAGATGGTTGAGTCTGCAGAGCTGTTTACTCATACTATAGCCTGGGAATCAGAGGTCGTCTCCACAGCTTCTGTGAATCCAGACGAGGAAATGATCTGTACTGATGCCCAGAATGTTTATGAGTCTGATCCAGGACCAGATGAAGAAGGTTCTGAGCATAATGTAGACCCTCGTTCCCAAACTGTAACTCCTGTTGTTGGAGACAATGAGGAAGACGATGATGAGACTCAAATACCAGATGTGAGTGACAACTTGAGTTTTGTGTCAGGGCAGGAAGAGGTTGGCTCTGAGGACAACGGGGTGAGAACACACAGGGCGATGATGACGAGGTTGTAGGTCCCACTTACTGTCAACCCACAGTCAGACAGTTGATGAGGTCAGCAGAGGAGGTGGAGGAGGATTCGAGTGACGACGAGGTCAGGGTGCGCCTTCCTGGACAGAGACGTAGTACTGGAAGCACGTCACCAACTGCATCCTCAACCACAACTCTGCCTCTGACCACAAGTCAAGGTGGCTCTTCAGGTCACATGGTCCTAAGCCTTGCATAGCCTGGGCATTTTTTTAACATCGATAAGGATGACCCAACTCATGTTATCTGTAGCATTTGTGACCAAAAGCTAAGTAGAGGCCAAAAAATCCATAGTTTGAGTATTACATGCATGAACCGTCACATGGATATGAAGCATAAGTTGCAGTGGCAAGCTCACTGTGCTACAATGCGGCCTAGCGGGCTGGCCCAACCACCGTCTGGCCCATCTTGTGCATCCGCGACCGCGGCCTCTTCATCCTCTGTGACTGGGGGGACAGCAGTCAGACCTGTTTTGAGACTCAGTGTATAAAGATAAATCGTGTGCACAGCCTGAAAGGTGCCAGAGTAGGTTCCTACACCGTGAAGATAATGAAAAGAGAACTCGGCACTCAACTTAGCGAAAAGGGTAAATATTTATTGTAGTCCACGGTAGTGAAACGTTTCGGTCCTAAATTTCGGACCTTCATCAGCCACTACATATATGTAATACAAAAACAAAAAGGATTTTCAAAATTCTTACAATAAAGATAAAAGTAAAATTGCAAAGAAAACATAATAATATAACCAAGGTATGTACAATAGTATAATATGAACGTGGTTTACTAGAGAAAATCATCTTTATATAGAAGTATGCTAGTCCTCAAATAGTTAGGGACAGACTCTTCAGACCAGATGAGACGTGAGGGTGATATAGCACAGAAAATAAGACGTACCATTAAGTACCGGGAGGGGGTAGAAATACCCAATTCAGAGGTAAGCAGTAGATACTGTTGGGATCTGGTGGGTGATAAGACATAATGAGAAAAAGTGACAGCGGCCCGTGATCAAAAATATCAAAGGTATGACATACCAGGTAGATCTCCAAAGTAAGGGTTAAAGGTGAGTATCTGAAAACAAAAGCCTCATTCAATTCATCCAGTAGTGGAGGCATATAGGGGAATAGATCCGGTGTACGAACCGGCGGTGATCATACCTGGGTGAGAGTTTTAAGTCAGGTCTCCGCTGCATGCCGTGGGAGGGACGCGGTATCCGCCGCTGGTCCTTGTGCAGTGAAGGCAGACTCAGCATTAGAGACTAAAAAGGGGAAAGGGCGGGACTAGTGATTTAGTCTAGCCAATAGCGGTGGTGGGTGTGAGAACTGGGAGAGTCATGGGCGGAAACTGATGGCCGTGCGTGTCACAGGAAGAAAATTGCGTTCTAGAGTAAGTGCTGAGAGGGATTCCGGTATGAGGAGGTTAATAGCAAGTGAGGTGACGTGCTCATAGGTGGATAGCTGAGCAGAGGATCCACAGACAATTCTTTTAGTACAAGCGGCTCTAGAGGAAAAGAAATAAACTGTTAATAAATGCAGAGACATACCGGTGTCAAGTATAATAGACAAGTGATTGCACCATATCTTAATACGGCAAATAAGTATAGAAATATAGGCAGATTCTGATAAATCAATATCTTAAAGAGATATGAGCCGCATGCGGTCATTATTTGTCTGTAACTAAATGGTCCCACATGTGCATGGAAATTATGAAAATATATACCTTGTAATCCATGTTAGAGATGTGTATCAAAGCATATTCTATTGTGGACTGGTAATCACAAAATAGTATTATGTTATTATTAGACAATATAATGTCAGTGGAGAAAAGTACCAGAACCTATTGTGCTGTAGGCAGGTGGTCATATAGCAATATAGTATTAAACAGTATAATGTGATTGATGAACTCTCATTACATTTTTATGAAAAATAGCGTTTGTTTGCACACCTGCCTAAATCAATATCTTAAAGAGATATGGGCCGCGTGCGGTCATTATTTGTCTGTAACTTAATGGTCCCACATGTGCATGGAAATTATGAAAATATATACCTTATTATCCATGTTAGAGATGTGTATCAGAGCATATTCTATTGTGCACTGGTAATCACAAAATAATATTATATTATTATTAGACAATATAATGTCAGTGGAGAAAAGTACCAGAACCTATTGTGCTGTAGACCGGCGATCACATAGCAATATAGTTTTAAACAGTATAATGTGATTGATGAACTCTCATTACATTTTTTATGAAAAATAGCGTTTGTTCGCACACCCGCTCAAGTCTGTGACGATACATATAAAAGCCTATGTACTAGATAGATGTGTAGATGTGCACACTTATGTCAGAAGTCCTAATGGTCCAGAATAAAATAGTATCCGATAGAAACGGACAATTCATAGGAAGGATAGTAGATCATAGTCTCGGTTGAGACCCTTAGGTGACAGTGTGTCCAATGTATGGATCCAATAGGCCTCACGGCGTTTTAGTTGCCGTATCCGATCACCACCCCTTCTTGATTGTGGTACCTGTTCCAAAATTTGGAACCTCAGTTGAGCTATTGTATGACCCGCGGAAATGAAATGAGACGGAACAGGCAGAAGTGTATTTTTGCAGCGGATAGTAGATTTATGTTTTGAAATACGGTCCTTTGCTGGTTGAGTCGTTTCGCCAATATATAAAAGGCCGCATGGACACTTGATGGCGTATATGACATAAGGGGTATTACAGGTAAAATAGCCCCGAATTCTGAATGTTTTGCCAGTATAAGGGTGATGAATAGTTTCACCCTTTAAGACATTAGAGCATTGGGTGCAGTTAAGGCAAGGGAATGTGCCTATTCTAGGTTTTTTAATGAAACCTTGTGTTGTCCTAGGTTTTGTAGACCCTAGGTCAGCTCGAATTAAGGAATCTCTCAGATTAGGGGCACGGCGAAAACAGGGGAGGAATGGTTTTGCAAATTCGGAGATATCTGGATGGGCTTTTTGTAGAAGGGGCCAATGTTGGCGAATAGATCTGTGGAGGATATATGCAAAAGGGTGATAGGAATGTACAAAGGTTATTCTGCCTGTATTATCCTCTCTGTTATGGGTTCGTGTAGACAAAGAAAGATCCAAGGTACGCTGTGGGTAACCCCTCTCTATGAACTTAGCATTCATCTCCGTTAAACGTTTATTCAGAATGGTAGGGTTAGAAACAATTCGTTTACCCCGGTTTAAAATGTGACCCCGGGGATTTATTTTTTTAAGTAGTGGGGAAAAAAGTGGGAAATGAATTAAGCCATTGCGGGCAGTTGGTTTTGTAATAGACCGGGTCAGTTTGCCCTAGGTCTTTTAGGGGGCATTGTGCCCAAAAAATTAATTTGGAGGGTCGGGGAGATGGTTAACTAAGGCCCCCCCCCATGATGTATTAAGGAATTGTGGAAAGAGATGGGGCTCGAACGTGCCCCCCCAAAAAGCAAAAAAACGTCATCAAGTAGCGTTTCCCTTATCACGTTATCCCTAAACAGGGGCTACTGTAGAGACTGTTTTTTTCAAAATGGACATGTGCAATTTCAATGGGGGCCTACGTTCAGCCTTGGGTCCCCCGGGTTTGGGGAAAAAAATACCTGGAAAATGAAGTATTTTTTTGGGTTTTACGATATCGAAGGCAAAACAAAGGTTGATGGGGGT
>JARQOD010000001.1:900207409-900311921 GCA_033576555.1 Oophaga sylvatica
TTTTTTTTGAGTCCCCATCCCCAAATATTTTTACCCCCATAGGGTATCCTACTCGGGATAATGCACAATAACTTTGGGCCCTTTTTTCCCTTTGGGAAAAAAAAATTTGGGGATAAAAGATATTTTTGTGAAAAAATTGATTTTTTTTAAAAACCCTACTTTTAAAACCCTTCTGTAAACCCCCTTTGGGGGGTTAAAAGTCTCACAACACTTTTAAATAAGTTCCGGGGGGGTCCATTTCCCAAAAGGGGGTCCTTGGGGGGGGTTTCCACTTTAGGCACACGGACTCCCCAAATGCACATGGGTCCAATCTCAATTCCAGCAAAAAATCAAATGGCGCTGCTTCCCTTCCGACTCTCCCATGGCCCCAAATAGGGTTTTAACCCCCACAATGGGTACCGGGTATCAAAATTGCACAAAAATTTGGGGGCCCTTTTTCCCTTTGAAAAAAAAAAAAAAATTTTGGGGCAAAAAAAAAATTTTGGGAAAAAGAAAAAGTCATTTTTTTTTTCCCTTGCTTCAAATTTTTGTGAAATACCTAAATTAAAAACTCTTTAATGTGGTTTTAACACGTTGAGGGTTTTCAGTTTTTTTGAAGGTGTCACTTTTGGGTTTTTTTTCTTTAAATGACCCCTCAAATTTACTTCAAAAGTGAGGGGCCCCTAAAAAAATGGTTTTGTAAAAATTTTTTGGAAAAATTTAAAAAATTTTGGGGCAAAATTTAACACTTATAACTTCCTAAAAAAAATTTTGGTTCCAAAATTTTTGGGTGAAAAGGGGACTGTGGGAAAGTTATTTTTAACTAAAATTTTTTGACATATCTCTCTGATTTAATGGCAAAAAATTTAAAAGTTTGAAAATGCAAAATTTCAACATTTTGCCATATTTCCGTTTTTTTCATAAAAACGCAAGTTATATTGAAAAAATTTTTACCACTACATGAAGTACAATATGTCACGAGAAAACAACTCAGAATAGCCAAATCCTAGAAGCGTTCCAGAGTAAAAGCACATAAAGAGACAGTGGTCAGAATTGTAAAATTGGCCTGGTCTTTAACCTACAAAAAGCTTGGTCGTTAAGGGGTTAAGTTAGCTTTTGAGGTGGGCGTCATTTTTTGGAGGGGCAGCCCCAACCCGTCACCGCATCACCGATCACAAGAACCTGCTATATTTAGAGTCCCAAACGTCTGAATCCCAGACAACTAGGTGGTCTTTTGTTTTTTACCAGTTTTAAAATTTTGTTGTCACATATCATCCTGGGTCAAAAATGTAAAGGCGGATGCTTATCTGGGAGTTTCCCGGGGGCCGGGGAAGAGATGACCCGGTTACGATCCTTCAGGAGGGGGTGTGGTTGTCGGCAGTATGCTCTGAGCTTGAGAAGGATGTATTGGAGGCTAGGGGGACGCCCCTGTTGACCTCCAGGGAGACTGTTTGTTCCAGAGCACTTGCACAAAAAGGGGATCGAGGCACACCATAACTCAAACTTTGGCAGGCCACCCGGAATAAAGCAACTGTGGATCTCCTCTCGCGGCGGTTTTGGTGGCCTAACTTACATAGGGAGGTGGGGAACTTTTTTGGCGTCCTGTGGGGTTTGTGCACGCTCTATGACCCCACATACACTTTCCCTCTGGGGGCCCCCTTACCTTTGAAGATCCCAGAGCGTCCGTGGACTCATCGTCTATGGACTTTATTACGGACCTCCCGCCGTCGTCGGGTAAAACAGTCATACTCGTTGAGTGGACAGGTTCAGCAAGATGGCTCATTTTATCGCTCTTCCTGCTCTTCCTAATGCTAAAACTCTAGCGCAGGTGTTCATTGGGGAGATTGTGAGGCTTCACTGGGTACCCTCCGATGTGGTGTCGGATCGAGGGTCTCAGTTTGTGTCCAAATTCTGGAAGGCATTTTGTACACGGCGGGGGATGCAGTTGTCGTTTTCATCGGCTTTTCATCCTCAGACCAATGGTCAGACAGAACGTCTGAACCAGAGCTTGGAGACATATCTCCGATGTTTTGTGTCAGAGAACCAGGAGGACTGGGCTTCTTTCTTGCCTCTGGCGGAATTTGCTCTTAACAATAGGCGGAGCGAGTCCACTGGTAAGTCCCCGTTTTTTAGGGCATATGGTTTTCATCCCCAGTTTTGTACTTTCAGTAGGGGGGCTCTTCGGGGGTTCCGGAGGAGGAACGATTTTCATCATCACTTGCTTCAGTGTGGAGAGGAGTGCTGAACAATCTAAGTACTATGGGGAACCGATACAAACGTATGGCTGACAGGAGGAGAGTGTCTGGTCCGGACCTATGTGTGAACGATCGGGTATGGTTGTCTACCAAGAATATAAAACTTAAGGTTCCCTCTTGGAAACTGGGTCCCAGGTTCATCGGGCCATACAGGATCAGTTCTATAATTAATCCGGTGGCATTCCGTCTTGACCTCCCCCCTACGTTTAAAATTCACAACGTGTTCCACAGATCTTTGCTTAAGAGGTATGTGGCGCCGGTGATATCGTCACCTTTACCTCCTCCTCCTGTGGTGGTCAATGGTAACTTGGAGTTTCAGGTGTCGAAAATCATCGATTCACGTCTTAACCGCCGGTCCCTTCAGTAGCTGGTTCATTGGAGGGGGTATGGTCCTGAGGAGAGGACGTGGGTTCCTGCGTCGGATATTAACGCAGACCGATTAATTCGGCCCTTCCACACGACCCACCCGGAAAAAACCTGGCTCTGAGGGTCCGGAGGCCCCTCGTAGAAGGGGGGGTACTGTCACGGGTGTGTCGCCTCGAAGATCGTCGCGATTACATAATCTCACTTCTCGCAGCTGAGTTTTTGGTGCTTGGTGTTTTTTGGCAGTGAGGGAGTTAATTCTCTCTCTCTCTGTGCTAGACGAGGCCCAGCCTCGCCCAGCTGCAGTTAATGCTGCAGTAATGAGATTCCTTCAAATACCTGCCAGTCTGCTAGGAATGTGTCGGTGAAAGCATTCATGCAGACCAGCAGAGCGGATCGTGGTATTGTGAAGTCTGAAGTTAAGAGTACCTGGTGTGGTTTTTTCCCCTCCTCGATTTATCATTTATTTCCGTACCCGTTGGTGTTCCCTCTGTAGTTGTGGAGTGAGTTTTGTATGCAAGGTGGATTTTAGTTTACCCCTTGTACTGTCTCGTTCGTCTATTACTGTGTTTAGGCATATATCTTCCAGTCCCCTGTGGTTGTGATCGGGGTCCTTCTCAGGACTAGATTACTGAGGGTCAGGGATTTGCAGGAGATAGGGTTACGCTGGCGGCCTGGACCTCTGTACCATCAACAGTACCTCCAGGTAGAGGGATTAGTCAGGGCCCCTGCTTAGGGTCAGCATAGACCCCTGACCTCCTGTATGCAGTGATAGCATGACAGTGCAAAGCAGTAATCAAAGCAAAAGGTGGCTACTTTGAAGAACCTAGAATATAAGACATATTTTCATTTTTTCCATACTTTTTAAGTATATAATTTCACATGTGTTAATTCATAGTTTTGATGCCTTCAGTGTGAATGTACAATTTTCATAGTCATGAAAAATCTTTGAATGAGAAGGTGTGTCCAAACTTTTGGTCTGTACTGTACATCTGGCGGAGAGAAGGTTTTTCCACCGTCACCTTCCTTGGTATAAACAGATCCTTGCAGAGATATTTGTATTTTCTCCTTATATACTTATACATGGTTATTAGATCGCCCCTCAGTCATCTTTTTTCTAGATTAAATAATCCTAATTTTGCTAATCTCTCTGGGTATTGTAGCTCCCCCATCTCCTTTAATAATTTTGTTGCCCTCCTTTGTAGTCGCTCTAGTTCCATTACATCCTTCCTGAGCACCGGTGCCCAAAACTGTACACAGTACTCCATGTGCGGTCTAACCAGGGATTTGTACAGAGGCAGTATAATGCTCTCATCATGTGTATCCAGACCTCTTTTAATGCACCCCATGATCCTGTTTGCCTTGTATAACCTTACATTTATCATTGTTAAACCAGATCTGCCTCCTTTCGGCCCAAGTTTCTAACTTATCCAGATCCATCTGTAGCAGAATACTATCTTCTCTTGTATTGACTGCTTTACATAGTTTTGTATCATCTGCAAATGTCAATATTTTACTGTGTAAACCTTCTTCCAGATCGTTAATAAATATGTTGAAGAGAATAGGTCCCAACACTGACTCCTGCGATACACCAGTGGTCACAGCAACCCAGTTAGTGAATGTACCATTTATAACCACCCTCTGCTTTCTATCACTAAACCAGTTACTCACCCATTTAGACACATTTTCCCCTAGACCCAGCATTCTCATTTTGTGTACCAACCTCTTGTGTGGCACGGTATCAAACGCTTTGGAAAAATCAAGATATACCACGTCCAATGACTCACCTTGGTCCAGGCTATAGCTTACCTCTTCATAAAAACTGATTACATTGGTTTGACAGGAGTGATCCCTCATAAACGTATGCTGATATGGAGTTAAACAGTTATTCTCATTGAGATATTCCAGAATAACATCCCTCAGAAACCCTTCAAATATTTTACCAACAATAGAGGTTAGACTTACTGGCCTATAATTTCCAGGTTCACTTTTAGAGCCCTTTTTGAATATTGGTACCACATTTGATATACACCAGTCCTGTAGAACAGACCCTGTCGCTATAGAGTCCCTAAATATAAGAAATTATGGTTTGTCTATTGCATTACTTAGTTCTCTAAGCACTTGTGGGTGTATACCATCCGGACCCAGAGATTTATCTATTTTAATCTTATTTAGCCGGTTTCGTACCTCTTCTTGGGTTAGATTTCTGACCCTTAATATAGGGTTTTCTTTGTCTCTCGGCATTTCACCTAGCATTTTATTTTCCACCGTGAATACCGTGGAGAAGAAGGTGTTTAATATATTAGCTTTTACCTCATCATCTACAACCATTCTTTTCTCACAATTTTTTAAGGGCGTACACTTTCACTTGTGATTCTTTTACTATTGATATAGCTGAAGAACAGTTTGGGATTAGTTTTACTCTCCTTAGCAATGTGCTTCTCTGTTTCCTTTTTGGCAGCTTTAATTAGTTTTTTAGATAAAGTATTTTTCTCCCTATAGTTTTTTAGAGCTTCAACAGTGCCATACTGCTTTAGTATTTAAAATGCTTTCTTTTTACTGTTACCGTATGTATATACTCGCATATAAGCTGAGATTTTCAGCACATTTTTTAAGGCTGAAATTCCCCCTCTCGGCTTATACACGAGTCATATACCGGGGGGTCTGCAGGGGAGGGGGAGCGGGGGTTCAGATCATACTTATCCCCCCGCCGGCTCGTCTCTGCAGCCCCCCTGCTTCTTCCACGATCTCAGTCTCCTTCCTGCAGCGGTCACGTGGTACCGCTCATTAAAGTCATGAATATGCACATATTCATGACTTTAATGAGCGGTACCACGTGACCGCTACAGGAAGGAATAGCTGCCGGAGACCGCCGGAGAAGCAGGGGGGCTGCAGAGGCGCTCCAGGAGGGGGTAAGTATAAGAGATATTCACCTGTCCCCGGTCCACCGCTGCTCGCTGCTGTGTCCTCGTGTCCTCTGGCTGTGAATGTTCAGGTCAGAGGGCGTGATGACGTAGTTAGTGTGCGCCGTGCCCTCTGCCTGAGCACTCACTGACAAGAGGACCCGGAAGACAGAGCAGCGCGCAGCGGTGGACTGGGGACAGGTAAATATCTCAGGTGCCGGGGCGCTGAACGAGCGGTGTCACAGGCACCTGTCCCCCATAGCGTGCTGGTGTCCCCGTCTGCTCATGACACCAGCACCTGGCCCCCAGCGATGAGAGGTGAGTATGTCATTTATTTTTTTTTAGTTGCAGTAGCAGCGGCAGCATAAGGGACCTATACTATGGAGCATCATATGGGGCATAATCACATAATCTATGGGGCATCATATGGGGGCATAATCTATGGAGCATATGGGGCATAATCTATGGAGCATGTGGGGCATAATCTATGGAGCATGTGGGGCATAATCTATGGAGCATGTGGGGCATAATCTATGGAGCATATGGGGCATAATCTATGGGGCATAATCTATGGAGCATATGGGGGCATAATCTATGGAGCAGATAGGGGCATAATCTATGGAGCATATGGGGCATAATCTATGGAAAATTTTATGGGGGCATAATCTATGGGGCATCATGTGGGGGCATAATCTATGGAGCAGATGGGGCAAAATCTATGGAGAATATGGGGCATAATCTATGGAGCATTTTATGGGGGAATAATCTATGTGTAAGGTTCTGTGTACATGTTCCTGAAACTCAGTTTGTTCGTCAGCCATTTTACTTTCTGTCTTGCTGCAGCTATCTTGCCCTCAGTCAAAATGGAGTTTCCAGCTTGCATGTTCCCGCCCTGATTCTCTCCTTTTGCTTCTTAAGCAGCCACAGCTGAGCAATCAGTGCTTCAGAATCTAGCCTGCAGTGAACCTGTGACCTGACTCCTAAAGCCTTGGACCTTGTACTCCAGCTATTCCTACTGAGGAACTCTGAAGCACTTGTGGACTCTGAACCCTGCTCTTTGAAAGACCCACGTTTGCATGGACTTACGGTAACAGAGAAGAAGATCCTGAACCTGTTGTGGAGAGTGATTGCTGAGCTTAGATTACTCTGGCCTGCTGTGTCTCCTGCTTCTGTGTCTGCAAACTGTGTGACTATTTTTGCCAACTTGTATGAAGTAATACAAGACTTTCTATATCAAACCTGTGTCTCATGTATTTTCATCGCACCCAAGCACAAGACGCTATATGAACTGTACTACATACATTACAAGATTCTGAAGCCAAAACGTTAGTGTCTGCTGGGTCTGGAAAGGCTGTGTCTGCTGTAAAGGGTATGCCACACTGAACAATATCGCTAACGGGATCGCTAAAAAACATCACTATTTAGCGTTCCCGTTAGCGATATTGTTCAGTGCGGCAGCTGCCAGCGACGAGCTTCCTGCTGTGATCTCGCTCGTCGCTGGAATCGTTCCGGACCCTATTTTCTCGTCGGCGCTCCCGCTGGGTAAGTATATATCGCTAGTGTGGCACCTTTTCTTAGCGATTTAGCGGTACTTTTGTACCGCTAAAGTCGTTAAGAAGATCGCTAACGGCGATAGCGTCGTTAACTATATCGCTAAATGTGGCCGCACTTAGCGATATAGAAACAATCCCGCTAGCGATCGCATTAGTATGCGTCGTTATCGTGATCGCTAGCGGGATTGTTTCGTGTGGCAGTACCTTTTCTGTGGATATCGGATGTCCGGTTGTACTTTCTGTGATGACAGTGGTTGTGACTTCTCACAACCATTCCAGGTGAGCAATTCCCTTAAGTGTTTTTTTTTTCTGCAGTGTTACCACAGGTAAACACTATTGTTTTTTTTTTTTTTCTTTTCTCTTTTTTTTGTCTGCTGTAACTGTGGATATCAGATGTCCGGGTGAACTTTCTGTGATGATAGTGGTTGTGACTTCTCACAACCATTCCAGGTGAGCAGTTCCCTTAATTTTTTTTCTCTCTGCAGTGTTACCACAGGTAAACACTATTGTTTTTTTTTTTCCTCTCCTCTTCTTCCAGTACTCCTGTCTTAAAAGATCTGGAAAATGGAGGCCCGCATAAAGGAACTTTGCGGAGTGACTGATAATATCCTTGCAGATTTGCAGAATATAAAGACCCGTTTTTCAAGCCTACAGGACCTCACTAATCACAATTTGCAAGTGTTTGGACAGACTGCCCAGGATTTGCGAGCCAGGATTGAGATTCTAGAAGAGCGAGTCCAGGCTCCTGCCGTAGCCCCGAGTTCTGGGATTCCCAAGTTGCCCCCTTTTCGTTTTGGCGGTGAACGTGAGAAATTCAGGGGATTTATTAATCAATGCAATCTTTTTTTTTCTGCACATGCTTCACAATTTCCCACTGAACGATCTAAGGTGCTTACTATAATTATGTTGCTTACCAACAAGGCTTTGATGTGGGCAAACCCTCTGATTGAGACTGAGGATGATTGTTTGAATCACCTTGATGCTTTTATTTCAGCCATGGGGCAGGTGTTTGATGACCCCAATCGAGGTGCAACAGCTGAAGCAGCCATGTTAGCTTTGCGCCAAGGTAAGTACTCGGTAGCTGAATATGCCTTGGATTTCAGGAGATGGGCCCTTGATACCACCTGGGACAGTTCCGCCAAAAAATCTATTTTTCGAAAGGGGTTATCTCCACTGATTAAGGATGAACTTGCTCGTGCCGATCCTCCCACTGCGTTAGGTGACTTTATTAACTACTGCATCCGTATTGATACTCGTCTGACTGAACGCAGGCAAGAGAGATGGTTCGAAAGCAATCGCACTAACCTTTTCCTACCTTCCTCTCCAGCTAAGGAACCTTTGAGTAGGATTACACGGGAACCTGAACCTGAACTCATGCAGGTAGACTCTTTACAACGACGGGTTAGTGATGCACGCAAGGAACATCGTTTTAAGGAGAATCTATGTTTCTATTGTGGTAAGTCAGGGCACTTCATTATAAACTGCCCCAGCCGTTCTCGTAAGACTACTGCAGCACTCATTCATTGTGAGTGTTGCGAGAGGGGATCTGTCAGGTCCGAGCCTCAGGCTCCAGAGAGATCTGCAGCAACAGATCTTGATTTCTCGGACTTAAACTCCGTTACCTCTGAGGACGTTGACTGTGTAAACGCTGCCATTTTTCAAGTTTCCTCAGCGGTGTCCCAGCTGAGTTGTAAGAAAAACAATTCTCATTGCTTTCTTTCCATCAAACTCTGGGTTGACTCAGCTTGGGTGTCTAGCTCTGCTATGATCGACTCAGGGGCAAGTGGAAATTTTATGGATGTCTCCTTTGCTCTGAAACAGGGGATACGTTCAGTGAAGAAGGCTACTCCAGTACAGATGGAAACTGTGGATGGCTCCCTGCTGACCTCTGGACCAGTGGATCAGGAAACAGAGCCTTTGAGGGTTCTTATGGGTAAAGATCATCAAGAGAAACTGTCCTTTATGCTTATCTCTTCTCCCCACTTTCCCATTATTCTAGGGCTACCATGGCTGCAGGCTCAGAATCCTACCATTAACTGGGAGACCAAGGAATTACACTTTCCAGAGAAACAGATGAGTCCAAAAGTTTCAGCTTGCTCTGTTCCTAAAGGAACCATGTCAGTCCCTGAACTACCAGCTGTATACCAGGACTATGTGGATTTATGTGACAAGAAGAACGCTGACCAGCTTCCTCCTCACCGTCCATATGATTGTCCAATTGAATTATTGCCTGGAGCAGAGATACCTTTTGGTAAGATCTACCCCTGGCGGGGCCCGAGCTAAAGGCTTTAAAGGATTACATAGACGAAAATCTAGCCAAGGGCTTCATACGCCCCTCTTCATCTCCTGCAGGTGCACCCATCTTCTTTGTAAAGAAGAAAGATGGATCTCTGAGACCATGCGTAGACTATAGGGAACTCAATAAGGTTACTATTAGAAACAGTTATCCATTGCCTTTAATCCCTGAGTTATTGGAGAGAGTGCGACATGCCAAAATTTTCTCTAAACTAGATCTTCGTGGGGCCTATAACTTAGTCCGTATTAGACCTGGGGATGAATGGAAGACTGCATTCAGGTCACGCTATGGACACTTTGAATATCTAGTTATGCCTTTTGGTCTGAGTACCGCCCCAGCCACTTTCCAACACTTGGTGAATGACATCTTCAGGGATCTCCTAGATACATTCGTGGTAATTTATTTGGATGATATTCTAATTTTTTCTAACTCCACAGAGGAACATCATGGACATGTGAGAATGGTCTTGGAACGTCTAAGACAAAATCATCTTTACATCAAACTTGAAAAGTGTGAATTCCATAGGACCGAAATTCAATTTCTGGGGTATGTACTGTCTACACAAGGAATTAGTATGGATGGAAGCAAAACCCAAGCCATCAAGGATTGGCCAAGTCCTAGAAATGTGAAGGAGGTACAGCGCTTCATCGGGTTTGCCAACTTCTATAGACGTTTCATTAGAAATTTCTCTGAGGTAGTGTCACCTATCATCCAACTTACCCGGAAAGAGTCTAGGTTCTCCTGGACTCCCCAAGCCCAGGAAGCATTTTCCCGTCTAAAAGATAAATTTACCACTGCACCTATCCTAGTACATCCCAACCCCGAGCTTGCCTTCATAATAGAGGTGGATGCTTCAGACTGTGCCGTTGGAGCTATACTCTCTCAGAGAACAGGTGAGAAGAATGTCTTGCATCCCTGTGCCTTCTTTTCCCAGCAGTTGTCTTCGGCTGAGAGGAACTACGATGTGGGCAATAGAGAGTTGTTGGCCATTATTGCCGCCTTCAAAGAATGGAGACACCTTCTTCAGGGAGCTGCACAGCAAATAGTCGTCCTGACAGACCATCGTAACCTTGAGTTTATCAGGTCGGCTAAGTGCCTGACTCCTCGCCAGGCTCGCTGGAATCTTTTCTTAAACCAATTTAATTTTATCATTTCTTATAGTCCAGGATCGCGCAATGGAAAGGCTGATGCACTCTCTAGGATTTACTCAGCAGAGACACGTCCAATTACTCCTCCTAAGACTATTCTTCCTGACTCTAGATTCCTAGGAGTAATTCATAATCAAGACCTACTTAAGGACATCAAGGAAGCATACCATGCGGATTCCTTTTTGGCACAACCCCCAAGGGACGTAAGTCTTGTCTTTAAGAATGGTGTGTGGATTCAGGGACAACGCCTGTATATTCCTGAAACAGTCAGATTGAGAGTATTGCAACTCATTCACGATTCCAAGATAGCTGGGCATAGAGGAATTCTAAAGACACAGGAATTTCTCCTCTCGCTTCTTTTGGTGGCCCACTTGCAGGAAGGATGTTTTAAACTATGTCACTTCATGTGAAGTCTGTGCAAGATGCAAAACACCTCGCTCCTCACCAACTGGTCTGTTACAGCCTCTTCCCACCCCGTCCCGCCCGTGGGGATCCATTTCTATGGACTTCATTGTGGAGTTACCAACCTCTCAAGGGAAGAACACCATTCTAGTGGTGGTTGACCGTCTAACAAAGGCAGCTCATTTTATCCCTTGTGTCGGCTTACCCACTGCAAAACAGACATCAGATTTGATGATTAAAGATGTGTTTCGCTTACATGGAGTACCGGATGAGGTTATTTCGGATCGAGGGGTGCAATTCACTTCTAGGTTTTGGCAAAATTTCTGTGCAGCATTGGACATTAAAGTAAACCTTTCTTCTGCTTTTCATCCCCAGACTAATGGACAGACCGAACGAACCAATCAAACCCTGGAGCAGTATCTCCGCTGCTTTATCTGCCACCTACAGGATGATTGGGTGGATCTACTTCCATTAGCTGAGTTCTCGTATAACAACTCTCAGAGTGCCTCCACTAAGCAGTCTCCTTTTTACTCTAATCTAGGTTATCATCCTAACATTCTACCACGATTTCCCATAGAAACGCCTTTACCAGCAGTGGCTGAAAGAATCACGTCTTTACAGAAGAATATGGATCTTCTAAAGGAGAATCTGGAATCGGCTCAGGAAAGGTACAAGAAAGCAGCAGATAAATTTCGTAAACCTGCACCAGCTTTCAAGGTAGGAGACTTGGTCTGGCTGTCAACCAGAAATCTTAAGTTAAGGATTCCATCGTCTAAGTTGGGACATAAGTACATTGGACCCTATAAAATCAGTAAAATTATAAGTGCCGTTGCTTGTCGTCTTCAACTGCCCAGAACTATGAGAATTCACCCTGTCTTTCATGTATCCCTACTAAAGGCTGCGACACCCAATACGTTTCCTGGACGTTCTTCTCCTTGCCTGACCCAGTGCTAGTCGATGGTCAGGAAGAATTTGTGGTGGAAAGGATTTTAGATTCCAAGTTGTATAGAAATCAGTTACAATATCTGATTAAATGGCAGGGCTACCCAGTGGAGGACAACTCATGGGAACCAGTCAATAACGTTAATGCTCCTCGCTTGCTCCGTCAGTTTCATCAGAGGTACCCACACAAGCCTGGCCTGAGGTCATCCGGAGGCTGTCCCTAAGGGGGGAGTAATGTAAGGTTCTGTGTACATGTTCCTGAAACTCAGTTTGTTCGTCAGCCATTTTACTTTCTGTCTTGCTGCAGCTATCTTGGCCTCAGTCAAAATGGAGTTTCCAGCTTGCATGTTCCCGCCCTGATTCTCTCCTTTAGCTTCTTAAGCAGCCACAGCTGAGCAATCAGTGCTTCAGAATCTAGCCTGCAGTGAACCTGTGACCTGACTCCTAAAGCCTTGGACCTTGTACTCCAGCTATTCCTACTGAGGAACTCTGAAGCACTTGTGGACTCTGAACCCTGCTCTTTGAAAGACCCACGTTTGCATGGACTTACGGTAACAGAGAAGAAGATCCTGAACCTGTTGTGGAGAGTGATTGCTGAGCTTAGATTACTCTGGCCTGCTGTGTCTCCTGCTTCTGTGTCTGCAAACTGTGTGACTATTTTTGCCAACTTGTATGAAGTAATACAAGACTTTCTATATCAAACCTGTGTCTCATGTATTTTCATCGCACCCAAGCACAAGACGCTATATGAACTGTACTACATACATTACACTATGGGGCATCATATGGGGGCATAATCTATGGGGCTTAATCTATGGAGCATTTTAGGGGGCATAATCTATGGAGCATTTTAGGGGGTATAATCTATGGAGCATCATATGGAGCATAAAATATATGGAGCATTTTAAGGGGGCATAACTTTTATGGAGCAGCATATGGGGCTTATTATTCTATGGAGCATCTTATGGGGCCATTATTAACCTTTATGGAGCATTATAAGGGGAGTATTTTGTATGGAGCATCTTATGGGGCCCATCATTAACTGTATGGAGAATTATATGGGGCTCCTGATTCAATATGGATATTCAAAAACATTTAACCTACTGATGTCTCAATTAATTTTTCTTTTATTGGCATCTATTTTTATTTTTGTAATTTACTAGTAGTTGCTGCATTTTCCACCCTAGGCTTATAAGCGAGTCAATAAGTTTTCCCAGTTTTTTGTGGCAAAATTAAGGGGGTCGGCTTATACACGGGTCGGCTTATACATGAGTATATATGGTAATTGCCCTCTTACTTCTTTGTTTAGCCACATTGGGTTTTTCCTATTTCTTGTCCTTTTATTCTCACAAGGTATAAATCGCTTACAGTGCCTATTTAGGATGTTCTTATACATTTCCCATTTATTATCTGTATTCTTATTTCTGAGGACATTGCCTCAGTCAACCAGATTAAGGGCATCTCTAAGCTGGTCCTAAAGTTCCGTGTTTTTGTGACTCCCTGACAAATCCCCCTATCGTAAGACAAGTGAAACTGTACAATATTGTGGTCGCTATTTCCTAGATGCCCGATGACCTGCAGATTTGCTATTCTGTCAGGGCTATTAGATAGTATTAGGTCTAAAAAGTGCTGCTCCTCGCGTTGATTTCTGCACCAATTGTGAAAGATAATTTTTCTTTGTTATTAACAGAAACCTGTTGCCTTTATGGGTTTCGCAGGTCTCTGTTTCTCAGTTAATATCCAGGTAGTTAAAGTCCCCCATAACAAGGACCTCATTATGGGTTGCAGCTTTATCTATCTGCCTTAGTAGCAGACTTTCCATGATTTCTGTTATATTTGGGGGTTTGTAACAGACCCCAATGAGAATTTTGCTACTATTTTTCCCTCCATGTATTTCGACCCATATGGACTCAACATCCTCATTTCCTTCGCTAAAATCCTCCCTTAAAGTGGACTTTAGACAAGACTTTACATAAAGACAATCCTCTCCTCCTCTCCGATTTTTACGATCCTTTCTAAACAGACTGTAACCCTTTAAGATAACTGCCCAGTCTTAGCTTTCATTTAACCATGTCTCGGTTATTCCTACTATGTCATAGTTACCTATAGATATTTCTGCTTCTAGTTCTTCCATCTTGTTTGTCAGGTTTTTGGCGTTTGTGAGCATGCAGTTTAGAGGATTTTGTTTTGTTCTAATCTCCTCCCTGTGGATTGTTTTAGAAATTTTCTTACCTCTCTTCCGATTATGTTGTCTTGGGTCTTTTTTACAGCACCTCATATCCTTCATCAGTATTATTATTATTTATTATTATAGCGCCATTTATTCCATGAGGAGGGGTATACATAATAAAAACAAGTACAGTAATCTTAATCACTACAAGTCATGACTGGTACAGAAGGAGAGAGGACCCTGCCTGCAAGGGCTCGCAATCTACAAGGGATGGGTGAGGATACAGTAGGCGAGGGTAGAGCTGGTCGTGCAGTGGTTTGCTTGAGTGGTGGTTACTGAAGGTTGTAGGTTTGTATGTGATCCATTTTTGTGTACACCATCACAGCATGCACCGCAACCTTATGACCTGCATGTGCAGCAGTGTCATGGGGTGTCATGGGATTGCTAGCACCTCAAAGTCCCAACCTAGTGTGAAACATCAGGGTTTTCAGTACGTGGTAGTTGTAAAAAGAGGCGCGGCTCCAAGGAACAGATAATGGACAGCGTGCAACAGGGACACCTGGAGAGGTGAGCGGTGGGGTTACTATTCCTTTTTTAACTTTTTGTTGGTCCTCTACAGTTCAGTAAAATAGTGCACAGATGGTCACCATGTTTTTAAATTCAAGTGAAGTGAATTACAAAAACAATCTGTATTCTAGAGAACCTGGATTTTTCTACAATTCAAGTATATTTCAATTCTACTCAATTAAATTTGCTTTACCTACTGCCTGCTTGCTCTCTGTTTTGCATACGGTCAGCACATTGTCTGAATAAGCCCATACAATGATGTAAAAATCGACATTGATAAAACATTTGTACATAAAATGAGCTAAAGGGGATGGGTCTAGGGGAAAATTTGTGTAACTGGGTTAACAACTGGCTCTAAGATTGGAAACAGGGTGGTTATTAATAGAGCACACTCTCATTTGGTTATAGTTAACAGTGGGATGCCACAGGTCAGTATTGGGCCCTCTTCTTTTTAACATATTTATTAATGGCCTTATTGATGGCATACAGAGAACAATTTGTATATTTGCAAATGATTTTAAACTCTGCATGGTAATCAATACAGAGGAGAATAATTTAACATTACAAACTGATTTATGTAAGCTGAAGACATATGATGAGAACTGATAATTGAAGTTTACTGTAAATATAAGGTTGAGCAGAGGAAAATAAATATATAATGATGTACTTAATGGTAAAACAGTGGGTAAAACTCTCAATGAAAAATACTTGTACGTATGGGTGGACGGTAAACTCAACTTTAGTAACCAGTGTCAGGCAAATAAAATAATGGAATGCATTAAAAGAAGTATAGATGTTCATGACAAGAATATGGTTTTGCCTTTATGTGAATACTGTGTACAATTTAGGTCCCTAGAGTATAAGAAGATTATAGCTAAATTAGAGCGGGTGCAAAGAAGAGCAACCAAAGATTTTAAAGAAATGAGTGAACTGCGCCAAAACAGGATATCAAACTTGGGGTTATTCATTCAGGAGAAATCAAGGCTTAGGGGTGATCTTATTATAATGTACAAATACCGTATTTTCCGACATATAAAACCCCCAACTTTTCCAGTTAAAATATAAAAACTTCTCAAAAGTAGGCTTTCGTCTTATACGCTGGGTGTCGTCTTGTAGAGCGGGTGTGGAACACCCGCATATGGTGAGGGGATGGTCCCAATGACAAGGTGAGGTGGCGCCTCATCGGGAAGATGTAAGTGAAGCAGGCTGCAGGCCTTTGGGACGCCGGGGTATGGAAAAAAGAGAGAGAACGGCGCTGTGCCCAGAAAAACATGCCTCTTTCACCCGTCTGGCCCACCCTTGTATCCTATTACCTCCTTCTTTGCCTCTCAGATTTTGCACATGCACGTCTGCGCCGCTTCACTGCCAACCTCAGGAGCGAAATCTGAGAGGCAAAGAAGGAGATAATAGGATACAAGGGCAGGCCAGACGGGTGAAAGAGGCATGTTTTTCTGAGCACAGCACCGCTTCCTCTCATTTTTCCATACTCTGGCGTACCAGAAGTCTGCAGCTGGCTTCACTTACACCTTCACGGTGAGGCGCCCCCTCACCTCGTCATCGGGACCACTCCCCCACCATATGCGGCGACCGCAGATTGCTCCTCACCCGCCCTATAAGACGACACCCACGTATAAGACGACCCCTGACTTTTAAGAAGATTTTCAAGGGTTAAAAAGTCATCTTATATGCCGGAAAATACAGTATATGTAAGAACAGAACAAAAATCTGAATAATAATCTTTTTACATCTAGGCCTGAGACGGAGACATCTTCTACATCTAGTAGAAAGTAGGTTCAGTCATATTCACAGATGGCAATCATGTACTGAAGTGGTTAAAAGAAGTGACATGTTCTTACTTCAGGTGGCTAGGAAACTGCTCATTCTCTAAACTTGTAAGTATACAGTAAAAGATGACTGCTGTTGAGCCGCCGCAAGTATGCCAGCAAAGCCGCATGTGTAATTGTTTTCAGAAAATGACAGACAGCGTTTACTTGAATTGATTTCGCATAGGAAACCTCAGTGGCTGTATCTGCGCCTTAAGAGACGCCAAGTGCGCATAGTCTTCAAAAGGTTTTGAAGAGTTTCTTTTTAGCTTTCTTTTTACTAAACAAGTGTTTTGCAGCCTTTTTTTATCATTTAAAGCTGATTGCAATAGAAAAAGCATTCAAAGCACATTTGAAGTGTTTTTTAGGATTCCAATGGGCACGTTCACAATTAATTTTTTTAATTAAATTTGGAATCAGATTCTACGCCAAAATCCTCATCAAAATCTACAGGTTTGTGCACACAACATTTTTTCCAGCAGAGATTTTGTAGAGGAGGACACACCAGGAAATGACATTTTTTGTTTCCTGAAGCTTATTTTTGATACTTTTGTGAGCGCTGTTTTGGCTGCTTTTTGTGCATTTGTCCATAGTTTTTGGAGCATATTGTTTTAATTCATATAATTTTGTAATACAGTGAATATTTTGATTGCTTTCTATTGCATTTTTGGGGATATGTCAAGACTAAACAACAATAATTCTGGCAATTCAATTTTTTGCTTCACGGCATTTACCTAAAATAATTACAGATTTTGATATATTGTCATATAGGACATATTGGGATGTCGCAATTGCAAATATATTTATTTAAACAGATAAAGTTAGACTTGCGCTGAAGAACCACAAGTAATGGTGTGCAAGATGTGATTTTTACTTGTTAAAATACACGGAAATGTTAGCTGCCAATATGACTGTGCAAACAATAAACTGAATACCAATAATGTGTTATCCTTTTTGCAATTTGCCCATAAACGTTGCAAGGAAAAAGGGAGGGAGTTAATGGAGGAGGAGGTAAAAATAAGTAAAAATATGACTGCTCCAATGCATATATTACTGTGAAAAGGATCCCTGAAGAAGGAAACCGTACTTTCCGAAACGCGTAAGATTTGGATCTCTCTGCCATCCGTACTTGTCCTCAGCTCACACTGCAAGAAAGCATCTGACGAGTGATGTCACACAGGTCCTGTTCTCACCGCTTGTTGCCGAGACGCGGTGTTGATCAAGCGACAGGATCTCTCCTCACCACCGAACTTCAGATACCACGTGTCCTCTTTGTCACAAAGGTCCTGCTTCCACTCTACCCTAGAGTGTGCAGTTACCGATCTCCAGTGACCGGATCTATACTGACCATCTTGATCACAGAAGCGCCGGATATCACATGCCTTCTTTGTCACGCAGGTCCTGCTCTCACTCCGTTCCAGAGTGTGCGGACTGATCTCCAGTAACCGGACCCACACCGACTGCCTTGGAGCGCAGGAGCGCCGACTGGATAACGCTAGGATCCCATCTGTAACCAGCAACTTCAATGACATTGGGGCGCAGGAGCGCCGACCATTTCTAATCACGCAAGTACTACCATACTAACTGTGCTATTTTATACTGAATGGTCCACTCTGTTCAATCAGGCACATATACCAGTTAAAAGTGCCACTTTTGAGTTATAAACTGTTTCTACTTAGAGTTTATACCACCGGCCGGGGTAACTCTGTCTTATGCAGTTGTGTAAGTTCTTTTTGGTCAACTCCAGCAAAGCCTCCTCTTGCTCTTTTTAGAGCAGCTGCTATTATTTTGCAAAAGACTATTGGCCTGGACTCTATATGGACTGAGTTTTTTCAAAGTTACTTGTCTATATAATATGTGGTCATTTATTACCATCCTTTTTTAAATAACTATTTATTAACCAATTTCTTTTCACAGTAATATATGCATTGGAGCAGTCATATTTTTACTTATTTTTACCTCCTCCTCCCACCATTAACTCCCTCCCTTTTTCCTTGCAACGTTTATGGGCAAAGTGCAATAAGGATAACACATTATTGGTATTCCGTTTATTGTTTGCACAGTCATATTTGCATCTAACATTTCCGTGTATTTTAACAAGTAAAAATCACATCTTGCACACCATTACTTGTGTTTCTTCAGCGCGAGTCTAACTTTATCTATTCATTTTATACTAATTGACTCCATTGTGGTTGGTGTCTAGGCTTGCAGCAGTTGGTGACCACTGTGTTTTAGCGCCACTGTACACTCAGCTAAATATATTTATTTATTTTTAAATTTCTTTATTTTTAATTGAGGATAAAAAGGGAGATTCCAATTTGCATGTTTTTTATTTTGTCAGAAAGAGATTAAACTCTGCATCAAAATTCTTCATTTGGGACATATCAGACAATTTATGGATTTTTTGCAACGAATGTTGATTTATGGTACAAACTAAACGAAAAACTTGGACAAACCTCATTTGGATATCAAACATGGGGGTCTGGCAGCAACTTATTCCCATCCATCCAGTAAAATAAACATGCACACTTGTGTTTGGGCAGCTCAAGTTTACGTGGGGCTGATTTTGTGTGATATTTACAGGAATTCCATGTCTTTCAATTCTTGGCTTTGGCAAGTAATAAATGTTACTGTGTTTTACTGTTAATGGTTTTATGGATCAAGAGGCATTCTCATTCTTATAGCATCATAGCGGAGGCAAGAATTATGTTTACCAGCGAGCAACGAGGGGGAGACACATAATGACAAATATATATCAAATGCAGCACGTTAACAGGATCCCCTCTAAATTCAATGGTGTTAATCCATAAATACTTGTCAGTCACTGTTTTGTCATTCTCTAGTACAAAACAGAATTCTGTTCATATTCTTTGATGTGAAGACGACGCTTTCTCGACTCAATTTAACCTCAAATTATACATATATATTGTTTACGTAAGAAATCTTCCTATACTGAATATACTTGTTTTCCGCAATAAATAACACCTTGTTAGACCGGGCACATTTGCAATCTATAAAAACTGATAAAGGGTCACATTTAAATGGAAAGCTAAGGGAAAACTAAATAATGCTAGATTGTTTGCAAAAGCTATAATAAAGCTATTTGAATGGGTCCGGTCAGGCTACTAATAGTGTTTTTAAAGCCTTGTTTTATGCATTCCTCTCCTGTACGTAGTCAGGTAGAGTAATGTCTGCACTGGGTGGCATACAATGCTTTAAATATTATTTATACTCCTAATAAAATGCTGTGTGCAGCCCCATTGTGCAGTAAATGCAGAAATTAAGAGATATTCAATACAGATCCATTTACTCCGTAAATCAGTTGTCCTCAAGCTGCATTTTAAGCAGAGGATAAAATAACCTCATAACCACAATGGAAAACCTCATGGCTGACATCGGTCTGTCTAATCTCCAAATGTACCTGTCCTATAGGATATAAGAACAAATTCTAGCATTCCTTGAAAAATTTTGGCATTATTACATGAGAAAGAGCAGACATCCAATCTAATGCTTTTCAAGTACAGCTCTCTAAATAGGGGCTTCCATATTTATTTGGATCTGCACATTTCATTGATTATTTTTTCCTCCAATATTTCGATCAAATATATTTTACGATTGTAACAGCCAATGTTCATGTCGCTGCGCTGCAATGCTATTTTTTTATTTCTTTCGAAATAATAGTATATACTTGTCATTCTAACGTCTTTTGAAGCAAATTTGTCATCTGAGTTCACAATATGAAGTGTATGCATTCTAGTTATTGAAGAGGTTGTCCAAGATTTAACATTGGCCTATCCTTAAGATAGTAAGAGTGCCCATTAGCACAGCTAGAAAAGATGGTGCACAAGTAGGTTCCCAAACCCTCAGTATTGTAAAAATAACTTGTCACACATGAGTGATTGAAGTGAAAGGATTTTACTGTGATCCAAAATACATACAGTAGTCACAAACGTTTCGGTCATCAAGACCTTCATCAGCGTACTATAAGGCACAGTGGATAGTCGTGAGGATCTCACAGTCAAGAAAGTAATGCTCAGTTAAATTGTATATTCAGTATGGTGTCAAGCCAGTGAACCAAAAGCTGGCATATCAGGATTAATATGGGGAACAGTGTCCTAAAGACGCAATGTCCACCGCTAGTCAAGAAGATGCTGAACTGCTCAGTTGTGAAGCTGTTGTCAACAGAATGGTGGCCGTGGCTAGGTACTGATCATTCGCCCCCTATTCAAATCAATAGAGGCGGATGTGTAGTACCCGGCCGTGGCCACTATTCCATTGACGGAGCTATACAGCTCTGTAACTGAGCAGTTCCGGCCGCCGCTAACACTGGGAACAGCTGATCAGTAGGGGTGCTGGGTGTCGCATCCCCATCGATCAGACATTGATGACCTATCCTAGGGATTGGCCATCAATGTTAAAGTCCAGGAAAGCCCTTTCAAATAGATATATTGGACCTGATATGGCTGATGTACTAACTATAGAAATCCATGTCAGAATGGAACAAAAATAAATCCATTGTACACTGAGAAACCATCTCTATACATGTATGCATTACAACTAAAGACTAGGTTGAGCATTCGATACTTCGATACTGAAATCCAATGTAAGTCTATGGGAACAAAATATCGGAAGTACTTCCGATACTTACTTCCGATATTTTGTTCCCATAGACTTACATTGGATTTCAGGTATCGGAAGTATCGGAATGCTCAACCTACTAAAGACACATAAACACTAGTAGAAAAAAACACTGTTAAAAATACTATTAATAAAGAGCTACTCAAGGTCTATCACTAATGCCACTACTATCAGCTTGGCTGTGATCTGCAACCAAACTACAGACTGGGAAGTGATTTACAACACATATATATATATATATATATATATATCATACAATTTTTTTTGAGATCTAGTAGAAGTGGCATCAGTGATAGACCTCCATTAATTCTCTAATAGTAGTATTTTGAGCAGTGTTTTTTAATACTGTCATACGTACTGATGTTTTTATGTCATGTGTTACAATACATGCAGTTACCTTTTTATATTGTTTATTCTTATTTTGACTGATGTATCAAACGGCCTACGCATTTCCATTTTTCTCTGATGCTGCAGAGTAACTATTAGGATTATTTGATATGTCAGAATGGCGACATAAATCTTTATATTATACTATGTATTTCATGAGGCCAGGATAGGAAGAGAAATATCATGAGTCCAATAATATTAAGTCTTGACACCCCATTTTAACAGCTGCAGCCTGTACTGAGCAGTGTGAGATCGCAGCCGGCAGGACAAGGAAGAGATATCAAGCAGGCTAGGGGGGCAGAGACGGAGTCTAGACATTCAACAAGGATTATATCGTCATTCTGACATAGGTCTTCAAAGTGTATACACCTGGCTCATCAGGTCTAAGATAACCCTTTAATAATGTATGCAGTTTGTATTGAGAATACTGGTGAAATATTTTCATTCTCTCCACTACCCTATCTCAAATTGATCTGTATAGCAACACAGGAACAATAGTGATGATTATGTAAATGAAAAATTACATGTAGATTTGTTAAATCTAGCCCTTTTGTGGTCCTGCTCGTTAGACTGTCCTAGCAAAATTGGGACTGTTGGTAATTATATGTGTTTCTACACAACTCTAATTCACACCTGAGCATATTCGTGGCTTTTGAACATGGAGACGACAATAATCTTCTTTACAAATATTTACATACCCATCTCTATATACTGTAGATATAGTTCTACACAGTCTATATTTTCAAATGTGACCATTGTATGATCCTCATAGAAGTCAACAGAGCCTAGAAAATATACATCTGTAATACACATTCTACCATTCTTATGACACCGGTATTAAATATTCATATGTAGCTGTACAATGATGTTACATATAGTAATGTTGACAAGGATAGTTTCGGCGTTTTTGTTTAGACAATTCCCATGGCATTTTTTTGCACTCAAAAATTCATCACTTCCACAAGATAGTAGCTTCAAGTCAATGTGAAAATTTTAAATACAAGGCAAACTGTGTATTTTTGGTGGCATTTCTCATGCTTTCAATCTGTTTTTCAGGCGCTTTTTTTGGTGTTTCTTTTTTATGGTAATTTCCCATAAATTTCTCTTTTGGATTAAAAGACACAAAAAAATGCCACAAATAAAAACCTACATGAAATTCATGTTTTTTTTTCTCAAGTCTAAATCACCGCTGCAAAAAATCAAAGGAATACAGAGTCCAAAAAACCCTGTAAATTGCTACATGCAGACTATATTAGCACCCTAAATTCCTGCCGCAGTGAAGTACCACAAATCCCGTTGCAATGCAACACAAGTGGCACAGATCAATGGTGAGCTGCAAATACACAGCACATTAATGATAGCAGAATCTACCAACAATCTACTTTATACTTTGACTTTGATATTATTGAAAATTGGAAGCGTTTAGGAACCACAGCAACTCAGCCAAAGTATCAAACATCGAAAAGTTATATAGCGACTTTGCTAAATATATAAGATCCAATGAAGGGAAATCTTAATGTTTCGGTATACCAAGACATTTTGGAAAACAGTATGCTTCCAACTTTGTGGGAACAGTTAAAGCAGGACCTTTTCAGATCCAGCATGACTGTGTCCCATTCCACAAAGCAATACCCATAAAGGCATAGCTGGTTGAGTTTGGTGTTGACTAACTTAACTTGACCTTGGAGTCAAGACTCTTTGCGGGACAGTTACGTTTTTCCATCAGTTACCTTTGGAACGAACTAGAATTGAGATTGCAAACTGCATCTTCTTACCCAACATCATCACATGACATCACAAATGTTCTTCTTAATAATTAGGGAAAAAATCCCAATATCTTTCCAGAAGAATTACATCTGATTTCCCTACAAAGGAGAACCAACTCCATCTTAATGTCTATGGAATTAGAATGGGATGTCATAGAGTATGCTATTAATTAGGAGGAATGTTCCAAAGTTTAGTAATGCTAATGTAAGTTGGGCATTTTCTCTGTCTAACCCTTAATAGGGATTTCCTGCAATTTATAGCTACAAGCTGTTTGCACTGTAAACTGAGATAGAAGAGCACTATCCGCTGTGTCAGTGACTGCTGTGAAGGAGATATAAAACTTCACTTCTTAATGAAGAGAGCTCCCGATAGACATGAGGTATGAACAACTCATTTAAACAGCTACAATGGGATAAGTTTTTATACTTACTAACACTTCAGAAAGCCATGGAGGGACACATGACTTGATGTCTGAAAGATCTATTTTGTCATGTTTACAGATATCCAGACATCTCCCATCACTACTTTGCTTAAATGGGATCACAAAAAAAGTTACAGACAAAAATATAGAAAACTTTCTCATACAGTAAATGCTATTACACATTTACTAGATATACACTTTCAAAATACTTAATTTACTTGTTCCAAAAGATCTAAAAATCAGACATAATATTTGGTAACTAAGAAACTTAGGCTGAAAGAGAATTTTTCCAATTTGCTAATGAAAATCAGGTTAAGAGCATGCAAGGAAGTGTTATCCTTCTTCCCTCACTGGTATATGTATATGCCTTTCATAAAAGCCAGAGGAAGATGGTTAATGAATGCAGCATCGCAGCATGGATATTTGGCCTTGCTAATAATATTTTAGGATTCTCTGTGCATGTGACAGTGCAGGAGAAAGCACTTTGGGGAAAAAAAAGGAAGTGGAACTAACTCTCAAAAAGATAAACTATGAGGAGTGCACAAAATGCAAATATACTAAACAAAAGCCGACAAAAGCATCCAGAATGCACACTACCTCAATAGACATAAGGGATTCCTGTTGTCCTGTCAGTATTACATGATCAGAATCAGCAGCACAGATTATATCATATAACTGTACTTCAATGTAGCTGTGAATCCAGCACTGCAGCAAGATAAAGACTTAGTAGAAATCACGAGAACAGCTCTGTGTGACCTTGACTCTTTGAATTTGCTAAGCATGCATTGGTTCGGAATAGTGAAAGTTGAGAAAGATACTACCACATACACATTTGAAGTTGATTTATCTCCTGGGAAAACTAAAGAATCAGGTGTGACTCTGAGTAATTACTCACGTGCTAACCGTGAGAAAGGGTAATCAGGAGGTCTGAGGTCAGATACCTGAAGGGCTCATAGTACAAAGGGGTAAGTAAAAGGAGTAGTCATGAAACAGTCTGGGGTCAAATGCTGGAAGGGTTCATCAAAACAAACAGATAGTCAGAGGCCAAGCCCGGGATCAGATACTTGAAGTCAGAGAGTGTCAGAAGCAGAAGGAATAATCCACGAGAATTGTCACAACAGATCCAAGGTAAAAAACAAGATCAGAAGTCAGAAACACGGCTAAGCACACACATCTACCTAAATCAAAGCTACAACTGACAACCTGCTGCTCAGAGCAAGCCAGCTAAATACCTAGCAAATCATCTGAGGATGAGAGACACCTGGGGAAATGCCCGCAGACTAGACCACATTGAGCAACAGGGCTGTCAATCAAAATTCAGACAGCACAGCATGCCTCAAGATCAGATTGAATGAATGGACAGTCCAGCACACTCCAGATTCTATAGGACGACTGAGCCGTCACTCACAGCATCCCCAGGCCACAGTCAGTTATGAAACCATCACAGTACCCCCTCTCCTATTAGGGGCCACAGGCTCCCCAGGAAACCTAGCATGAAAGTTCTTGACCCGTTGATCGGCCCTAATGGATTGGGCTGGAACCCAGGATCTCTCCTCCAGTCCATATCCTTTACAATGTATGAGCTAATGAAGGTAATTTCAGATCCTCTGGGAATCAAAAACCCTTTTTACCTAATACTCTAAACTGTTATCGATAGCAACCAGAGGAGGCGGGGACAAGAGTGACACCACTGAGAGAACAAATTCCTTCAACATGGATCTAAGGAAGATATTAGTGATGTGGAAAGATGGAGGATGCTTCTGTTAAGGGTCTGCGGAACGCACCAAATATATAATGTAGAGAGGTGCGTTCGCAGCCCGGAGTCCACCGTACAAGCGGAGCCTGTTGCTAGTAAAAATGGCGCGAGAAGCAAACTCTGTTATCCCGCAGAGTCGCTAACATAAACGCCGTAATGCGCTGTGGCAATAAGTGCGAACTCTGTTAATCCACAGAGCCGCAAGAAAGAGAGCCGCAGCGCTATATGGCGATGTGTGCGCACTCACTAGACACAACTAAGTCGCAAAGAAAACACGCTAGGGCGCTGTCTAGCGTAGAAAGCGAACCCTGTTACGTCACAGGGCCGCTGAGAAAAAGCACTGTGTCCTGTCAGGCTCTCAGGTACACAGTTAAGTGCTAAGCGTACATAAAGCGTGATCATGTGCTAATGTCCTCGCGGGAGTAACCCGCAATCTATGGCGTCTGAACGCCAGACCCTGAATACGGCAATCAAAACTCCTCACCGGTTATGCCGGTAATCTAGGGCATCTAGGACACCGACCCTGACCAGCTACCATACCAAATTCCTCACCGATTAAGTGGGTATTCTAGTGGCTTATTTCAGCCGGGTCCCTAACCACACATACGCCTGATCACACTGGCGCATAGCATACAATGGTTGATATTAGCGCATGGCGGCCCAGCCATGCTACCCTTTTATAGCAACAGCTACAGGACCTGCCAGAAACCAGGACCAATGAAACTTGTTCCAGAACATCAGTAATCGCAGGGCCTTCCTGGCGGACCAATAGGAGCCGCTGCAGTACCTGAGCATGTGACCCCTGATCTCCAATGAGAGATCTCACTCTGGGCATGCTCAGAAGGGAAAACGCAGGACTTTGTCCCAAAGACGTCTGCTCCAACACTGGCTATAATAGCAGATCCAGGAAAGGCAGCAGCAAGTCAATGCACAGTAGTGGAGTGGGCAAGACACTTGGACCGACGTCTCTGCTGAGCAGGCTCCACTGCGGCCAGAGATGAATGGGAGACCGCAGCGGGACTGGTTCGAGACTCCCCTTGTGCAGCAGCGGGAACTCGAGCCCTAACATTACCCCCCCTCCTAGGGACCCCCCTTCTCTGGGCCTCGCTGCGTTCAAAGGCAGCAATGAGCTGCGGAGCGTGAACATGCTCGGCAGGCTCCCAAGACCTATCCTCAGGCCCATAGCCCCTCCAGTCCACCAAATAAAACTTTTTGCCCCGTACCACCTTACACCCTACGATGGCGTTCACCTCATGGTCATCCGTAGATGAACCCGATGTCTCGGCAGATGACTCAGAAAACCGGGACATGAGCACGGGTTTCAGGAGGGATACGTGAAAGGTGTCGGAGATACCCAGGCGTGGTGGAAGAGCCAAACGGTATACCACAGGGTTAACCTGCTCGAGGACCTTGAAAGGACCCAGGTAGCGGGGTGCCAACTTAGTGGACTCAACTCGCAGCCTGATGTTACGGGCGGAGAGCCACACCAAGTCCCCAGGAGCAAATGTTGGAGCGGGGCGCCGATGTGAGTCGGCGGAGGACCTCATCCTCTCCTTGGATGCCTGAATGGCATCCTGGGTACGGTCCCAAATGTCCCGTGCCTCCACAGCCCAGTCTGCCACCCTGGAGTCGGCGGAAGACACAAGCATGGGCACCGGAACCCGCGGATGCTGACCGTAGTTTAGGAGGAATGGAGTCTGTCCGGTGGAATCAGCCACAGCATTGTTTAGTGCAAACTCAGCCCATGGTAGCAAGGATGCCCAGTCATCCTGCCTGGCCGAGACAAAATGTCGTAGATAGGTGACCAAGGTCTGGTTGGCCCTCTCTACCAACCCATTAGTCTCAGGATGGTACGCTGAAGAGAGATTTAACTCAATACTGAGTAGACGACAAAGCTCTCTCCAGAACCGAGACGCAAACTGGGGACCTCGGTCACTGACAATTTTGTCCAGCATGCCGTGTAGACGGAAGATGTGCCTAACGAACAACGCTGCCAGAGCCCGTGCAGAAGGTAACCGTGGTAGCGGCACCAAATGCACCATTTTGGAAAAATGGTCGGTGATTACCCAAATGATGGTGCAACCCCGAGACTTGGGCAAGCCCACCACAAAGTCCATTCCAACCATCTCCCAGGGCCTGTCTGCCACCGGCAAAGGGTAAAGTAACCCAGCTGGCCGTTGTCGTGGAGACTTATTCTTGGCGCAGGAAACACACGCCCGAACATAGTCCCCAACGTCACGGACCATATGCGGCCACCAGTATGTCCTCGCCAGCTATTCAGATGTCCTCTTTGCCCCAAAGTGTCCACCCACCCTGGACGAATGTGCCCAAGAGAGTACCTCCGGTCGCAAGTTGGTAGGTACAAAAGTCTTGCCCGGGGGCACAGACTCTAGCGAAACCGGGGCCACTGTTCTCAGGCTCTCTGTGGGGACAATAAGCCGAGGCTCCTCTACCTCCTCCTCAGAGGACACCACAGAGCGAGAGAGAGTGTCGGCACGAATGTTCTTCTCTCCCGAGAGGAAATGAAGTGTGAAATTAAACCGGGAGAAGAACAAGGACCATCTGGCCTGGCGAGAGTTAAGCCGCTGGGCTGTCTGCAGATACACCAAATTTTTGTAGTCGGTGAAGACTTGGAAGGGAAAGCGGGCCCCCTCCAACAGATGTCTCCATTCAGAGAAGGCCAACTTCATGGCTAGCAACTCCCTATCCCCGATGGAATAATTCCTCTCCGCTGATGTGAAGGTCTTAGAGAAGAAGAAGCAAGGATGCTTCCGACCTTGAGCATCCTTTTGGAAGAGGACTGCTCCAGCACCAACGGATGAGGCATCCACCTCCAATAAAAATGGCTTATCAACATCGGGGCGATGTAGGATGGGAGCGCTAGCAAAATGAGACTTAATAGAAGTGAAAGCCTTGGAGACCTCTTCCGACCACAATTTGGGATTTGCTCCCTTTTTGGTGAGGGCTACCAAGGGAGCTACCAAGGTAGAGAAATGCGGAATGAACTGGCGATAGTAATTAATGAACCCCATAAAGCGCTGCACCGCTTTAAGAGAGTGGGGTTCCTGCCAGTCCATCACAGCCTGTAGTTTGGCCGGATCCATAGCCAATCCCTGGGTTGAGATGGTATAACCAAGGAAAGGTAAAGACTCCAGCTCAAACATACATTTCTCTAACTTAGCATAAAGGGAATTAGCCCGTAAGAGGTCGAAGACTCTGCAGACATCTCTCCGGTGGGAGTCAATATCTGGAGAGAAGATGAGTATATCATCCAGATAGACTACGACCGAGGTGGAGAGCATATCCCGGAAGATGTCATTGACAAAGTCTTGGAAAACGGCTGGGGCATTACAGAGCCCAAAGGGCATCACCAGATATTCGTAATGCCCATCCCTGGTATTAAAAGCCGTCTTCCATTCGTCCCCCTCACGGATGCGAATCAGGTTATAAGCACCGCACAGATCTAGTTTAGTGAATACCCTTGCTCCCCGAAGCCTATCGAAGAGCTCAGAAATCAAGGGCAACGGGTACTTGTTTTTAACGGTGATGGCGTTAAGACCCCTGTAATCAATACACGGATGTAATTCTCCATTTTTCTTCTGCACAAAGAAGAATCCCGCCCCTGCCGGTGACACCGACTTCCTAATAAACCCTCTTGCCAGGTTCTCCTGAATATATTGCGACATGGCCTCTGTCTCAGGAAGAGAGAGGGGATAGACCCTTCCCCGAGGAGGTTCTGCGCCAGGCAAGAGGTCGATAGGACAGTCATAGGGGCGATGAGGCGGAAGAGTCTCCGCAGCCTTCAAGGAGAACACGTCTGCATATGACCAGTAGCACTTGGGAAGTGGAGTAAGATCTGCGGGTAACTCAGTAGTGGTAACCTGAACGCAACTCCTGACACATCTGCCTCTACATGCATCACTCCAACCCAGTATCCTATCCGAAGTCCACTCTATATGTGGGGAGTGGAAACGGAGCCAAGGTATACCTAGTAGGATCTCGTCTATTCCCTCGGGAAGGACGAGTAGGGAAATAAGTTCCTGATGGGAAGGAGATACTAACAATGCAAGTGGAACAGTCTGGTGTGTAATTTGTGAGGGCAATGTCGACCCATTCACTACCCAGACAGTCACTGATTTGTCAAGCGCCAACAGAGGTATTGCATGACGGCGAGCAAAGTTAGAGGACATGAAGTTCCCCTCTGCTCCTGAGTCCACGCAAAGGTCGGCGGTGAAAGTGGAAGTGCCTACAGTGATTGTCCCTTTAAATGACATCTTGGAGGAAAATGCCGCTGTCTCTAGTGAACCTCCTCCCGGGGCCACTAGACGCGATCGCTTCCCCGATCGCTGTGGACATTTGTTGGCATAGTGTCCTGTCTGCTGACAAAGGTTACAGACCACGGATACTCGGACGGTCCGAGACTTAGGTCCTGCATGAGGAACCTCTGTGGCCTTTTGGGGTTCGGACGCCAGATCGGGAGATTCGAGAGGTTTGGCAAAGGTGGGAGCCAACCGAATTCTCTGCCTACACTGGGCCCGCTCCAACCTCCGCTCGTGAAAACGGAGGTCAATGCGGGTAGATATGGAGATAAGCTTCTCCAGTGTGGCGGGAATCTCCCTGGTAGCCAAAGCGTCTTTAACATGGTCAGCCAGACCTCGCCAGTAAACTGGAATAAGAACTTTATCTGACCAGTCTAGCTCTGAGGCCAGATTCCGAAACTGGACGGAAAACTGACTGACCAAAGACGAACCCTGTGCCAATGCCAGCAGTTGAAGTGCTGTATCGTGGGTGACCTGAGGTCCTAAAAAGACCTTTTTAAGAGCCTCCAAGAAACGAGGAGCACTCCGCACCACACGATCGTCGCGTTCCCACAGCGGCGTTGCCCACTCCAACGCTCTGCCCGAGAGTAGAGAGAGTACAAAACCCACTTGTGCCCGATCCGTGGGGAAACGTGCAGCCAGAAGCTCGAGCTGTATAGAGCACTGACTCACGAATCCCCGACATTGCTTGCTGTCACCGGCAAACTTGTCAGGAAGCGGGAGGTGGGATAATGTAGGGGCAGAGGTGGCAGAAGACAAACTGGCTGCAGCCACGCTAGCAGCCTGAACAGCGACTGCGGTAACATCCACAGCTGAGGTTGTGCGCTCAAGAGTCGCCAACCTACCCTCCAGCTGCTGGATGTACTGCGATAGACGCTGGTCATCCGCCATTTTACTAGCCAGTGTCACGCTGTCTAGCAGATATATAAATAAATAATGTCAGTAATCTATCAAGTGGGACAACATTCTATATAACATATAAATAGGTAACATTAACATGTGTATATAGCATAGTATTACCTGACATAATTTCCTGTGGGTCAATACTGAATCCTTTTCACGCTGTCTCAGGCTAGAGGTGGACCGGGGTCTATGCTGACCCTAAACTGGGGTCCTGACTAGTCCCTCTACCTGGAGGTACTGTTATTGGTACAGAGTTCCAGGCCACCAGCATAAACCCTGTCTCCTATAAATCCCTGACCACTGTAATCTAGTCCTTAGAAGGACCCTGATTACCACCATAGGGAATGGACAGGTAAAGGTTAACAAACAGTATAGACAAACGAGACAGACAGGGGATAAAGTAAATACTGTCTTTCATACAACATATAAACACAGAGGGAACACCAAAGGTCTAGGAGATAAACTCTAAGCAAGGAGAGGAGAAACAACAACGGAGCTCTTAGCTTAAGTCTTCTCAGAACCGATCCTATCTGCAGTCTGTATGAATGCTTTCACCGGCATCTAACACACAGACTGGCAGGAATATAAAGGAAGCTAATTAGCACATAATCAAAAGCAGCCAGGCGAGGCTGGACCTAGTCTTAGCAAAGAGCTAGGTAAAATTAACTCCCTCACTACCAAACACAAAGTAACAGCAACTCAGCTGCGAGAAGTCAGAATGTGCAATCGCGACGATCCTCGTGGCGATGCACCCATGTCAGTATCCCCCCTTCTACGAGGGGCCTCCGGACCCTCAGGGCCAGGTCTGCCCGGGTAAGTTGTGTGGAAGGTCCGAACCAATCGATCTGCGTTAACCTCCGACGCAGGGACCCACGTCCTCTCCTCAGGACCATACCCCTTCCAATGAACCAGGTACTGAAGGGACCGACGATTCAGACGTGAGTCAATGATCTTCAACACCTGAAACTCCAAGCTACCATTGACCACCACCGGAGGAGGAGGCAGAGGCGACGGTATAACTGGCGCCACGTACCTTTTAAGCAACGATTTGTGGAACACATTGTGGATTTTAAACATAGGAGGGAGGTCCAGACGAAATGCCACAGGATTAACTATAGAACTGATCCTGTATGGACCGATGAACCTGGGACCCAGTTTCCAGGAGGGAACCTTGAGTTTTAAATTCTTGGTAGACAACCATACCAGATCGTTCACACTTAGGTCCGGACCAGACACTCTCCTCCTATCAGACCTCCGCTTGAAACGGTTCCCCATAGCACTCAGACCATTCAGCACTCCTCTCCAAACTGAAGCAAGTGACGACGAGAATCGTTCCTCTTCAGGAACCCCAGATGGACGGGTTTGTGGGGTCTTAGAGCGAGCACAAACTCCACAGGACGCGACAAAAGTTATTACCTCTTTATTTAAGTTAGGCCACCAAAATCGGCGAGAAAGGAGATCCACAGTTGCTTTACTCCCTGGATGTCCTACTAAAGCAGAACTATGATGTGCCTCGATAACTTTTTGTCTTAACTGATTAGGAACAAACAGTTTCCCTGGAGGTCCTACAGGGGCGTCCCCCTGAGCCTCCAACACCTCCTCCTCAAGCTCAGAGCACACAGCCGACACCACCACTCCTTCCTGAAGGATAGGAACCGGGTCATCCGTCTTTCCGGCCCCTGGGAAACTACGAGATAAGGCATCAGGAAGCAATTTTATTGAGCAGTCATACGTGCGATGAGGAGGTAACTTTTGACACCCCTCCTCTGAGAACATCTCCCCAAAGTCCTCCAGAAAAGGAGGCAAAGTCCTAGGCACGACCGCACCGATGACCGTGTTCATGCAGTTATTCTTGCAAAATTCACCCCACTGGCTTATCTTTCTGGATTGCCAATCAATCACTGGGTTATGTTTAGCCAACCAGGGAAGTCCCAACACAATAGGAGTAGGAAGACCCTCCAACACATAACAAGACAACTGTTCTTTATGTATTGCCCCTACTCGAAGGTCTATGTTATGAACAGCTTGTACAAAGCTACCTTGACCGAGAGGTCTGGCGTCAATAGAAAGTATAGGGATCGGTTTGGCCAATACACTCAGTTGCATACCTTGCACCTGGGCAAACAGAGCGTCCACCATATTAGCCCCAGACCCACTATCAAGAAGAACAGAAATCCTCTCAACTCTCGCACCAACCACCACCTCCGCAGGCACGAGAAATTGAGACGGACCTGGGGACGAAATACCTACTCCCAGGTTGTCGTCCACCACACAACCTGGGATTAACAGTTTTTCGGTGACTTTTTTGGTCAATGAGGCACGGGAGGGACACCCCCCAACAAAATGTCCCTCTCTCCCGCAGAAGAAACACCTTCTTGTCTTGCGGCGCACCGCCGATTCCCTCCTACAAAATGATGTCCCACCCAACTGCATAGGTTCCTCAGAACAGACCAGGGGAACCTCCATATAAGGGACTTTAGTAGTGGGTGGAGTAATAACAGGGGGCGGAGTTACCTCGCACCTCCCCCGAAGCCGTCTATCAATGCGAATAGCAAGGGCCATAGCAGCCTCCAGTGACGGAGGAGAATCATACTGAGCCAAAACATCTTTTAATTTGTCAGATAACCCTTGACAAAACTGGCTCCTAAGAGCTGGATCATTCCACTGAGTATCTGTGGCCCATCTACGGAACTCAGAAGAAAATTCCTCCGCCGGACGATCTCCCTGCTGTATCTTACGTAACTTCGTTTCAGCAAGGGAGACCCGATCCGGGTCATCATATACCAAACCCAGGGCAGTAAAAAATCGATCTACTGACTGGAGAGCCGGGGAGCCCGGAGGAAGAGAGAACGCCCAGGATTGAGGGTCCCCTTGTAAGAGCGAGATGACAATTCCCACCCTCTGCTCTTCACTCCCCGATGACCGAGGCCGCAGCCGAAAGTACAATTTACATGCCTCCTGGAAGGTAAAAAATTTGTCCCGCCCACCAGTGAACCTGTCCGGGAGAGCAACCTTAAGTTCAGATCTGGGTTGCTCCGGGGGGGACAAAACCTTGGACTTAATGTCCGTAAGCTCCATGGACAAACTCTGCAACTGCAGGGCAAGCTGGGCTACTGGATCCATGGTAGCTGGGGAGAATCTTTAGTATGGCCGGTGAAAATGTCACGCTGTCTAGCAGATATATAAATAAATAATGTCAGTAATCTATCAAGTGGGACAACATTCTATATAACATATAAATAGGTAACATTAACATGTGTATATAGCATAGTATTACCTGACATAATTTCCTGTGGGTCAATACTGAATCCTTTTCACGCTGTCTCAGGCTAGAGGTGGACCGGGGTCTATGCTGACCCTAAACTGGGGTCCTGACTAGTCCCTCTACCTGGAGGTACTGTTAATGGTACAGAGGTCCAGGCCACCAGCGTAAACCCTGTCTCCTATAAATCCCTGACCACTGTAATCTAGTCCTTAGAAGGACCCTGATTACCACCATAGGGAATGGACAGGTAAAGGTTAACAAACAGTATAGACAAACGAGACAGACAGGGATAAAGTAAATACTGTCTTTCATACAACATATAAACACAGAGGGAACACCAAAGGTCTAGGAGATAAACTATAAGCAAGGAGAGGAGAAACAACAAAGGAGCTCTTAGCTTAAGTCTTCTCAGAACCGATCCTATCTGCAGTCTGTATGAATGCTTTCACCGGCATCTAACACACAGACTGGCAGGAATATAAAGGAAGCTAATTAGCACATAATCAAAAGCAGCCGGGCGAGGCTGGACCTAGTCTTAGCAAAGAGCTAGGTAAAATTAACTCCCTCACTACCAAACACAAAGTAACAGCAACTCAGCTGCGAGAAGTCAGAATGTGCAATCGCGACGATCCTCGTGGCGATGCACCCATGAGAGCCAGACCCTGGCGCTAATATTATGTTAAGGGTCTGCGGAACGCACCAAATATATAATGTAGAGAGGTGCGTTCACAGCCCGGGGTCCACCGTGCAAGCGGAGCCTGCTGCTGGTAAAAATGGCGCGAGAAGCAAACTCTGTTATCCCGCAGAGTCGCTAACATAAACGCCGTAATGCGCTGTGGCAATAAGTGCGAACTCTGTTAATCCATAGAGCCGCAAGAAAGAGAGCCGCAGCGCTATATGGCGATGTGTGCGCACTCACTAGACACAACTGAGTCGCAAAGAAAACACGCTAGGGCACTGTCTAGCGTAGAAAGCGAACCCTGTTACGTCACAGGGCCGCTGAGAAAAAGCACTGTGTCCTGTCAGGCTCTCAGGTACACAGTTAAGTGCTAAGCGTACATAAAGCATGATCATGTGCTAATGTCCTCGCGCGAGTAACCCGCAATCTATGGCGTCTGAACGCCAGACCCTGAATACGGCAATCAAAACTCCTCACCGGTTATGCCGGTAATCTAGGGCATCTAGGACACCGACCCTGACCAGCTACCATACCAAATTCCTCACCGATTAAGTGGGTATTCTAGTGGCTTATTTCAGCCGGGTCCCTAACCACACATACGCATGATCACACTGGCGCATAGCATACAATGGTTGATATTAGCGCATGGCGGCCCAGCCATGCTACCCTTTTATAGCAACAGCTACAGGACCTGCCAGAAACCAGGACCAATGAAACTTGTTCCAGAACATCAGTAATCGCAGGGCCTTCCTGGCGGACCAATAGGAGCCGCTGCAGTACCTGAGCATGTGACCCCTGATCTCCAATGAGAGATCTCACTCTGGGCATGCTCAGAAGGGAAAACGCAGGACTTTGTCCCAAAGACGTCTGCTCCAACACTGGCTATAATAGCAGATCCAGGAAAGGCAGCAGCAAGTCACTGCACAGTAGTGGAGTGGGCAAGACGCTTGGACCGACGTCTCTGCTGAGCAGGCTCCACTGCGGCTGGAGATGAATGGGAGACTGCAGCGGGACTGGTTCAAGACTCCCCTTGTGCAGCAGCGGGAACTCGAACCCTAACAGCTTCATCCTAAATGCCACTGGATAGATCACTTTTAGGACCTCATAGGGACCAATGAATTTTGAGTCTAACTTTGCCAATGGTACCTGAAGTTTAATGTTTCTGGATGATAGCCAGACCCTATCGCCCACCTTAAAAACAGGAACCGCTGAACGTCTTCTATCAGCTTTCCGTTTTTGCAAACTTAAGCAACCCCAATATTCATTTCAACCTCTTTCTAAACATCCCCAAGCTTCTATATAGCAATCTGTAACCTCGGACACTCAGAACTTATCCTGAAAAACTCACTAAAATGGGGATGAAAACCATAATTACAGAAAAATGGTGAAGTTCCAGTGGATTGATTAACCCAACTATTAAAGGCGAACTCTGCAAGAGGTAGAAACGAGGACCAGTACTCCTACTGAGCCACAACAAAACACCTCATATTTTGCTCCAAAAATTGATGATTGACTTGTCCACTCCATCTGACCATTGGCTTCAGGGTGGTAAGCAGAAGAAAAAAACAAGTCAATCCCAAGTTTCATGCAAAAAGCTCTCCAGAACCTCGAGACAAATTGCACCCGCCTATCTGAAGCAATCTCAGATTAAAGGCACAGTACTCCCACAGATATGGGTTGCAGAGTACACACATCAGCTTTTAGCAAAGTACTCCCTCATACATTGCTTGCAGAGCACACACTATGGCTTTTTTGCAGAGTTCGCAGTCAGAATCTGTCCCTCACTCCAGCAGCGTTCTATCCTACATTAATGAGAACAGAATGGTGGACGCACTCATGATCCGGTCTTTATACAGGCTGGGTCACGTGCTGCGCCTGCCAATCACAGCCATGCTAATACTTGGCATGGCTGCGCTAGCTCCGGAAGTGCCAGCAGTCTAAAAGCTTGTTGATTGGTTGTGTTGCAGCCTTTCAACAAGCTTTATTAAACTGGTCAACCCGAACAGAAAAATGGACATACATTGAAAAGTCTGTGTTCGGGGTTCGGAAACGGACACTGGGTGTCCGTAGTTTTGGCAGAGAATTTTCCCTCAAGTTTAAAAGTCTCATCATCTTGGCATGCTTGACATGTCACTCTCCGCAAGAAGAAACGTTACCCCTTGGATCCCAGTCAAATGCCTCTCACCCAGCCAAACCAGATATCACACTTTGCACTAATGAGGGACGGTACTCTGAAACACAGTGTTTGCAAATTGAGATTCTGGTTTTGGCTTTTATCCTAAGTGATGTGACAAGGCTCGTTAAAGGGTAGATATTCACTTTTAGGATTGCTACTTCCTATAGGTGGCAAAAAAAAAAAAAAACACTAAACTGAAGTAGACTTGAATGGCATGCATGATGTAAAGGCATGTTCACACTGGCCATAAAAGCAAACAAAACCAAAGGAAAAAACAATGTGTGCATATATCCTAATGAAAATAAATAAGTAAAAAAGCAAGTGCATTGAATAATTAACATAGGGTACTTAGTAAACACTGTTTTGATCAAAAAAGTATAAAACTGTCCCACCACGGCAAGATGTACCCATTTGGGACAGTAACTACACTATCTAACGGTAAAACCTAACTAGTGTGAATAGTGGCAGAGAGTCTCCAGATCACAAACGGACACCAAGCTTAAGAGGGACTGTATATGAACTACACAGCTCAGTAGAAAGGAGGCCACATCCTATTTGTACTGAACACAAAAATACTAGAGATGGCCAGTGTGAACATGGCCAGTGTGAACATGCCTTTACATCATGCATGTCATTCAAGTCTACTTCAGTTCAGTGTTTTTGTTCACACAGTTTAGTGTTTTATTCATACTAGGTAGGTTTTACCATTTGATAGTGTAGTTACTGTCCCAAATGGGTACACCTTGCCGTGGTGGGACAGCTTTACACTTTTTTGATCAAAACAGTGTTTACTAAGTACCCTATGTTAATTATTTAATGCACTTGCTATTTAACTTATTTATTTTTATTAGGGTATATGCACACATTGTTTTTTCCTTTGGTTTTGTTTCCTATAGGTGGCACTAGAGTCCTAGTCCTCTTCCTCTCTGAAGAGACAATTTGCATATTTCCCAGAGGAGAATTGAGGCTTAAAAGTCTTCTCATCTTGGCATGCTTGACATGTCACTCTCCGCAAGGAGAAACGTTACTCCTTGCATCCCGGTCAGAATCCAAATCAGGTGAGAAAATTAAAATTTCATGAAGGTAAATAACAACAAATCTCCTAATGCAATCAGAAAAGACATAAAGATTTGAAATAGTGCTGGTGCTTTAATTAACCGAAAAGGCATGACAAGATTTTTGAACAGACCCTTCTATGTTAAAACTGATATTTTACACTCAACATCCTTCCCGATGCATATTAAATTGTAGGACCCCTCTAAGATAAAGTTTAGAAAGTCATTTAGCCTTAGTAAGCTGATTATAAAGGCCGGGGATCATTGGAAATGGGTAAGTATTCTTAACCATGATCTTGTTCAGTTCCTGGAAATCGAGGCAAGGATGGAGGCCACCATCTTTTTTTACAAAGAAGTATCCAGCAGCCAAACGGGAGGAGGAAGGATGGATATGACCCTTCCGTAAACTTTCATTCCCATTTTCTCATGGTGGTACGTTCAGGCCCATATAATTTATGCAGGCAAGCTTTAGGTAATTTAGCACCAGGGACAAGATCAATAGCACAGTCAAATGAATGATGGGGAGGCAATAATTCCACCTCTTTTTATGAGAACACATCTTCAAAGTCTTTCAGGTACCCCGGTAGACACTCTAGACTTGCAAAGCACACTTAGAGCTTAGACATTTCTTGGAACACTTGGTTCCCCATTTAACATATTTTCTCTGACACCATGCCTCTCGCAAATTCTGCAGTTCATCTGTATGGCCTCCGTTATGGCCTCTGCCAAAGAACAAGGGACATCATGCAGAATCAGAGTGTCCTTAAGAGATTCAGACAGACCTCTGTGAAATTGGCAACTAAGGGCCGCATCATTTCCCTGAACCTTAGTGGACCACTGTCAGATTTCAGTATAGTAATTCTCAGCAGGTACAGCTCCCCTGTGCCAGGTTCAAGATTCTAGCCTCGGCGTCCTGGATTCTGTCTGGTTCATCATAGGTAACCCCTAAGGCATCAAAAAAGCCGTCAACTGAAAACTGTTCTGGGGCTTCTGGGGACAAAGAAAATGCCCAAGTTTGGGGGCCCCCTTGTAATAGGAACATAACTGTTCCCACTCGCTGGGACTCATCACCTGAAGACCGGGGTTGTAGGGTAAAGAGTTGCCTGCAACTTTCCCTGAACACTCTAAACTATTTTCTCTCCCCTGAAAATGTATCGGGAAGGGTCACTACTGATTTGGGTTAGACCAACTGAATGTCATAAGGAGAAGACATTCTCTGCTAGCAGTGAAAAGCTAAAAAAAGTTTTCATAATTATCTGACCCTGCAACTCGATCTGTGATGAGGCTGAGTCACTACTCATGGGCAAGTCATGAGAAATGGTAATTCAGAGGTCCAAGGTTAGATACCAGGAGGGTTTGTAGTACAGAGGGGTATGTCAAAGGTGTGGTCAGGAAACAGTCCGGAATCAAATGCCAGAAAGGTTTGTCAAAACCAGGGAGTACAACAAAACGAACAGAGACCAAGCCAGATATCTGAAGTCAGAGAGCGTCAAAAGAAGAAGGAATAAACCACAAGAATTGTAACAACAGATCCAAGGTCCAAAACAAGATCAGAACTCAGACACAGGGCTAAGCACACACACCTACTTAAAAGCAGGCTGCAGACTAGACCTTATTGAGCAGCAGGGCTGTCAATCAAAATGCTCACAGCTCAGCATGCCCCAGGATTAGATTGGATGACTGAAGTGTCACTCACGAAACAGACAACAAGCACACTCCAGATTCCATAGGGCGGCTGAGCTGTCACTCACAGCAGTCCCAGGTCACAGTTAGTTATGAGACTGTGACATGAGGCAGTGAAATTCAAACATCAAACCCTATTTTTCTCTAAAATTGAAGATTGAAGAGGCTCAAATACACTTTAGAGGGTCATCTTGTCTTATGAAAATAGGCGTAACCGTTACATTTTCCCCTCTGCTTGTTATTTTTTGGGTCCATTTCTATCCTTTCTGTAAGAGATAAATGTTGATAGTAATAAATTTCTGCATCCCATCTGTCTGGAGACAAGCATGGATCACTCTTCATTCATCTAACCACCAAGTCAGTATTAAAAAGAACCTGTCACATTGTAAAATGCTATTTACCTGCAGATAAAGTGTGAATGTGCAGGTAAATATCATTGCAATACTTCTTGGTCACCTGTTTTGAAAGTGCGGCAACCAAGAGAAAAGGAACTTAGTTCCTCCAGGGAGTCACCGACTTTCTTTCACAGAGGCGTGCATGGCATGGTGAGGCTACAGTAATTTCATGCTATACTGTGAGCAGCAGATATAAGCACTCCCAGACACTATGATTGACAGCACACTTTGCACAGATGCGCTGCCGAGCCGACTGTCAATCAAAGTTCTGGGGCGTGTTTATAGCCGCCGCTCACAGTATAAAAAGCCGAGCTGAGAGTGGTGACTATAGACGCTCCATGCATGTCCAATGACTGGAAGTGGGCAACTCTCAGGAGGAAACAAACTCATTTTCTTCCAGTAATGCAGCCAGGAAGCATTGTAAAGTTATTTACCTGCAGATTAACCCTATAGCTGCTGGTAAATAGTGTTTTTCAAGTTAACAGGTTCCCTTTAAAAAATATACAATTAAAGATAGATAGTTTTTACTTCTTGCACAGGACTGGTCTAGAGATTCCCGTCACCAGAAAACGGCCTTGTGGCAAGTTCTGAGACTTGACGCAATCGCCAGAATAATAAAATAGCCTTTTAATGAAATAAAGATTAGTTTGCTGTTGCCATCTGTATTGCATGGCACGCTTCCATTATTATGCCGCAGTAAACCTCTTTTGATTTAATCCAAACGTAATTTCCAGTTTCTTATTATCTCACTACAGATCCTTTATGGTTTCTCCCGGCGTACGGTAGAGTGGGAATACGAGGATGGAGTGTTTACTACACAGCCTTGGAAAGCTAACTATATTTTATAGAAAATAATTTTGTTAGGCAAGGCTGCAGCCGCGAAAATGTGTAACACACAGAACAACAAAAGTGTAAGCCGAGTTAATGTCACATTTCTTGTTCTTTATTGAAATATTCACCATCTGTTTCCCAGTTTGGCGACAAAAATCTGTAATGGCAGCAAACAGTATCACCGGTAATTTGTTTTCTGATTTGAGTCATATTCTGGAATTATAATCAGTATATCAATTTCACTTGTAGCCTAATAACAGTGATACTGCATCTGCCATGCTGTTTGTAAAAATACATTAATCTATATTTTTTTTCTACTTACTATCTAAGGATTTAATTGACAACCATAAAGGAAAGTGCTTTGCAGTTTATAATTCTGTCTAATTGCATCTGCTAAAAGCTATAGAAATGCAGCACTTCATAACTCCTTGTCTAATATACATCAACGATTTGTATGAAATATCAAGGGCATGCTATCTGTGCAAGACATAGTAAACAGAATATACTGTGTTTTGACAGGGATTGATAAAAACATACCTTTAGGATACATCAAAATATGGCCCTCCCCATCTTATCTCCCTCTGTTCTATGAATAGTGTACGTTTGTGCTAAAGCTTCACTGTAAATCTTTATGAAATCATGCCAGGGTGGGGATTACTTATTATGAAGAAGGAGAATATCAGTGAATACCAATATGATTACTGTTTTTTTTTAAAGATTATGTAGTTTTGGGGAATTCCAAGATTAGATCAATGCTGCCACCTACAGGCATCTTGCATGTGCTCATGTCTAAAAACATCTCATTTAAATGCATTTTAGAGTCCAAAACAGATAAACTTTGCATTAACATATTCCTCAGAGATCGCAGGTTAGATGAAGCAATAAAACAGGGCCAGCGACTTAAGTACATAAGTACAATAGAAATGTGTAAATTAGGCTGCACCTTTATCTTTACCACCACAGATACAAAGTGCCCTGTGATCAAAGACATTTGGGAGAAATGAGTTTTCACATCCACCACTTAGTAGTTCTCTAAAAGACAAAAAAATGCTTATTTGTACATTATTATAGTACCTCTTGGTTCTTGCATTCAGATGCTAATCTATGCAGACATAACTTTACATTTCTTCCCACTTAAAAATCTGAAAATTATAGACTTTTATGTTGACCTAGCTTTAAGGGAAAATACAGGTGCATCTCACAAAATTAGAATATCATCAAGTTAATTTATTTCAGTTCTTCAATGCAAAAAGTGAAACTCATATATTATATAGAGTCATTACAGACAGAGCGATCTATTTAAGTGTTTATTTCTGTTAATGTTGATGATTATGGCTTACAGCCAATGAAAACCCAAAAGTCATTATCTCAGTAAATTACAATACTTTATAACACCAGCTTGAAAAAATGATTTTAAAATCCAAAATTTTGGCATACTGAAATGTATATTCAGTAAATGCACTCATTACTTGGTCGGGGCTCCTTTTGCATCAGTTACTGCATCAATGCAGCGTGACATAGAGGCGATCAACCTGTGGCACTGCTGAGGTCTTATGGAAGCCCAGGTTGCTTTGATTGCAGCCTTCAGCTCGTCTACATTGTTGGGTCTGGTGCCTCTCATCTTCCTCTTTACAATACTCCATAGATTCTCTATGTGGTTATGGTCAGATAAGTTTGCTGGTCAATCAAGCACAGTGATACTGTTGTTTTTAAACCAGGATTTGGTTCTTTTGGCAGTGTGGACAGGTGCCAAGTCCTGCTGGAGAATTAAATTTCCATCTCCAAAAAGCTTGTCGGCAGAGGGAAGCATGAAGTGCTCTAAAATTTCCTGGTAGACGGCTGCGCTCACTTTGGTCTTAATAAAACACAGTGGACCTACACCAGTAGATGACATGGCTCCCGAAACCATCATTGATTGTGGATACTTCACACTAGACCTCAAGCTGCTTGGATACTTGAGCCCTGACCAAGTATTGAGTGCATTTACTGAACATACATTTCAGTAGGCCAACATTTTGGATTTTAATATCATTTTTCAAACTGGTGTTATAAAGTATTCTAATTTACTGAGATAATGACTTTTGGGTTTTCATTGGCTGTAAGCCATAATCATCAACATTAACAGAAATAAACACTTGAAATAGATCACTCTGTTTGTAATGACTCTATCTAATATATGAGTTTCACTTTTTGCATTGAAGAAATTAAATAAATTAACTTTTTGATGATATTCTAATTTTGTGAAATGCACCTGTGTTATCAGGCTGGTTTTTGCTATGTAATATAAGAACACCATGATATAGGTGAAGAGACCCAGATTACAGTGATATGTCACTTTGCACTGTGTTTTTCTATTTCAATAAAGTCAGTGTTTTGTCAACAGATTATCTCTACAGGACAAGCTGTCTCATGTCTCCTAGTCTCACCACTCCCCTAGCACTGATTAGCAGCTCTGTGACTATAGAATGTACACAGAAAGTTGTGGTATGGGTGGGGTTACAAACAGCTCAGCATTAAGGATAAGCGAGCATTAAACTGCTCGGATGCTCATTACTTGAACTGAGCAATTTTGAATGCTCGAATGCTCGTTTCGAGTGATGAGTATAATGGGAGTCAATGGGAAATCCAAGAATTTTTCCGTCAGACCTACAAGGAGGTCTGGGGCAGTGAAAATGTTGAAAAGGATGGAAAACATGTTGAATGAAAGGATAACAGCATGGGGAACACCCCTGGAAGCATCTCTGATTCCCAGTTCGCTGCTGAGAACAATGGCGTCACAATTTTAGTTTAAAGACTGACAATAAAACATTTAAAATCGACGAGAAATTGGACTTTACAGGAAGAAAATGTTAAGAAACATTATTTCCTGTATAATGACTTCTATATAATCCAAAGTATAAAAGAGATTTAAAAAATAAGAATTTAAGTAATCCAAAATTGGAAATTTCAGTGTAATTTATGAAGGAAAGAAGAACTGCCAAATATTTTATGGAAAAGGAACACACATACACCCTGTACTAGACGTAAAGGAGGGCCTCATACACATTATATTCAAATTGTCATGTAGTGGTACTCCTAGACTCATAAAGGCTATGCACTAAGTGCAAAGGTTGCCAACAATTACAAGCAGGGTCATCCATACACCCTTGAAGGCACCAACTATAGTACCTCATTCAATCAATGTGAACAAAGTGTAGTTGTGATACTCTCACACTCGTAAAAGCTCTGCAGACAGTGCAAAGCCTGTCAAAATTACAAGCAGGGTCATTCATACACCTTTCAATGCACCAACTGTAGTGTCTCACTCAAATATTGTGAACAAGTGTAGTTGTGGTATGCCCACACTTGGAAACGGTCTACACTAATAATAATAATAATAATTTTATTTCTATAGCGCCAACATATTCCGCAGCACTTTACATTTTAGAGAGGACTTGTACAGACAATAGATATTACAGTATAACAATAAGCACATAGATCAAAACAGATACCAAGAGGATTGAGGGCCCTGCTCACAAGCTTACAATCTATGAGGAAAAGGGTAGACATGGAAGGTAGATGGTAACAATTGCTTTCGTTGTTCGAACCAGCCAAAGTGTAAGAATCGGGTGTTCGTGTAATGCTGCATGAATCGGTTATCAGCTTAAGTATGTAACAATACAGACACAGAGGGCTACTAAATGCATTAAGCATGTGAGAACATGATGCGAGGAACCTGGCTATGGCAAAAGATTTTGAATGGGCAACACAGGGACAGTTAGGTTAATGGATGGTAGGCCAGTCTGAACAAATGCGTTTTTAGGGCACGCTTAAAACTGTGGGGATTGGGGATTAATCGTATTAACCTGGGTTGTGCATTCCAAAGAATTGGTGCAGCACGTGAAAAGTCTTGGAGATGGGAGTGGGAGGTTCTGATTATTGAGGAGGTTAACCTCAGGTCATCGGCAGAAAGGAAGGCATGGGTAGGTGGTAGACTGAGACGAGGGAGGAGATGTAGGGTGTGCTGAAACATGGAGTGCTTTGTGGGTGAGGGTAATAAGTTTGTACTGTATTATGGAATGGATGGGTAACCAGTGTAATGACTGGCACAAAGTAGAGGCATCGGTGTAACGATTGGTGAGGAATATGATCATGGCTGCAGCATTCAAGACAGATTGGAGCGGGGAGAGTTTGGTGAGAGGGAGACCGATTAGTAGAGAGTTACAATAGTCTAGGTGAGAATGAATAAGAGAAACAGTAGGAATTTTTGCAGAGTCAAAAGTAAGAAATGTTTTTGAGGTGCAGATAATAAGAGCGAGCCAGTGATCTGATGTGGGGGATGGATGAAAGCTCGGAATAAAGTATGACCCCATGACAGTGGACAAGCTGCAGGAGAGTAATGGTAGAACCACACACGGAAATGGCAATGTTGGGCATAGGTACATTAGTGGAGGGAGGAAACACAAGGAGAACAGTTTTTGACAGGTTCAGTTTTAGATAGAGGGAGGACATGATGCTAGAGACAGCAGTAAGACAATCACCAGTGTTTCTAAAAAGACAGGCGTGATATCAGGAGAAGAAGTGTATAATTGGATGTCATCAGCATAGAGATGGTACTGGAAACCAAATCTACTGATTGTTTGACCAATAGGGGCAGTATACAAAGAGAAGAGAAGAGGCCCTAGAACCAATCCTTGAGGAACCCCAACAGTAAGGGGAAAATGAGAGGAGGAGGAGCCAGTAGAAGATACAGTGAAGGAGAGATAGGAGGAGAACCAGGAGAGAACGGTGTCCTTGAGGCCGATGGAGCAGAGCATAGTGAGAAGGAGCTGATGATCCACAGTGTCAAATGCTGCAGAGAGATTCAAAAGAATTAGTATGGAGTAATGACCATTAGATTTAGCTGTTAGTAGATCATTAGAGACTTTAGTGAGGGCAGTTTCAGTAGAGTATAAAGAGCAGAAACCTGTAGAGGGTCGAGAAGAGAGTTATCTGAGAGATAGCAGATAAGACTGGAGTGGACCAGGCGTTCCAGGAGTTTAGGGATGAAGGGAAGATTAGAGACAGGTCTATAGTTAGCCGCACAGTTTTGGTCAAGGGATGTATTTTAAGTAATAGATGTATGATGGCATGCTTAAATGAGGAGAGAAAGATACCAGAAGAGAGAGAGAGGTTGAATATTCTTGTTAGGTGAGTGGTGACAGCGGGGGAAAGGGACTAGAGGAGATGTGACGGAATGGCGCCACTGGTGCAAGTGGTCGGGCAAGACGATGCAAGGAGCTGATTACTTCTTCTTCTTTGACTGGTTCAAAATGAGAGAGTGAGCTAGATGCAGTGGGAGAGGGAGGACAATGCATGGTATGAGGGGTTTGGGAGTTAATTTCCTGTCGCATATGGGCAATTTTTTCTTTGAAATAATTGGCCAGATCGTCAGCACGGAGATCCATGGTTGGAGCCTGCACTCTTGGGTTGAGTAGGGAATGAAAAGTGTGAAAGAGACGTTTCGGGTTATTGGATAGTGAGGTGATGAGGGTGTTGAAATAGGTTTGTTTGGAGAGGTGAAGAGCAGTGTTGTATGTTTTAAGCATAAACTTATAATGGATGAAATCTTCGGGTAGATTGGATTTTCTCCACAGACTTTCGGCGCACCTGGAGCACCGCTGCAGGAAACGTGTTTGCAGCGTGAGCCACGGTAGTCGCCGTCTGTGCCATATTGTTCTATGTATAGGTGGTGCAGTTTCATCCAGGGCACTTTGCAGTGTTTCATAATAATGCTTCAGTGCAGAATCAGGACATGAGAGGGAGGAGATAGAGGCCAATGATGACTGGAAGTTCTTCATAAGTTTCTGGGTGTTAATGGCCTGTATGTTTCTATAAGTGTGGAACGTAGGGTTGACCTGAGCGAGATGGCAGTTTTTGATAGAGAATGAAAGAAGGTTATGGTCAGAGAGCGGGAGAGGGGGTTTGTGAAATCATACACTGAGCAAAGCCATGAGAAGACCAAGTTGAGGGAGTTTCCATCTTCATGAGTTGGAGAGTTAGCTGCAAAAGTCTGAAAGAGGAGGTTAGAGATAAAAGGTGGGTAGCAGATGTGGAGAGTGGAAGAGCAATGGGGATGTTGAAATCACCCATGATGAGGTGGGGATGTCACAGAAGAGCAAGTGTGGAAGCCAGGTGGCAAAGTGATCCAGGCACTGATGGGTGGGGCCCGAGGACACCGCCACTCGCATGAAAAAGGGGATGTAGAGCCTGACAGCATGGACCTTAAAAGAATGGAAGACAAGTGAGAGTACTTGAGGGATCACCTGAAAGGTACATTTGGGTGATAGGAGCAGACCAACGCCTCCACCTGCTCTGTTGTCCGATCTTGGGGTATAAGAGAAGTGAGGTCCACCATATGAGAAAGCAGCAGCTGTGGTGTCTGACTGCTGGATTCAAGTTTCAGTAAGAGCCAAGAGGGTAAGAGAATTAGAAAGGAAGAAGTCATTGATGAAGGAGAGCATATTACACACTGAGCGAGAATTCCAAAGGGCACAATTAAAAGAGACAGAAGGCATGCAGGGAATATTAATAAGATTAGAGGGGTTTCTGAGTGTAGCAGTTGGAGGGTTTGTCTTGCTATAACATGAGGGGCCGGGGTAATATAGATGGAGTGTAAAGAGTTAGTGCAAGAACAGTGGATGTGAGTGAATGCAGCAGTCAGAATACAGATTATCCAAATGCATATGGCACATATTTGTTGTAGTCCAAATGTACTGTTATTAGGTTTGTTTAAATGTCTTACCTGTCTCCTGCCCTGTCTAACTGCCATATTTAACTGCCAAGCAATTTGATGAAATGTACTTAGATTAAATGTACATAAATGCTACCCCTGCATCAATGCTTCCCCAGGCTAGGTCTCAATATAAAGGAAGTTAGCTCTAAGATCTCACTATTTTACCTTGCTAGCAATCAATCAACTAAGTTAAGACAGCAGGAGGCCATAAATGAACTAACAAATAAACAACTATGCAGACCTACATGGATCATAAACCACTTTGAAAAAGTTGCATGACCTTACAGCATAAAGGGACAAGCAGAGTAAGTTTAAATGCCTAAATACCATTACATATGCTTGCAAATATGAATAGGAATGACTGGACACATGCAGGATCAGTGTAGAAGTTCAATGAGGATCAGTGAACTAAGTGCAAAGCCTGCCAAAGCACCAACTGTAGTATCTCATTAAAATATTGTTAACAAAGTGTAGTTGTGGTATGCCCACCTTCATAAATGGTCTACACTATGTGCAAAGCCTGACAAAACTTGGAAACAAGGTCATCCATATACCCCTTAAGGCACTAATAATAATAATAATCTTTATTTATATAGCGCCATCATATTCCGCAGCGCTTTACAGTTTAACAGTTTCAAAACACAAGTCATAGGTAACAACGTTAACAATACAATAATTAAAGCAAAATAAGACGACCCTGCTCGTGAGAGCTTACAATCTACAATGAGGTGGGGAGATACAAAGTACAGGTGTGTATATACAATGGTGCATTTACAATGATGGTCCAGCCATCTTGAGGGAGTGAGGGATGGATGGAGATAGTGAATGGGCTACACACACACACACACTTACACAGAGAATGACTTTGATTAGTGAATGTGATAGGCCGCTCTGAACAAATGTGTTTTGAGGGAGCGCCTGAAACCATGTAAATTGTGGATAGTCCTAATTTCTTGGGGTAGAGCATTCCAGAGGATTGGCGCAGCGCGGGAGAAGTCTTGGAGTCGGGAGTGGGAGGTACGGATTAGTGCAGAGGTTAGTTGAAAGTCGTTTGCAGAGCGCAGCAGTCGGTTAGGCCGATAGATAGAAATGAGGGAGATATCTCATGTAATATCTCATTACATACTGAGAAAAAAGCAATAAACTGTACCTATGTTACTTCCACACTCATAAAAGCTCTGCAGACAGTGCAAATCCTGCCAAAAGTTACAAACAGGGTCCTCCATACACCCTTCAAGGCTCCAACTGTAGTATCTCATTCAAATATTGTGAGCAAAGTGGTCAGAGTCGTTCATAGCAGCGCCGTATCCCATTCTCAAGTAACGACCGGTATACTGGTCATTACACGACGTCAAGCGGGGTCCTAATCATTGCCACGGTAACACGATGTTGTCATGACAACATCTAGGTCACCAGAACTACAAAAGTTGCTTGATCATGCTTGTAGCATGACCAGCAACTTATCCTGCTGCATCCCAATGCTATAGAAACAACCAGCCTGCAAAAAATGAAAGTCACATAGTGGGACAAAGTAAAAAGGTTTTAAAAAGTTAAAAAGAAGTTAATTTTTTTAAAAAATATTAAAAAACATTAAAAAATAATAATAAAAAAAATCTAAACATATTGTACCCATGAATGAATATTTATATATATAAAAACGAAATTAAAAAGTACATTAGTTATCGTCACCTCAGGAAAGACCTGACCTATAAAACTGTCCCACTAGTTAACTCTTTTAGTAAACACCATAAAACAAAATACAAAACAAGACAAAAAACAATGCGTAATTATCATACCACAAAAAGTGGAATAAAACACGATGAAAAAGACAAATATAAATAAAAATGGTGCCTCTGAAAACGTCATCTTTTCCCGCCAAAAGCTAGCCATCAAACAGCACCATAAGCGGAAAAATGAAAAAGTTATAGCTCTCAGAATAAAGGGATGCAAAAATAATTATTTTGTCTTTAAAATAGTTATTATTTTGTAAAAGCGCCAAAACATAAAAAAGATATAACTGTGTATCGCTATGAACTTGCTGATCCACGAATAAAGCTGCCTTATTAATTTTACCACAAGTGGAACGACATAAACCTCCCCCCGTGAAAAAATATTCCTGAATTGCTGGTTTTTGTTAATTCTGACTCCCAAAAATCGGAATAGAAAGCAATCAAAAAATGTCATGTGTCTGAAAATGGTACCAACAAAAACGCCAGCTCGTCCAGCAAAAAACAAGCCCTCATGACCCTGTGGGCTGAAATATGGAAAAATAATGACTCTCAAAACATGGAGATTCAAAATCTCGTTTTTGCAACAAAAGCGACTTTTAGTGTGTGACAGCAGCCAAACATACAAAAAATATATAAATCTGGTATCGCTATAATTGCACCGACCCAAAGAATAAAGTCATCTAATCACTTATACCGCAGGAGGAATAACTTAAAAAATATTTAAAACCAATTCTTCACCTGCTGTTTTGCTCATTCTACCTCCCAAAGATCACAGTAAGGCTCAGCAAACATTTACCTTGCGCTCTACACTGACTGCTTACATTGGGGTTTCCGTGTAAATCTGTGAAATATGTGATTAAGGTGGAACCCCAAGAGGAAGATTCCTTATAATGAGGAAGATGGAGGCATTGTGGACACCATAGGACTAGTGATGAGCGAGTATGCTTGTTGCTCGGGTTTTCCCGAGTATGCTTGGGTGGTCTCCGAGTATTTGGAAGTGCTCGGATATTTAGTTTATGTCCTGCAGCTACATGATTTGCGACTGCTAGACAGCCTGAATACATGTAGGGATTCCCTAACAAACAGGCAATCCTCACATGTATTCTGGTTGTCTAATAGCCGCAAATCATGCAGCTACGGTGACAGAAACTAAATCTCCGAGCACTTCCAAATGCTTGGAGACTACCCGAGCAATGAGCAAACTTGCTCATCACTGCATAGGACCTGTGATATGGCGGTGTCCATCTTTTTAAGATTGCATAAAAATGCACTCGGACACAGATTTGTGTACTTCTGAAAAGAAGGACACTTCTGAACAGAGTCCAGACGGAGTCCAGAATAACTCTGCTGCCTCATTATAATGAATGGATCCCTTGGGGGGTTAATCTGAATCAAGTCACTTGGAGATTTAGATGGAAACCCCAGAGTAAGTGCTCAGCGTAGCTCGCCAGATAAATGTGATCCCAAATATTATGTAAAATGTTCCCAATAAAAACATAAAAGCAAGTCCCCACTCCGTTATGTCATCTGTTAATGGAAATATAGGGGGTTTCCAAGTTACTGGTAACACAAAGGCTCTGGAAAAGCTAAATGGCTCCTTTCTCCTCAAAAGAAATTCAGCAAATTGTGTGCTCCCAAATCCAAATGCCCCCCTCACTTCTAAGCCCCAAAGTGTATCTAAACAACATTTAGACATTTAGCATTTCGAAAAAGCGATGAGAACCCGCTTACCTTATAGGTGCATGTCTCCAGAAGCATGTGCTGGGCAGAGCGTACTGGTCTCTACAGTGTACTGATCACTATAAGGTACCGGTCACTACAGTGTACTGATCACTACAATGGCAGTTTGCAATTTTCACTCGGCCACATTCATTGCTGCTTTTTTCTGGAAAACACCCTGTGAGGTTCTTTGTCTCTGTTGACATGTTCCTTGAAACTCAGTTTTTCGTCGGCCATTTTGCTTTCTGTCTTTCTGCAGCTCTTGCCCTCAGTTAATATGGAGTTTCTAGTTTTCATGTTCCCGCCCTGATTCTTCCCTCTTGCTTCTTAAGCAGCCTCAGCTGAACAATCAGTGCTCCTGAATCAAGCCTCAGTCAGTCTGTGACCTGACTCCTGGAAGCCTTGGACTTGTACTCCAGCTATTCCCTACTGAGGAACCTTGGAACACTTTTGGACTCTGGAAACCTGCTGTTTGGTGAATCCATGTTTGCAGAGGAATTACGGTACAGAGAAGAGATCCTGAACCTGCTTTGGAGATTTATTGTAGTGCTTGAAGTTACTCTGGCCTGCTGTGTCTCCTGTCGCTGTTCCTGCAAACTGTGTGAACTTTTCAGCATGCTTGTATGAAGTAATACAAGTCATTTCATTTCAACCTATGTCTCCTGTGTTTCCTCGCACCCAAGCACAAGACGCTATAGGAACTGTACACTATACTTGACAAGATTCAGGAGCCAATGTTTAGTGTCTGCTGGGTCTGGGAAAGCCGTGTCTGCTGTGACTGTGGATATCAGATGTCCGTTTAATACCTTATGTGATGACAGTGGTTGTGACTTCTCACAACCATTCCAGCACTTCTGCCTTAAAAGATCTGGAAGATGGAGGCCCGCATAAAGGAACTTTGCGGAGTGACTGATACAATCCTTTCAGATGTACAGACTTTAAAAACCCGTTTTGCAAGCATACAGGACCTCACTAATCATAATTTGCAAGTGTTTGGACAGACTACCCAGGAATTGCGAGCCAGGATTGAGGCTCTAGAGGAACGAGCCCAGGCTCCTGCCATAACCCCGAGTTCTGGGATCCCCAAATTACCTCCTTTTCGTTTTGGCGGTGAACGTGAGAAATTCAGGGGATTTATTAATCAATGCAATTTATTTTTCTCTGCACATGCTTCACAATTTCCCACTGAACGATCCAAAGTGCTTACTATAATCATGTTGCTTACCAATAAGGCTTTGATGTGGGCAAACCCTCTGATTGAGACTGAGGATGATTGTTTGAATCACCTTGATGATTTTATTTCAGCCATGGGGCAGGTGTTTGATGACCCCAATCGAGGTGCAACAGCTGAAGCAGCCATGTTAACTTTGCGCCAAGGTAAGCGTTCAGTAGCCGAATATGCCCTGGATTTCAGGAGATGGGCTCTTGATACCACTTGGGACACTTCCGCTAAAAAATCTATTTTTCGGAAAGGGTTGTCTCCACTGATTAAGGATGAACTTGCTCGTGCCGACCCTCCCACTGCGTTAGGTGACTTTATTAACTATTGTATCCGTATTGATGCTCGTCTGACTGAACGCAGACAAGAGAGATGGTTCGAAAATAATCGCACTAACCTTTTACTACCTCCCTCCTCAGCTAAGGAACCTTTGAGTAGGATCACAAGGGAACCAGAACCTGAACCCATGCAGGTGGACTCTTTACAAAGACGGGTTAGTGATGCACGCAAAGAACATCGTATAAAGGAAAATCTATGTTTCTACTGTGGTAAGTCAGGGCACTTCATTATAAACTGCCCCAGCCGTTCTCGTAAGACTACTGCAGCAGTCATTCACTGTGAGTGTTGCGAGAGGAGCTCTGTTATGTCCGAGCCTCAGGCTCCAGAGAGATCTGCTGCAAGAGATCTTGATTTCTCGGACTTAAACTCTGTTAGTTCTGGGGACGATGACGGTATAAACGCTGCAATTTTTCAAGTTTCCTCAGCGGTGTCCCAGCTGAGTTGTAAAAGGAACAATTCTCATTGATTCCTTTCCATCAAACTCTGGGTTGACTCAGTCTGGGTGTCTAGCTCTGCTATGATCGACTCAGGAGCAAGTGGAAATTTCATGGATATCTCCTTTGCTCTGAAACAGGGGATACGTTCAGTGAAGAAGGCTACTCCAGTACAGATGGAGACTGTGGATGGCTCTCTACTGACTTCTGGACCAGTGGATCAAGAAACAGAGCCTTTGAGGGTCCTTATGGGTAAAGATCATCAGGAGAAAATGTCTTTTTTGCTTATCTCTTCTCCCCACTTTCCCATTATTCTAAGGCTACCATGGCTGCAGGCGCAGAATCCTACGATTAACTGGGAGACCAAGGAATTACACTTTCCGGAGAAACAGATGAGTCAAGGAGTTTCAGCTTGCTCTGTTCCTAAAGGAACCATGTCAGTCCCTGAACTACCAGCTGTATACCAGGACTATGTGGATTTATGTGACAAGAAGAACGCTGATCAGCTTCCTCCTCACCGTCCATATGATTGTCCAATTGAATTATTGCCTGGAGCCGAGATACCTTTTGGTAAGATCTACCCCCTAGCGGGGCCCGAGCTAAAAGCTTTGAAGGATTATATAGACGAAAATTTAGCCAAGGGCTTCATACGCCCCTCTTCATCTCCCGCAGGTGCACCCATCTTCTTTGTGAAGAAGAAAGGTGGATCTCTGAGACCCTGCATAGACTATAGGGAACTCAATAAGGTTACTATTAGAAACCGTTATCCATTGCCTTTAATCCCTGAGTTGTTGGAGAGAGTGTGGCATGCCAAAATTTTCTCTAAATTGGATCTCCGTGGGGCCTATAACTTGGTCCGTATTAGACCTGGGGATGAATGGAAGACTGCTTTCAGGTCACGCTATGGACACTTTGAATATCTAGTTATGCCTTTTGGTCTGAGTACCGCCCCAGCCACTTTCCAACACTTCGTGAATGATATCTTCAGAGATCTCCTAGATACATTTGTGGTGATTTATCTGGATGATATTCTAATTTTTTCTAACTCCACAGAGGAACATCATGGACATGTGAGAATGGTCTTAGAACGCCTAAGACAAAACCATCTCTACATCAAACTTGAAAAGTGTGAATTCCATAGGACCAAAATTCAATTTCTGGGGTATGTACTATCTACGCAAGGGATTAGTATGGATGGAAGCAAGACCCAAGCCATCAAGGATTGGCCAATTCCTAGAAATGTGAAGGAGGTGCAGCGTTTCATCGGGTTTGCCAACTTCTATAGACGTTTCATTAAGAATTTTTCTGAGGTAGTGTCACCTATCACCCAACTTACCCGGAAACAGTCTAGGTTCTCCTGGACCCCGCAAGCTCAGGAAGCATTTTCCTGTTTAAAGGATAAATTTACCACCGCACCTATCTTAGTACATCCCAACCCGAACTTGCCTTCATAATAGAGGTGGATGCTTCAGACTGTGCCGTTGGAGCTATACTCTCTCAGAGAACAGGTGAGAAGAATGTCTTGCATCCCTGTGCCTTCTTTTCCCAGCAGTTGTCTTCGGCTGAGAGGAACTACGATGTGGGCAATAGAGAATTGTTGGCCATTATTGCCGCCTTCAAGGAATGGAGACACCTTCTTCAGGGAGCTGCACAGCAAATAGTCGTCCTGACAGACCATCGTAACCTTGAATTTATCAGGTCGGCTAAGTGCCTGACTCCTCGCCAGGCTCGCTGGAATCTTTTCCTAAACCAATTTAATTTTGTCATTTCTTATAGACCAGGATCGCGCAATGGAAAGGCTGATGCACTCTCTAGGATTCATTCAGCAGAGACACGTCCACTTACTCCTCCTAAGACTATTCTTCCTGACTCTAGATTCCTGGGAGTGATTCATAATCAAGACCTACTTAAGGACATCAAGGAAGCATACCTTGCAGATTCTTTGTTGGCTCAACCCCAAGGGACGTAAGTCTTGTCTTTAAGAATGGTGTGTGGATTCAGGGACAACGTCTGTATATACCTGAAACAGTCAGATTGAGAGTATTGCAACTCATCCACGATTCCAAGATAGCCGGGCATAGGGGAATTCTAAAGACACAAGAATTTCTTTCTCGTTTCTTTTGGTGGCCCACTTACAGGAAAGATGTCTTAAACTATGTCACTTCATGTGAAGTCTGTGCAAGATGCAAAACACCTCGCTCCTCACCAACTGGTCTGTTGCAACCTCTTCCCACCCCGTCCCGCCCGTGGGGATCCATTTCTATGGACTTCATTGTGGAGTTACCAACCTCTCAAGGGAAGAACACCATTCTAGTGGTGGTTGACCGTCTAACAAAGGCAGCTCATTTTATCCCTTGTGTCGGCTTACCCACTGCAAAACAAACATCAGACTTGATGATTAAGAATGTGTTTCGCTTACATGGAGTACCGGATGAGGTCATTTCGGATCGAGGGGTGCAATTCACTTCAAGGTTTTGGCAAAATTTCTGTGCAGCATTGGACATTAAAGTAAACCTTTCTTCTGCTTTTCATCCCCAGACTAATGGACAGACAGAACGAACCAATCAGACCCTGGAGCAGTATCTCCGCTGTTTTATCTGCCACCTACAGGATGATTGGGTGGATCTACTTCCACTGGCTGAGTTCTCTTATAACAACTCTCAGAGCGCCTCCACTAAGCAGTCTCCTTTTTACTCCAATCTAGGTTATCATCCTAACATTCTTCCTCGATTTCCCATAGATACGCCCTTGCCGGCAGTGGCTGAAAGAATCACTTCTTTACAAAAGAATATGGATCTTCTAAAGGAAAATCTAGAATTGGCTCAGGAAAGGTACAAGAAAGCAGCAGATAAATTTCGTAAACCTGCACCAGCTTTCAAGGTAGGAGATTTGGTCTGGCTGTCAACCAGAAATCTTAAATTAAAGATTCCATCGTCTAAATTGGGACATAAGTACATTGGACCTTATAAGATCAATAAGATTATAAGTGCTGTTGCTTGTCGTCTTCAACTGCCCAGAACTATGAGAATCCACCCTGTCTTTCATGTATCCCTACTAAAGGCTGCAACACCCAATACGTTTCCTGGACGTTCTTCTCCTTGCCCTGACCCAGTGATGGTCGATGGTCAGGAAGAATTTATGGTGGAAAGGATTCTAGATTCCAGGTTGTACAGAAATCAGTTGCAATATTTGATTAAATGGCAGGGCTACCCAGTGGAGGACAACTCATGGGAACCAGTCAATAATGTAAATGCTCCTCGCCTGCTCCGCCAATTTCATCAGAGGTACCCTGACAAGCCTGGTCTGAGGTCATCCGGAGGTTGTCCCTAAGGGGGGAGTAATGTAAGGTTCTTTGTCTCTGTTGACATGTTCCTTGAAACTCAGTTTTTCGTCGGCCATCTTGCTTTCTGTCTTTCTGCAGCTCTTGCCCTCAGTTAATATGGAGTTTCTAGTTTTCATGTTCCCGCCCTGATTCTTCCCTCTTGCTTCTTAAGCAGCCTCAGCTGAACAATCAGTGCTCCTGAATCAAGCCTCAGTCAGTCTGTGACCTGACTCCTGGAAGCCTTGGACTTGTACTCCAGCTATTCCCTACTGAGGAACCTTGGAACACTTTTGGACTCTGGAAACCTGCTGTTTGGTGAATCCATGTTTGCAGAGGAATTACGGTACAGAGAAGAGATCCTGAACCTGCTTTGGAGATTTATTGTAGTGCTTGAAGTTACTCTGGCCTGCTGTGTCTCCTGTCGCTGTTCCTGCAAACTGTGTGAACTTTTCAGCATGCTTGTATGAAGTAATACAAGTCATTTCATTTCAACCTATGTCTCCTGTGTTTCCTCGCACCCAAGCACAAGACGCTATAGGAACTGTACACTATACTTGACACACCCATGGAGTCAAAATTGTCACCACAACTGTACATAAATTAGCAAAGGAGTATAATTTCCAAAATGGGGTCACTTGAGGGGGAAATTTGCTCTTCTAGCGATTAGGAGTTCTGTATATGGAGTCTGCAAATTATTCTAGGAAAATCTGCGCAAAGGAAGAAATTAGCGCTCAGTCCCTCCATAGTCTCAGCGCTCAGCAATTAGCGCTCAGTCCCTCCAATTAGCGCTCAGTCCCTCCAATTAGCACTCAGTCCCTCCATTGTCTCTCCATATGGCTAAGTAGTACTGTACACTCAGGAAAAAATGGACCTCAGTTTATTGTAAAAAAAAATTTATTAGCCCTTTGAAAAATTGAAAACTTTGGGCTAAAGAAACATTTTAGTGGTAAAATTGTAATTTATTCTTTCTTTTCTTCACCGCTCAGTGGTATAAAATTCTATGAGGCCCAAGTGGTGTCAATATGATCACTGCACCCATAAATGAATTCATTGGGGAGTGTAGTTTGTAAACTGAGTTCACATATGCGGGATTTCTATTGTTCTAGCACGTCATGGGCTCTGCCAATGTGACCTAGCACCCTCAAATTCCAGCAAAATCTGAATATGGCCCCTCTTCGCTTCTAAGCTTTACACTGTGCCTCAAAAGTAATATTCCTTCACATATGAGAAATTAGCGTAATCAGGAGAATTTGCACAACAAATTGTTTGATGCAATTTCTCCTGTTACCCTTGAGAAAATAAAAAAATTGGTTCTAAAATAACATTTTTGCAGGGAAAATATTTTCACAGCTCAATACTACAGTCATGGCCAAAAGTTTTGAGAATGACACAAATATTAATTTTTACAAAGTCTACTGCTTCAACTTTTTCTAATGGCAATTTGCATATACTCCAGAATGTTATAGTGATCAGCTTAACAGCAATTACTTGCAAAGTCAATATTTGGCTAGAAAATGAACTTTATCCCCCAAAACACATTTCAACATCATTGCAGCCCTGCCTTAAAAGGACCAGCTAACCTCTTTTCAGTGATTGCTCCATTAACACAGGTGTGGGTGTTGATGAGGACATGGCTGGAGATCAATCTGTCATGATTAAGTAAGAATGACACACTGGACACTTTAAAAGGAGGCTGGTGCTTGCCATCATTGTTTCTCTTCTGTTAACCATGGTTATCTCTAAAGAAACACGTGCAGTCATCATTGCAATGCACAAAAATGACCTAACAGGGAAGAGTATCGCAGCTAGAAAGATTGCACCTCAGTCAACAATCTATCGCATCATCAAGAACTTCAAGGAGAGAGGTTCCATTGTTGCCAAAAAGGCTTCAGGGCGCCCAAGTAAGACCATCAAGCGCCAGGACCGTCTCTTAAAAGTGTTTCAGCTGCGGGATCCGGCTACCAGCAGTGCAGAGCTTGCTCAGGAATGGCAGCAGGCAGGTGTGAGTGCATCTGCACGCACTGTGAGGCGGAGACTCTTGGAGCAAGGCCTGGTCTCAAGGAGGGCAGCAAAGAAGCCACTTCTCTCCAGAAAAAACATCATGGACAGACTGATATTCTGCAAAAGGTACAGGCAGTGGACTGCTGAGGACTGGGGTAAAGTTATTTTCTCTGATGAATCCCCTTTTCGATTGTTTGGGACATCAGGAAAATGCCTCATTCGAAGAAGACAAGGTGAGCGCTACCACCAGTCTTGTCTCATGCCAACTGTTAAGCATCCTGAAACCATTCATGTGTGGGGTTGCTTCTCAGCCAAGGGAATCAGCTCTCTCACAGTCTTGCCTAAAAACACAGCCATGAATAAAGAATGGTACCAGAATGTCCTCCAAGAGCAACTTCTCCCAACCCTCCAAGAGCAGTTTGGCGATCAACAATGCCTTTTCCAGCATGATGGAGCACCTTGCCATAAAGCAAAGGTGATAACTAAATGGCTCAGGGAACAAAACATAGAGATTTTTGGGTCCATGGCCTGGAAATTCCCCAGATCTTAATTCCATTGAGAACTTGTGGTCAATCATCAAGAGACGGGTGGACAAACAAAAACCTAAAAATTCTGACAAAATGAAAGCATTGATTGTGCAAGAATGGACTGCTACCAGTCAGGATTTGGTCCAGAAGTTGATTGAGAGCATGCTAGGGAGAATTGCAGAGGTCCTGAAGAAGAAGGGTCAACACTGCAAATATTGACTTGCTGCATTAACTCATTCTAACTGTCAATATAAGCTTTTGTTACTCATATGTTTGCAATTATTATATTTCTGTCTGTGATAAAAACATCTGTCAAACACACATAAAAACCAGAGGGCAGCAGATCATGTGAAAATATAATATTTGTGTCATTCTCAAAACTTTTGGCCATGACTGTACACTGTGTGCAGAATTATTAGGCAAGTTGTATTTGAGAGGATTCTTTTTATTAGTGAACAACAACTATGTTCTCAATCAACCCAAAAGACTCATAAATATCAAAGCTTAATATTTTTGGAAGTTGGAGAGGGCTTTTTTTAGATTTGGCTATCTTAGGAGGATATCTGTTTGTGCAGGTAACTATTACTGTGCAGAATTATTAGGCCACTTACCTATATACTCATGTATAAGCCGACCCGTGTATAAGCCGACCCCCTAATTTTGCCACAAAAAACTGGGAAAACTTATTGACTCGTGTATAAGCCTAGGGTGAAAAATGATTATGCCCCCATATGATGCTCCACAGATTATGCCCAATATGCTCCACAGATTATGCCCCTATATACTTCAGATTATGCCCCTATATGCTCCAGATTATGCCCAATATGCTTCAGAGATTATGCCCCATATGCTCCAGATTATGCCCCCATATATTCCACAGATTATGCCCCCGTATGATCCACAGATTATGCCCCCATATGCTCCAGATTATGCCCCCATATATTCCACAGATTATGCCCCATATGCTCCAGATTATGCCCCATATGTTCCACAGCTTATGCCCCCATATGTTCCACAGCTTATGCCCCCATATTATGCCCCCATATGTTCCACAGCTTATGCCCCCATATTCTCCATATTATGCCCCCATATGCTCCAGATTATGCCCCCATATGTTCCACAGCTTATGCCCCATATGCTCCAGATTATGCCCATATGTTCCACAGCTTATGCCCCCATATGCTCCATATTATGCCCTCATATGCTCCATATTATGCCTCCATATGCTCCATATTATGCCCCATATGTTCCAGATTATGCCCCATATGCTGCTGCAAGAAAAAAAAAAATGACATACTCACCTCTCGTCACTGGGGGACAGGTGCCGGTGTCACAGATCGCTCTGGACCCCGGCACCTGAGATATTTACCTGTCCTCTCTGCACCGCAGCGCTGCGTCCTCTTCCTGGTACTCGGCAGTGAATGATCAGGCAGGGGGCGCGGCGCTCACTAACGACGTCATCGCGCCCTCTGCCTGATCATTTACAGCCAGGACAGAGGGAGCAGCGCGCAACGGTGGCACGGGGACAGGTAAATATAGCATATACTCACCCCTCCGCCGCGCGTCCCTGCAGCCTCTCCTCTTCTCCCGGCGCTCTCCACAGCGTTTCCTTCCTACAGCGGTCACATGGTACCGCTCATTAAAGTCATGAATATGTGCATATTCATGACTTTAATGAGCGGTGCCATGTGACCGCTGCAGGAAGGAGCCGGAGATCGTGGGAGAAGCAGGGGGGCTGCAGAGACCGCGCCGGCGGAGAGGTGAGTATAATCCGACACCCCCGCTCCCCCTCCCCGCCGACCCCCCGTATATGACCGCGTATAAGCCGAGAGGGGGACTTTCATCCCTAAAAAATGGGCTGAAAATCTCGGCTTATACACGAGTATATACGGTAATAAAAAACAAATATATACCCATCTCATATGTTTATTTTCACCAGGTAAACCAATATAACAACACAAAATTTAGAAATAAACATTTCTGACATTCAAAAACAACAAAAAAAAGTCAGTGAACAATACAGCCACCTTTCTTTATGATGACACTCAAAAGCCTTCCATCCATTGATTCTGTCAGTTGCTTGATCTGTTTACGATCAACATCTCATGCAACAGCCACCACAGCCTCCCAGACACTGTTCCCAGAGGTGGACTGTTTTCCCTCCCTGTAAATCTCACATTTTATGAGGGACCACAGGTTCTCTATGGGGTTCAGATCAGGTGAACAAAAAGGCCATGTCATTCTTTTTTCATCTATTAGACCTTTACTGGCCAGCCACGCTGTGGAGTATTTGAATGCATGTGATGGAGCATTGTCCTGCATGAAAATCATGTTTTTCTTGAATGATACAGACTTCTTCCTGTACCACTGCTTGAAGAAGGTGTCTTACAGAAACTGACAGTAGGTCTGGGAGTTGAGCTTCACTCCATCCTCAACCTGAAAAGGTCCCACAAGTTCATCTTTGATGATACCAGCCCATACCAGTACCCCACTTCCACCTTGCTGGCGTCTGAGTCGGAGTGGAGCTCTCTGTCCTTTACTGATCCAGCCTCGGGTCCATCCATCTGGCCCATTAAGAGTCACTCTCATTTCATCAGTCCATAAAACCTTAAAAAATCAGTCTTAACATATTTCTTGGCCCAGTCTTGACGTTTTATCTTATGTTTCTTGTTCAAAGGTGGTCGTTTTTCAGCCTTCCTTACATTGGCCATGTCCCTGAGTATGGCACACCTTGTGCTTTTTGATACTCCAGTAATGTTGCAGCTCTGAAATATGCCAAAACTGGTGGCAAATGGCATCTTGGCAGCTTCACGCTTGAATTTCCTCAATTCATGGGCAGTTATTTTGCGCCTTTTTTATCAACACGCTTCTTGCGACCCTGTTGGCTATTTGCCATGATATGTTTGATTGTTCGGTGATCACACTTCAAAAGTTTGGCAATTTCAAGACTGCTGCATCCCTCTGCAAGACATCTCACAATTTTGGACTTTTCAGAGTCCATCAAATCTCTCTTCTGACCCATTTTGCCAAAGGAAAGGAAGTTGCCTAATTGTTAAGCACACCTTATATAGGGTGTAGATGTCATTACACCACACCCCTCCTCATTACAGAGATGCAAATCACCTGATTTACATAATTGGCAGTTGGCTTTCAAGCCTATACAGCTTGGAGTAGGACAACATGTACAAAAAGGATGATGTGATCAAAATACTAATTTGCCTAAAAATTCTGCACACAGTGTATAAACTTCTGTGAAGCACCTGGGAGGTTCAAGGTGCTCACACATCTAAATACATTCCTTGAGGGGTCTAGTTTAAAAATAGGGTCACTTGTGGGGGTTTCCACCATTTAGGAGCAACAGGGACTCTCCAAACGGGACATGGCATCTGCTAATGATTCCCGGAAATTTTACATTCAAAAAGTCATATGACACTCCTTCCCTTCAGAGCCCTACTGTGCGCCCAAACATTAGTTTTCTCCCTCATATCGGGTATTGTCATACTTAGGAGAAATGAAACAACAACAAATTGTATGGTGCAGTTTCTCTTATTACCCTTACGAAAATGCAAAATTTGAGGCTAAAATACCATTTTTGTGGGGAAAACGTGATTTTTTTATTTTTACGGCTCAACTTTATAAATTTCTGTGAAGTACCTGGGGGTTTCAAGCTGCTCATCACACATCTAAATACATTCCTTGAGGGGTCTACTTACCAAAATCACTTGTGGGGGGTTTACACTGTTTAGGCACATCAGGGTCTCTCCAAACGGGACATGGCATCCTCTATTGATTCCTGGAAATTTTACATTCAAAAAGTCATATAACACTACTTCCCTTCTGAACCCTACCGTGCGCCAAAACAGTAGTTTTCTCCCTCATATGGGGTCTTAGCGTACTCAGGAGATATTGCACTACAAATTGTATGGTGAAATTTCTTCTGTTACCCTTATGAAAATGCAAAATTTGGCACTAAAAACATATATGTGGGGAAAATGTGATTTTTTTTATTTTCACGGCTCAACGTTCTAAACATCTGTGAAATACCTGAGGGTTCAATGTGCTCACCATACATCTAGATCAGTTCCCTGAGGTATCTAGTTTCCAAAATGGTGTCAGTTGCAGGGTATTTTTACAGTTTAGGCACATGAGAGGCTTTTCAAACTCGACATGGAGTCGGCTAAATGTTCCAGAAAGTTTTGCATTCAAAAAGTCGTATGGCACTCCTTTCTTTCCGAGCTTTGCCGTGCGCCCAAACAGTGATTTTCCCCCACATGTCGGCATGCTCATGAAAAATTGCACAACAAATTTTGGTCCATTTTTCTTGTTACCCTTGTGTAAATAAAAAAATTGGGATCCAAAAGTAATTTGTTTGTGAAAAAAAAGATAAATGTTCATTTTTTTCCACATTACAATAATTCATTTGAAGTACCTGAAGGGTTAATAAACTTCTTGAATGTGGTTTTTGAGCACCTTGAGGGGTGCAGTTTTTAGAATGGTGTCACTTTTTGGTATTTTCTGTCATATAAGCCATTCAAAGTCACTTCATATGTGAGGTGGTCTCTAAAAAAATGGTTTTGTAAATATTGATGGAAAAAGGAGAAATCACTGGTCAACGTTTAACCCTTATAACATCCTAAAAAGAAAATTTTGTTTCAAATATTGTGCTGATGTAAAGTAGACATGTGGGAAATGTTATTTATTAAGTATTTTGTGTAACATATCTCTCTGATTTAAGGACATGAGAATTCAAACTTTGAAAATTGTGAAATTTTCAAACTTTTCGTCAAATTTCCATTTTTTTTTACAAACAAACGTAAGTTATGTAGAAGAAATTTTACCACTGTCATGATGTACCATATGTCATGAAAAATCATTCTCAGAATCAATGGGATCCGTTCAAGTGTTCCAGAGTTATTACCTTATAAAATGACACTGGTAAGAATTGCAATCATTGGCCTGGTCATTAACAAGCAAACCACCTTAGGGGGTAAAGGGGTTAATTTTAATATGGTGAAATATAAATGAAGCTTTAAAGTGTGAGAAGATAATGTAACAACCGAAATATTTTCCCTAGAGCTATTTCCGAATAGCTTTCGCGTTCACCCTACCACCCACATACAGCCCCTTTACTATTCTTCTTACATTTGATGGCATACATGAGATACCTCTTAGTTTGATTTATAGTCAGCAAAGAACATTGTGTTAAATTACCATCCCCTTAACATCTATGATGCTTATGTTTAATTCATCTAAGAAGTGCATGAGACAATGCTTTGGAGAATTCTTTGATAGTATTTTGAAAAGACACATAAATACGGGATCATCTTGCAAATAAGTAACCTACTTTCAACATTGTCAGAAGACAAGCATTACACTCGAATCTTGATCAATCACTAAAGAGACATCTACAACAAAACCGTGCCCTGAAACTTACTGAATAAAGTAAATATGCAGACAAGATACAATCTCGACTAATTCTTTATTAAAATTATATGCAACATAAGTGAAAAGTAGCAATATGAATGAAATTTATAACATTGATGATACAGAAATGGGCAATAATGAGAATACATCATGCAAGATATTAACATACAGGATGAAAAAGTGCATTCATAAGAGAATCTAAGATGCGTTGGCAGATCATTCACATGAGGTAAAATGGGTTTTCTTTAGTTTAGGTGCTATGTCCGTCACATTAAAAATCACTGTATGCTGCAATCATATTAGTGTTAAATCTGACAGGATCTGTAATCTCACAAATGTATTAGTTATTTTATTAGGAGATCAAAATTTTACCTACTGTTTTAAATTTTATTTCATACAGTACAGACCAAAAGTTTGGACACACCTTCTCATTTAAAGATTGTTCTGTATTTTCATAACTATGAAAATTGTACATTCACACTGAAGGCATCAAAACTATGAATTAACACATGTGGAATTACTGTATATACTTAACAAAAAAGTGTGAAACAACGGAAAATATGTCTTATATTCTAGGTTCTTCAAAGTGCCACCTTTTGCTTTGATGACTGCTTTGCACACTGTTGGCATTCTCTTGATGAGCTTCAAGAGGTAGTTACCAGAAATGGTTTTCACTTCCGGTGACTACCTCTTAAAGCTCATCAAGAGAATGCCAACAGTGTGCAAAGCAGTCATCAAAGCAAAAGGTGGCACTTTGAAGAACCTAGAATATAAGACATATTTTCAATTGTTTCACACTTTTTTGTTAAGTATATAATTCCACATATGTTAATTCATAGTTTTGATGCCTTCAGCGTGAATTTACAATTTTCATAGTCATGAAAATACAGAACAATCTTTAAATGAGGTGTGTCCAAACTTTTGGTCTGTACTGTATATCAATCGTAAACGTAAAAATAACCAACTTTGTATTATACCTTATCAGGGAAATCTGCTTCTTTCTCCTCTTTCAAATCTTATGATTTGTTTTCAAAATTCTCAATGCATGAGTAAAATCTGTATCCAGTGAAGACATTTTTTCACATTAGTGAGACAGGAGATGACAGTTGCTGCTGATAAGATTTTATTTAGATGACAGAGGGGAGGAACTCTGTCTCTAGCTCCTCCCTCATTCTCCTATCTCATCCCCTCTAAATAGAGTCTTATCAGTAGTAATTACCATCTCCTATTTCAGTAATATAATATTCTGTCTTCATTGAATGCAGATTTTACCTGGGAATTGAATTTTTTTAAAATGAAAGAACAGTCCCGGAAAAGAAAGAAGCAGATTTCTCTCATAAGATATATTACAGAGTTTCTTAATTTTGTGCATACTATGAAATTGATTTGATTTATAAAATGAAAATTAAAGCAATGCTTACTCTTTAAGATCACAAAGTGGCCAAAATTTTTAGTACTCCTATATACTACAACAAGATCTTGAATTAATTATAAAAGCCAACTTCAGGTGTATAATTTTTCTTTTGCCAGATCAGTTTTGAGGTTTGTTCATATTGAGGGTTTTTTTTAGGAGTATTTGGAGCAGAGAATGAGTGGAAGCTCTCCAAATCCCATGAGGGTACCCACCGTGGGGCAGGGGGGCAGGTGCCCCCCCTAGAAGCAGGGGCACACAATGAAAGAGAGCAGAGAGAGCAGCACAATGCCGGCTCCCTCTGCCACAGATTGCAGTGCCTGTCTGTGTGCTCAGCTCACAGTGCACGGAGCTGCTGTCTCATCAGAGGAGCTCCTTCCTTCCTTTCTTCCTGGCCGCAGCAGCTGTAGTTTCACTTTCTGCCCTGCAGGCTCTGGTTGTCTCAGCCACACTGGGTCCTAGTGCCCTCTGTGTGCAGACACTGGACACTTCCTGCTCCTGCCTCAGCCACTGCCTGCAAGCTTCATGGTAAGAGGGGATGGAATTTATTAAATTCATTCTGCTCAGGCATGTCATGGTCACTGTGGGGGAATGTGAGAGTATGGGGGTATTGTGGGGAGGGGTACAGGGCACTGGGGGTGAATGTAAGAGGATGGGTGTTGTGAATGGACTTGAAATGAGTTCTGAGCAGAGGCTCCCTCTGGTGGTTACAAGCGGTACTGGACTGTCCAGTGAAGATTGTGAGGAGTGGGAATCAGGTGTTACTGACTGGTCTTATATAAGGGAGTCGCCTTCCCATCAGGGTTGCCGGTGATCAATTGTTCTAGTCTCAATCCTTGAGTCCTGTTTCCTTTGTAGCCTGCTGTGTCGTGTCTGCATCTCCTGCTAACAGATAAGACATTTTCTTCTTTTTGTTTTTGTGCTTGATTTTTGCATTTTGTCCTGGACTTCTGTGGGGGCTTCAGGGTCCCCTCCGGGGGCTTTTGCCCTCTCAGTTTGGTCCAGCCACTGATGTTTGTACTTTTGCTTTTTCCAGTTTTTTCAGTGGCTGCTGTTTTGATTTTGTTACACCATAGAACTAATTTAGGTGGTAGAGGTCGTGTGATCTCAGGTGATTTTGAAATTAGTAGAGTTGGTGCTTTTCAGGGTTTTTTTGGGATTGCAGTAAGTGCCCTTCCTATCCTTTCCTATTTAGGTAGTTTGGGCCCCAACGTTTGCTCGTACTATTTTCTGTCTGTGTCAGTATTTCTTCTTGCCTAACCGCCATTACATGTTTGGGGGCTTTCTATGTTCTTTGGGGATCTGCTCCGGGGCAGATAGCTTTCCTCTTTCTATCTTTAGGTGTAGTTAGTTTCTCAGGCTGTGACGAGGCGTCTAGGACCAACGTAGGAACGCTCCAAGGCTGCCTCTAGTTGTGGTGGTTAGTCAGGGTACTGCAATCTCATAGATTCCAACTGCTCTGGTGTATTGCCTTTTTTACCTGCACTCCTCAGCTACCGAAACATAACAGATGGGGTATTGTGGGGCTAGGGCACTGGGGGGGTTAATGTGAGAGGATGGGGGTATTGTGGGGGAGGGGTACAGGGCACTGGGGTGAATGTAAGAGGATGAGGGTATTGTGGGGCTAGGGCACTGGGGGGTTAATGTGAGAGGATGGGGGTATTGTGGGGGTGGGGTACAGGGCACTGGGGTGAATGTAAGAGTATGGGGTATTGTGGGGCTAGGGCACTGGGGGTTTAATATGAGAGGATGGGGTATTGTGGGGCTAGGGCACTGGGGGTTAATGTGAGAGGATGGGGGTATTGTGGGGGCTGAAGTGGGGGAGGGGCAACAGGGCACAGAGAGTGAATGTGAGAGGATGGGGTATTGTGGGGGCTAGGGCACTGAGGGGTTAATGTGAGAGGATGGGGGTATTGTGGGGGAGGGTACAGGGCACTGGGGTGAATGTAAGAGGATGGGGGTATTGTGGGGGCTAGGGCACTGGGGGGTTAATGTGAGAGGATGGGGTATTGTGGGGACTAAGGCACTGGGAGGGTTAATGTGAGAGGATGGGGGTATTGTGGGGCTGAAGTGGGGAGGGGCAACAGAGAGTGAATGTGAGAGGATGGGGTACTGTGGGGGAGGGGATACAGGGCACTGGTTGGTGAATGTGAGAGGATGGGGATATTGTGGGGGCTGGCGCACAGGGGTTGATGTGAGAGGATGGGTATTGTGAGGGAGGGTAGACAGGTCACTGGGGTTGAATGTAAGAGGATGGGGGTATTGTGGGGCTAGGGCACTGGGGGTTTACTGTGAGAGGATGGGGGTATTGTGGGGGCTGAAGTGGGGAGGGGAAACAGAGCACTGAGGGGTGCATGTGAGAGGATGGGGGTATTGTGGGGTCAGTGGGACAGAACACTAAGGGGTGCATGTGAGACAATGGGCTGTTGGGGTGTGGGTGGGGGACAGGGGAGGTAGGGGGCTTTTTTTTACTTGTGAGCTCCTTAATACTTTAATAATAGATTAATATTTCAGTATTATTATAACAAGGGCATAGACAGACGGCCGTATAACTCATGTGAGGATCGCACTGCAATCCTCGGACTTGCTGGTACCGCTCCTGACATGAGCGCGACTGCCATGTATAATATATGGTATATACAGCTTAGTGTCGCATACACTGCTGTATTATACAATATACAACAGTTCTAATGCTCCATACCTAATATGCAGGATAATGTACAGTGTATATGATGTAACGTGTATAAGATGCGACATTGGCTTGCCCCCCCCTAGTTTTGATCCTGGGTACGCCCATGCCAAATCCTACTCAAAAAATTCCAAGCCCCTTAAAAGCTTAGAGTTTCCACTCAGTGACAATGTGCACAAGTAATTTTGCTGAGGTTTTTTTTTAGAGGAAACTGATAAGAACCTTCACGTTTTTGAGGCGTTTTCAGATTTGCAGGTGGATTTGAACATACATAGTAACACAAAGCACAGCCAGCTCACCGACAGCCACAGCAGGTGCACAGAACTCCGTCCTGTTTTGACGTGGTAGACAGTACAAAACTTGAAATGCTCCTTAAATAAAATCCAAAATTCTTTATTCAGTTCACATAAACCATGTGAAAACTCCTGAACTGCACTCAGACAGAGAAAGTAAAGCATTGCGTTTCGATCTCTAAGCGATCATTATCAAAGCTAGATTTTAACATACCCTTGAAGAGTTTTGGAAAAGTTTTTTTTTCAAGAAGCTCTTTTTTGCAGTCTTTTAAATGGGTAGTGCTTAATTTAGACCAGAATGCATCAGGATCCTCCTCAAAGAAGTGACATGCACTTTTTTTCACCAGACATTTTCTGCAATCTCTTCAGGTAAATAAGATTCCAAAAAGTCCTAATATGACCAGCAACTTAGATTTCCCCCAGAAATGAATAGGAAGAGTTTTCCAAGCATTTTCGAGGCAATTTTGGACCAGGTCCACTAAAAAAAGTGCTCAAAATCTCTATGTATGCAGCGCCTAAACTAACTTGACTCTAATTTCTTTAAATTACATGATGTGACCTATGTTCTGTTATCTGGTCATACACATTGTTATCTGATTTGTTCCCACAGTTTTAAAATGAAACACAATTCTGTGAACTTCATTGTATTGTATGTCACATTGGTGGATTGTTCATTAACATCAGGAAAGTATTTATATATATTGACCATTTGCCATTAATGCTGTAAAGCAGGGGTCTCAAACTCAATTTACCCGGGGGCCGCTGGAGGTAGAATCTGGGTGAGGCTGGGCCGCATCAGGTTTTCCACAAGAAAAGCTCTTACAAAAACATTCCAATGTTATCAAATGTCCCAATGGGGACAGAGTTGATGATGTATGTATAGTGCTGTGGAGTTAATAGCGCAATATCAATGAATAAATATTATCCTTAATATTATGTTACAATACCAGGATCTTAGGATTTTCTGTTTTGAGGTCAAGAGCTCTCTGATGTGATGTTGCTGCCTGTCTCGCTGTCTTCCTCTTTTGACACTGCAGTGTGGTGGACAAGTAAACATTAACTGGTTAACAGCAAGAAGTCATTCCCCCAGCGCTCATTCTCCCCCAGTGCTCACCCTCCCCAGCGCTCATTTTCCCCAGCGCTCATCCTCCCCAGCGCTCATTCCCCCAGTGCTCATTCCCCCCAGCGCTCATCCTCCCCAGCGCTCATTCCCCCAGCGCTCATCCTCCCCAGTGCTCATCCTCCCAGCGCTCATCCTCCCCCAGCGCTCATTCTCCCCAGAGCTCATCCTCTCCCAGTGCCCATCCTCCCCCAGTGCCCATCCTCCCCCAGCGCTCATCTTCCCCAGCGCTCATCCTCCCCAGCGCTCATACTCCCTCAGTGCTCATCCTCCCCAGCACTCATTCTTCCCCAGCGCTCATTCCCCCAGCGCTCATTCTCCCCAGAGCTCATTCTCCCCAGCGCTCATCCTCCCCCAGCGCTCATCCTCCCCAGCATTCATCCTCCCCAGCGCTCATTCCCCCCCATTGCTTTTTCTCCACCACTCCCATCATTGCTTTTTCCCCATCACTCCCATCATTGCTTTTCCCTCATCACTCCCATCATTGCTTTTCCCCATCACTCCCATCATTGCTTTTCCCTCATCACTCTCATCATTGCTTTTCCCCATTGCTTTTCCCCATTACTCCCATCATTGCTTTTCCCCATTACTGCCATCATTGCTTTTCCCCATTACTTTTCCCCATTACTGACATCATTGCTTTTCCCCATCACTCTCCTACACACACACACATACACCACCTCTCACCTGTCCACACACACACAACACACACACACAAACACCACCTCTCACCTGTCCACACACACACACACACAAACACCACCTCTCACTTGTCCACACACACACACACACACACACCACCTCTCACCTGTCCGCAGCATCACCGCCGGTGCCCGCGCTTCCTCACTCTGACAGAGCAGGCCGCTGAATGATGACGTCATTCAGCGGTGCTGCTCTCTGTGTCAGAGACAGGAAGCACAGGCGGCGGCAGCAGCAAGAGATGAGGTGAGTATGCCCGGCGCCGGCATCTCTCTATGGTACCGCTCATTAAGCTTATGAATATGGGCGGCACGCCTATGAGAGGAGTGGCGTCCATATTCATGACCTTAATGACCGGTACTACCAGTGACTGGGATTTCACATGCGGTGTTTCTCGCATGTGAGATCCCAGCCGAGGGCCGCAAAGTATATACCGAAGGCCCATGAGGTGGGGGGCCACAAACTCGTGTCCCGAGAGCCGCAGTTGGCCCGCGGGCCGCGAGTTTGAGACCCCTGCTGTAAAGTCAATGAATTAATGACATTCCTTTGAAAATTCATTAACTTAAGACTAATATTTAGGCTAGTGATCAATGTGAAGCAATGCATCAGCATGAAAAATTATTTCAAATTGTCCAAAATGTTTAAAATTGACAGGAATATTAATTATTGACCCTTGTAATTAGGACAGTTTACTTTGTGTGTAGCAAAACCTTTTTTAGAGAAGTATTTTATAATGCTGCTATTAGCTACATCTATTCTGCATCAGTGACATATATTTGATTATTCCTTACTTCTGTGAATACAAAAGGCAAGTGGCCCACATTCACATACATAGTATTAGCATTACAAAATTTCAGCTGTCATACTATGCAGAAGGACTAAAAGTCTTCATCATTAGTAGGTTAAAACCTGGTTGACTGGCAGCAGTGTAACAATGGAAGCGAAAGAGTTTCCAAATTCTTTTGACCCATTTATCAGTGTCCTTTGTGTCATAAAATATTTAAAAAATTCTCTAACTGGGCATCTTCTGCCAAAGGCTTTTTGATGAAAATAGCCTGAATACATATATAAGATTTTAGAACTAGGTTTTAGTGTTTAGGTTTACTGGAAATTGAGGAGGTTTAGAAAAGTTTTTTCATACTTTTTTGCTCATGATTGTAAAGCTTTGGCCATATGTGCTCCTAAAACAAAATGCAATAAATGTAATGGGTTTTAGTTTTTTATTTTTTGCAATTGTAGGCTCTAAACTTGAAAAAATCAGTTTTTCCATGTAAAGCTTAAAGGGGTTTTCCCAAATACAAAAGTTGACTTGAATCAATAGATCTTGAAATAGTTATAATTTCCACAATTGGATGTGTTTAAATAAAATGTTCCAGTGCTGAGATAATCTTATAAATGTGCCCCTGCTGTGTACTGTGTAATGGCTGTGTCTGACTGTGCAGGAACATGGTCTGATCATACCACAGCTCCTGTCCAGGGGGAATCAGAAAGAGTATACAGACCGGACAGCAGGGATCACAACTGAATCTTTTTGTGAGGGAAAAATTCTGTTTTGAAACAATGTTTTATTTCAAAGATAGATTAATTTGTGATCACATGCTGTCCTGTCTAAATAATTTTTCCCCCCTTTTGCCTTGGAGATGTAGCATGATCAGACCATGTTCCTGCACGGTCAGACACCAAATGCTTCTTTGAAGTTTATAACATTGAGCCATGAAAATAATAAAATCACATTTTTCCCTCAAAAATGTTTTTTATCCCCAAATTTTGCATTTTCATAAGGGTAACTGTTAGGGTTCGAGTTCCCACTGCTGCACAAGGGGAATCTCGAGCCATTCCCGCTGCGGTCCCACATCTGTCTCAGGCCGTAGTGGAGCCTGCTCAGCAAAGAAGTCGGTCCCAGCGTCTTGTCCGGTCTAATTCTGTGCAGAGACTTGCTGCTGCCTCTCCTGGATCTTCGGTTATAACCAGTGCTGGAGCAGGCAGATTTGAGACTAAGACCTCTGTTTCTTCTTCTGAGCATGCCCAGGCAAGATCTCCCATTGGATATCAGGGGTCACATGCTCAGATACAGCTACGACTCCTATTGGTCCTCCAGGAAGGTCCTGTAGCTGTTTGTGATCTGAAGCAGCTTTTTATTGGTCCTTTCTGGAAGGTCTTCTACTCGTGGCTGCTACAAAAGGTTATCAAACATTTATGTGCTTTGCTCCAGTATGGTCATGCGTGTGTGTGGTTAGGGGGCTGAAATACGCCATTACAATACCGACCTAATAGGTGAGGAGCTTGGTATGCTAGCTGGTCAGGTCGGTGTCTTAGATGCCTTTAGAATACCGGCATAACCGGTGAGGAGTTTGGTTGCCGTATTCAGGGCCTGGCGTACAGACGCCATAGATAGCGCATGACCACTTCCTATGTTCGCTTAGCAGTCAACTGTGTACCTGGACACAGTAGGGTTTCTCAGAGGCTCTGTGTCGCAACAGGGTTCGCTTTAAAATGCTAGTCAGCGCCCTAGCGTTTTACTTTGCGGCTCACTGAAGCTAAGTGAGTTCGTACTTATCGCCATATAGCGCTGCGGCATTCTCGCTAGCGGCTCTGTGGATTAACAGAGTTCGCACTAACTGCCACAGTGCGCTACGGCGTTTATTTTAGCGACTCTGCGGGATAGCAGAGTTCGCTACTTTCGCCATCTTACTAGCAGCAGGCTCTGCCTGCACGGTGGACCCCGGGCTGCGAACGCACCTCTCTACATTATTTATTAGGTGCGTTCCGCAGACCCTAACATAATACTAGCACCAGGGTCTGGCTAGTAAAATGGCGGATGACCAGCATTTACAGCTGTACATCCAGCAGCTGGAGGGTAGGTTGGCGGCTCTTGAGCACACAACCTCAGCTGTGGATGTGACCACAGTTCAGGCTGCTAGCGTAGCTGCAGCCAGTTTGTCCTCTGCCACCTCTGCCCCTGCATTGTCCCGCCTCCCGCTTACAGATAAGTTTGCTGGTGACAGCAAGCAATGTCAGGGATTCATGAATCAGTGCTCCATACACCTCGAGCTTCTGGCTACACGTTTCCCCACGGATCGGGCACAAGTGGGCTTTGTGATAGCTCGTCTGTCGGGCAGAGCGTTGGAGTGGGCAACGCCGCTGTGGGAGCACGACGACCGTGTGGTGCAGAGCGTTCCATGTTTTCTGGAGGCTCTGAGAAAGGTTTTTCTAGGACCTCAAGTCACCCATGATACGGCGCTCCAACTGCTGGCAAGTACCCAGGGTTTGGCTTTGGTCAGCCATTTTGCTGTCCAATTTCGGACTCTGGCCTCGAAATTAGAATGGCCAGATAAAGTCCTCATTCCCGTGTTCTGGAGAGGACTGGGGGGTCATGTGAAGGACGCCATGGCTACCAGGGAGATTCCTGCCACACTGGAGAAGCTTATCGCTATTTCCTCCCTCGTCGACCTCCGCTTCCATGAGCAGAGGCTGGAACTTGCCCAGTGTAGGCAGAGGGTTCGGTTGGCTCCTACTTTCGCCACCCCTCTGGAGTTGTCCTTTCAGGCGCCCGACCTTCAGGAGGCTGCTCCTGCGGGATCTAAATCTCAGGCCACTCGTCCATCCCGATTTGTTATATTTGCCAGCAGCAGGGACATTTTGCCAACCGATGTCCACAGCGGCTGAATAAACGGTCGCGCCCAGTAACCGTAGGAACAGGGTCACTGGACGCCATGACTTTTGCCCCTAAAGTGCTCCTCAAGGGGATAATTACCCATGGTTCTACCACCCTACCCGTCAAGCTGTGTGTGGATTCTGGGGCAGAGGGGAATTTTATGTCGTCCTCTTTTGCTTCTCGCCATACCATGCCTTTGGTGTTGCTGGCTGAACCGGTGTCAGTACGGGTGTTGAACGAGCAATTCTGCCCACACAAATCACCCATCCGTCTGTCCCACTCACCTTGTCTATGTCTCCTTCCCATCAGGAGAATATAGCATTTATTTTTTATCCTCCCTGAGGGTATATATGAGGTTTTGTTGGGATTACCCTGGTTCTGCCACCACTCTCCCCATATTGAGTGGTCTTCAGGGAGAATTCTGGGTTGGGGTAATTTATGTAAAGGCAGATGCATTAGGGATAGCGTGCAGGTCACCACCACTGAGATACCCATAGACCTCTCTCCTCTTCCCAAGGTCTATTGGTCCTATGCCGACGTATTCTCGAAGAAAGCTGCAGAGACTCTTTCGCCTCATTGCCCCTATGACTGTTCTATCGACCTCTTGCCTGGAGCTGAGCCTCCTAGGGGAAGGGTTTATCCCCTCTCTCTTCCTGAGACAGAGCCCATGTCCAATATATTCAGGAGAACTTGGCAAGGGGATTCATTAGGAAGTCGGTGTCACCAGCGGGAGTGGGGTTCTTCTTTGTGCAGAAGAAGAACGGAGAGTTACGTCTGTGCATTGATTATAGGGGTCTCAACGCTATCACCGTGAAAAATAAGTACCCTTTGCCGCTAATCTCTGAGCTCTTTGACAGGCTTCGGGAGCAAGGGTATTTACTAAGCTAGACCTGCGGGGTGTGTATTCTGGATCCTCCTGGATCTTCGGTTATAACCAGTGCTGGAGCAGGCAGATTTGGGACTAAGTCCTCTGTTTCTTCTTCTGAGCATGCCCAGGGCAAGATCTCCCAATTGGAGATCAGGGGTCACATGCTCAGGTACAGCTGGTCCTCCAGGAAGGTCCTGTAGCTGTTTGTGATCTGAAGCAGCTTTCTATTGGTCCTTTCTGGAAGGTCTTCTACTCGTGGCTGCTATAAAAGGTTGTCCTGATCGCACGGCCGGGCGCTAGTATCAAGCCTTTATGTGCTTTGTGCCAGTATGGTCATGCGTGTGTGGTTAGGGGGGCTGAAATACGCCATTACAATACCGACCTAATCGGTGAGGAGCTTGGTATGCTAGCTGGTCAGGGTCGGTGTGTTAGATGCCTTTAGAATACCGGCATAACCGGTGAGGAGTTTGGTTGCCGTATTCAGGGCCTGGACTACAGACGCCATAGATAGCGCATGACCACTTCCTATGTTCACTTAGCAGTCAACTGTGTACCTGGACACAGTAGGGTTTCTCAGCGGCTCTGTGACGCAACAGGGTTCGCTTTAAAATGCTAGTCAGCTCCCTAGCGTTTTACTTTGCGGCTCACTGAAGCTAAGTGAGTTCGTACTTATCGCCATATAGCGCTGCGGCATTCTCGCTAGCGGCTCTGTGGATTAACAGAGTTCGCACTAACTGCCACCGCGCGCTACGGCGTTTATTTTAGCGACTCTGCGGGATAACAGAGTTCGCTACTTTCGCCATCTTACTAGCAGCAGGCTCTGCCTGCACGGTGGACCCCGGGCTGCGAACGCACCTCTCTACATTATTTATTAGGTGCGTTCCGCAGACCCTAACAGTAACAGGAGAATTTGCGCCAAACAATTTGTTGTGCAATTTCTCCTGAGTACGCCGATATCCAATATCTGGATGGAAAGCCACTGTTTGTACGCATACCAGGGCTTGGAAGGGAAGGCGTGCCATTTAAATTTTTGATAGCAAAATTTGCTGGAATAATTAGCAAACGCCATGTCACGTTTGAAGCGCTCCTGATGTGCCTAAATAATGAAAACGCCCCTAAGTGACACCATTTTGGAAACTAGACCCCTTTAGAGAACTTATCTAGATGTGCGGTGAGCACCTTGAACACCCAGATGCTTCACAGAAGTTTATAATGTAGAGCTGTGAAAATAAGAAAATTACATTTTTTTCAACAAAAATTTTCTTAGTCACAAATTTTTAATTTTAACAAGGGTAACAGGAGAAAATGGATCCCAAAAATTTTTTTTACAATTTCTCCTGAGTATGTAGATGCCAATGTGGTGTGGTGTGGTATGTGGTGAAAAACTACTGTTTGGGCGCACAACAGGGATTAGAAAGGAACACAGATTTTGATGCAATAGTCTGCAGGTGTCATATCGCGTTTGGAGAGCCCTGATGTAATTAAATGGTGGAAACCCCCTAGAAGTGACCACATTTTGAAAACTGGACCCCTCAACTAATGTATCTAGATGTGTGGTGAGAACCTTAAACACCCAGATGCTTCACAGAAATTATAAAGTAGAGCCGTGAAAATAAAAAAAATCACGTTTTTCCACAAAAAAAATTTATTTTAGCCAAATTTTTTTATTTTCACAAGGGTAACGGGAGAAAATGGAACACAAAATTTGTTGTGCAATTTCATCTTAAGTATGTTGATACCCCAGATGTGGTCAAAAACTACTTTTAAGGCACAGTGTAAAGCTCAGAAGGAAGGAAGTGCCGTATTGGAGTTTACATTTTGCAGGACAGGTTAAGGCTGCCATGTCACATTAGCTGAGCCTCTGAGGTGCCAGAACAGCAGAACACCATTTTATAAACAAAACTTCACAATTAATTCATTTAGGGGTGCAGTGATCATATTGACACTACAAGTGGGTTGCAAAATTCTATACCGTTGGGCAGCGAAGAAAAAAATAATTACATCTTTACCACAAAAATTTAGGCTTGGCCCCAGATTTTAGTTTCCATAGGAAATGGGTAAAAATGTCATCAAAATGTGTACCACAATTTCTGCTGAATGTAGAAATACCATATACATTGTTGTACAGTACTATTTAGCCATATGATGAGACTCATGAAGTCAAAATTTTCACTACACTTGTAGATAAATTCCCAGAGGGGTATAATTTCCAAAATGGGGTCATTTGAAAGGAGATTCTCCTCTTCTAGCACTTAGTAGGGACTCTGTACATTAAGTCCTCAAACTATTCTAGAAAAATTGTAGTGCACATGCCCAACTCATGGTTCTGGAGACACGCACCCGTAAATTAGGCGGGCTCTCATCACTCCACAAACACGAAACATGTGGATGCTAAATATAGTTTAAGAACACTGTGAGGCTCAGAAGGGAGCGGGGCATTTGGATTTTGGAGCCCAGAATTTGTTGAATTGCTTTTTGGGAGGTGAGGAGTAGAGTTGAGCAAAACAGGTCGGTCAGATTCAAAAATCACTGACTTTCGCCAAAGTCGGGTTTCGCCGAGCAAAACTCGACCATAGCGTGAGGTCGGCTATGTGGTCGTCGACCCGAGCGCCAAAGTTGGTTTTTCCATAATGCTTGCAGGTGCCTTTTCCCAGCCAATGAGCAAGGACGCACACTGTGGTCAACGAGATGACATGGGCAGCGGCCACCACCATCTTAGAAAAGGGCATTTCAGTGATTGGCATGCTTTGTGTGGCGTCACAGTGGCTATAAAAGCCGGACAGCCGACCGCCATTTTACTTCTGCCGATCTTAGCGTAGGGAGAGGTTGCTGCCGCTTGTTCTCAGTAGGGAGAGAGTTAGGCAGGAAAGAAAAGTGATTCTGTGCTTGTGCTGATAGCAATTGAGCTGTACAGTTAGTGTGCAGTGACAGTGGATGATTTTGTTGTGTGCAGCAGTGCTGGTTATTAGGCTGCCTGCCAGTGACAGGGGAGGATTTTCTTTTGTGCAGCAGCAGAGCTGGTTAATTGGCTGCCTGCTAGCTGTATTGCTGTGTGTACACTGCTGTGCAGACTGCTTTTTACACAGCACTAATACTTTTATTTTTTTTTCTGCACAGTTACCGAGCGTTCATTTTTTCCCACACCGTATAGAGCTGTACGCTTCTCACACAGTACCGTGTACCGGCTGGAATCATGGACAAATACATGCTGACTATCTGTGTGTGACTCCGGAAATATATACGGAGATTTACAATTTTTTCACTATACTATATACACCTGGTATCTGGTGATACAGTACCCTTTTTCTGCTTTTTATATTCTGGTCTAATTCATACTGAGCCTGGGAGCGTCTGTCTGTTACTCCGGAAATATATACGGAGATTTACAATTACCCCTACACTGTATACAGCTGTACGCATGTGATACAGTACCCGTTTTCTGCTTTTTATATTCTGGTCAAATCCTGTCAGGGACACCGCACTGCACTTGCTCACTGAGCCAGTGCGTGTGTCCTTAGTGAACAAACTATGCCCAAAGATACCTGTAGCAGAGCCGCAGCAGAGATGACGTGTGTTTCTCAGTAACAGGACCTTCCACATGTGACTGCTAGTGGGCGGAGCCGGCCACACGTCTCTCAGAGTCAGCAGTAGCAGATAGAGAGTGCTTCAGAGCAAAGGACCTGCAGGCACGTGACTGCTAGTGGGCGTGGCCTAAGCTCCAGAGAGCTATGAGGTGAAGGAAAACTCCTAGAAGGGTAACTACAGGACACAGTTACCAAGGGGCATATACCGAACGGATAATCAGAACGTAGCCAAGGGGTCATACACATAGAGGGCGACGAAGTACAAGAGGAGCAGGCAGAGCGAAGTCAGAACGTAGTCAAGGGTCATACACGTAGAGAGCGACGAAGTACAAGAGGAGCAGGCAGAGCGGAGTCAGAACGTAGCCAAGGGTCATACACGTAGAGGGCAGAAGAGTACAAAAGGGACAGGCAAAACTCAAAACAGGGACACAGCCAAATCAGAACCAGACAAACAGAACGTAACACAGGCACAAAGCACTGGCACAAGCACAACAGGGTCACACACACTCGGCCAACGGTCAGAGTATAAGCGACAGAGGATGGCCCCTCCATGAGGCTATAAAAAGCCTCCCAGAATCCCAGAGTGAGGCCATCCCGGTTAACCCTAAAACCACCTAATCCAGAAACTCAGCAGACCATGACAAATCCATACTGAGCCTGTGAGCATCTGTTGTGAATGGGTTTGAGATGAGTTTGAGCAGAGGCTCCTCTGGTGGTTACAAGCGGTACTAGTGAGGATTGGGAATCAGGTGTTACTGATTGGTCTTATTTAAGGGATATTTTCCCATCAGGGTTGCCGGTGATCAATTGTTCTGGTCTGAATCCTTCTTTCCAGTTTCCCTTGTAGCCTGCTGTGTCGTGGTCTGCATCTCCTGCTATCAGATAAGACAATTTCTTATTTTGTGTTTTTGCTATATTTTTGCATTTTGTCCTGCACTTCTGTGGGGCCTTCTGGTCCCCTCGGGGCTTTTGCCTCTCAGTTTGGTCCAGCCACTGTGTTTTGTACTTTTGCTTTTTGCAGTTTTTCAGTGTCTGCTGTTTTTGTTACACCGAAACTAATTTAGGTGTTAGAGGTCGTGTGATCTCAGGTGATTTTGAAATTAGTAGAGTTGGTGTTTTTCAGGGTTTTCTGGGATTGCAGTAAGTACCCTTCCTGTCCTTTTCTATTTAGATAGTTTGGGCCCCAGCGTTTGCTCATACTATTTTCTTTCTGTGTCAGTATTTCCTCTTGTCTAACCGCCATTACATGTTTGGGGGCTTTCTATTATCTTTGGGGTTCTGCTCCGGGGCAAATAGCTTTCCTATTTCTATCTTTAGGTGTAGTTAGTTTCTCAGGCTGTGACGAGGCGTCTAGGACCATCGTAGGAACGCTCCACGGCTGCCTCTGGTTGCGGTGGTTAGTCAGGGTACTGCAATCTCATAGATTCCAACTGCTCTGGTGTATTTCCTTTTTTACCTGCACTCCTCAGCTACCGTAACATAACAGCATCTGTCTGTTGCTCCGGAAATATATACAGAGATTTACAATTACCCCTAGACTGTATCCAGCTGTAATCTTCTGATACCTTACCCTTTCTCAGCTTTTTATATTCTTGTCTAATCCATACTGAGCCTGAGAGCATCTGTGTCTTACTCCTGAAATATATACGGAGATTTACAATATTTTCGCTATACTGTATATACCTGGTATCTGGTGATACAGTACCCTTTTTCAGCTTTTTTATTCTTGTCTAATCCATACTGAGCCTATGAGCGTCTGTGTATTACTCCTGAAATATATACGGAGATTGGAAAATTATCCCAACACTGTATACAGCTGTACGCTTGTGAAACAGTACCCTTTTTCAGCTTTTTATAGTCTTGTCTAATCCATCCTGAGCCTGAGAGCGTCTGTGTATGACTCCTGAAATATATATGGAGATTTGAAATTAACCCAACACTGTATACAGCTATAATTATATCTGAAAAAAAGTCCACAACTATATATGTATAAATAGGGCTGGCACTCAGCAGCATGAATATAACAAAAAAACTACGGATTTACATCTCACAGTAACCGTAAAAAAGCATTCCAGCAATTAATTGTTGTTTAAAAAAATACAATGTTTATTAATATAACTAAAATATGAATCATAAAATAACAAAATGCCCAGTAGGAGGTAATAAATATCTTAATACAACAATAATTAGAGCAAATCCAAAGCCAAAAATTAAATATAGAAAGCCCACATCATGACCCCATGGGGGATAAGCCCCATACTGAAAGATATTATGCCGCAACACTTTGCACAATATATGTCTCAACAAGTGAATCCCCAATGAGGCACAATCATACATGTCTATAACAAAAGGCTACACATATAAGGCTGGATACAAATATCCTAAACCACTAATAAAAGTGCCAAATAGAACAGTAGATCCATAAACATGTATGTGCGCAAAACAATATGCAGGCTATATTACATAATAGCTGGACAGCAGGGATGTGAATAGCGTTACCTCCTCCACCCCAATGCACGTTTCGCATAAGCTTCTTCCGGGACGCTTGTGATACAGTACCCCTTTTTCTGCTTTTTATATTCTTGTCTAATCCATACTGAGCCTGAGAGCGTCTGTGTCTGACTCCTAAAATATATACGGAGATTTACAATATTTTCACTATACTATACTGTATATACCTGGTATCTGGTGATACAGTAACTTTTTTCACCTTTTTATATTCTTGTCTAATCCATACTGAGCCTGAGAGCGTCTGTGTGTGACTCATAAAATATATACAGAGATTTGAAATTAACCCAACACTGTATACAGCTGTACGCTTGTGATACAGTACCCCTTTTTCAGCTTTTTATATTCTTGTCTAATCCATACTGAGCCTGAGAGCGTCTGTGTCTGACTCCTGAAATATGTACGGAGATTTACAATTATCCCTAGACTGTATACAGCTGTATGCTTCTGATACAGTACCATATATCTGCTGGTATTTTGGGTACATTTTCCCAAAAATGAGGAAGTTTGGTGGAAGAGGCCGCGTGGGGGGCCAGCTGGTACTGATGGTGGTGCATCTGCTGGAAGTGCCAAAAGCACAATAGCACCTAAGGCAGGAAGTGTTGAGCCGGAATCATCGTCTGCCTCAAGAAGGCCTGGAAGGCTCTCTTTTCTGGGAGTAGGTAACAGGAACAGGTTTTGGCTTACATTGCCGAAACAGCCTCCAGCTCTATCGCCTGCTTTTCTGAAGTTTCAAAAAATGCAAGCACTGAGTCGTCAGTGCAGGCTCCTGGTCAGGAACAACACCTTTCCTTGTGTCCTTCACCCCCACCAAAAGTGAAGGATGCGGCAGGCCACACTTCAGATTACTCCATGGGGCTCTTTTCACATACCATGCCTGGGTTATCAAGTCAAATCCTGAATTCCCCAGTCCAACATGAATCTGACATGGAGTGCACTGATGCACAGCCAATGCTAGATGATTCTGCTGGTACATTCACCCAAAGCACTACATTGCCCTCGCTGTCCACTGAGCCAGAATCTGACCCTGTTGAAACTCAGGTGCCCTTCCCACATACTATACCACCTTACACGGTGACACAGAGGAAGGTGCAGATGAAATTGAGAGGATGTGATGGATGACCCAGTTGTTGACCCGGATTGGCATCCATTGGGGAAGAGTGTGCCACTGGCAATAGCTCAGAAGAGGAGGAGGATCCGCGGCAGGCATCGACATCACAGCTGCTGTTATCTGGCAGGCCCATAGTAGTCCAAAAACTTGTTAAAAAAAGAAAAAGAGTTGCAGGACAGCTTGGCCAGACGGTCAAATTAGCACAGCGTGCAAGCCCTGAAAATTTATCCCATAGTAGGAAGAGTGCAGTGTGGCACTTTTTTGACCAAAATTCTATTGATGAGGCCAAGATTATCTGTAAGAAGTGCGGAAGGACCTTTAGCCGAATGAAAAATCTCTGAAATTTGAATACCAGTTGCATGCTTAGACATTTAATCACATGCACTTGCAAGCGTGGACGGACTACAAAACCTCAGGTAGCACATGTGCACCTGCTCCAACTGAAGGTAGCTAGCAATGCTCCATCGCTTCCCCCACTGTAAGCCCACCGGTAGGACAAGAAAGTACTCATCCCCTCATCCGCGTACACTGGCTTTGAACGCCTACATTGCCAAAAGGATCTCATTAGAGATGATGCCCTTCCGTTTGATTGAAAGCGCAGCTTTCAGAGAGCTCATGGCCTATGCTGTCCCATGCTATGAACTACCCAGTCGGCACTTCTTTTCTTGAAAAGCTATCCCTGCCCTTCACCTGCATGTGAAAGACCTCATTGTCCATGCACTCAAACAATCAGTGAGTGGAAAGGTGCACCTCACAACAGATGCATGGGCCAGTAGGCATGGCAAGGGTTGTTACGTGTCCATCACTGCGCACTGGGTTAATGTGGTGAATGCAGGGTCCGCAGGGGACAGCGGCAGATGGACAGTGCTGCCCAGCCCACTGTATAGGCAACAGTTGGCTGTAGGCGTTCGACCCTCCTTCTCCTCCAGAAGCGAAAGCTCGTCGACAGAGCGCAGTCGCACGACCTCTCCATCCGCAGCTGACTGTGTTGCACACGAGGTGTCCCTCTATCGAACAGCTAGTGGTAAGAGTCAGCAGGCTGTTTTAAAATGATGTCTTTGGGCGACAACAGTCACACGCGGAGGAACTGGCCGACTACTTACAGAGAGAAACTGAGTCATGGCTGGGCAGTCTACATCTTGCGCCAGGCAAGGTAGTCAGTGATAACGGCGGTAATTTTGTGGCGGCCAAAGCCTTGGCAAAACTCAGACACATTCCTTGCCTGGCTCACACCTTGAACCTGGTGGTGCAATGCTTCCTAAATAATTATCAGGAGTTAACAGCCCTGCTCCATAAGGTGCGAAGACTGTGCTCGCATATCCGTCGCTCGCCCATAGACTCCAGTTTATGCAGAGGCTGCAGTGATCGCTCCACCTCCCCAAGCACCGCCTAATCATAGACGTTGCAACAAGGTGGAACTCCACCATGCACATGGTTGAGAGGCTGTGCGAACAGGGGCAGGCTGTAATGCATTTGTGAGAGGATACACGGATAGCCAGTTTGGGGGCAGACATGGCGTTGTCGGGTGTGCAGTGGTCAAAAGCTGAAAGACCTCTGTAAAGTCCTTCAGTGTTTTGAGGAATGCACACGGCTGGTAAGCGCAGACGACACCGTCAAAAGCATGAGCATCCCACTTATGCGTCTGCTCATGCAAACTTTGACGTACATTAAGGATAAGGTGTCTGCAGCGGAGGAGGAAGAGGAGGAGGAGGGAAGCCTTGATGACAGTCAGGCATTGTCTGCTCAGGGAACTGTCCTGGACGAGGTGGAAGAAGAAGAGGAAGAGGAGGAGGAGGATGAGGGGGATTATTATTTTGGGGAGGAGGATGCTTTTCAGGGGGCAAGAGAAAATGTTGGCTTGCCAAGGATCAGTTACAGGGTTTGTGCGTGACTGGAGGGATGTGGATTTGGCAGAAAGTGCTCCACCACCTACCACTGTGCATCATTGACACCTGGAACATTGGCCCACATGTGTGATTATGTCTTGCGGATCCTAAAAAGGGACACCCGCATTGCCAAAATTATGAAGGATGACGACTACTGGTTGGCCAGCATCCTTGATCCACGCTATGAAGACAAATTACAGAACATCATGCCACAAGAGAACCTAGAGCTTATATTGGCGAACAAACAAGCAACTCTGGTAAACCGTTTGTTAGAGGCATTCCCAGCACACAGCAGCGGTGCAGGTTCTACCACGAGCCGTACTGGGCCAAACGGAAGAGGTGTTCTTGGTGCACACAGCCAAAGTTGCGTTGGAGACAGGGGTTTCATGACCATGTTGTGGACTGATTTCTCGAGTAACGCTCACACGACTGGTAATACTGAATCGATTGCAACAGACAGGAGACAGCAGTTGTCAACTATGGTTCAAAATTACCTCTCCTCCCCTATCAATGTTCTCCCTCACAGTTCATTCCCCTTTGACTACTGGGCCTGTAAACTGGACACCTGGCTTGAATTGGCCCAATATGCTTTACAGGAGTTCGCTCGCCCTTTTGGTAGTGTGCTATCAGAAAGAGTCTTCAGTGCAGATCAATCCTGACAGAAAGAAGGACCCGGCTGTCGACCCAAAATGTTGGTGATCTCACCTTCATAAAAATGAACCATGCCTGGGTTTCAAAGGATTTTGTACCACCTTCCCCTGATGACACATAGTTTGCCAGCAAAATGGCGCGCTTTGTCCTCCTCTTCCTCCGACTTCTCCAATTCCTCCAGTCAAGCCTACACCTCAACATATGCCAGTTTTTCCACCTCCCTAACTGGGCTGTCCCCCCCAAAGGCCAGCGTTAGCACCTGGCACACTCGCGCAAGTGCCGGTTCCCTGAGCAGGTGGGGGGCCCACTCGTGGGCGACGACACTGGCACAGGGCCCCTCATAGTAAGCAAAAGTGTCTCTGACAGTGGGGGGTCCACACACCAGCGTACTATGAGGGGCCCTGTGCCAGTGCCGTTGCCCATGAGTAAGCCCCCCTGCTTGCTCAGGGCTCCAGCACTTGCAATACTTACCTCTCCCTGCTCCGCTGCTGTGACGTCTTCCGCGTTTCCTGACAGTGACATTCAGGTCAGAGAGCGCGATGATGTCACGTCTGTATGCCCTCTGCCTGAACAGTCCAAGTGCAGAGAGCTGGAAGATGGCGACGCTGAGGAGTCCAGAGTAGAACAGTGTCCAGGGAGGAGAGATATTTCATTTTTTTTAATGTTTGGTGCAATATATGGGGAGTATTATACACTGGATAATTATATATGGGGCCCATCATACACTTGAGCATCATAGATAGGGCCCATTATACACTGGAGCATTCTAAATAGGGCACATCAGACACTGAAGCAGCATATACGGGGCCCATTATACACTGAAGCATTATTAATGGGGCCCATTATAATGGAGCATTATATTGGCCCATCATACACTGATGCATCATCCATGGGGCCCATAATATACTGGAGCATTCTAAATGGGGCACATCAGACACTCGAGCAGCATATACGGGGCCCATTATACACTGGAGCATTATTAATGGGGCCCATTATATATAGAGCATTATATTGACCCATCATACACTGGAGCATGGGCGTACCCATGATCAAAACTAGGGGGGGGTCAAGCCATGGTCGTTCAGGTTGTAAAATTTTAGAATGAAAAAGATGAAACAAACTGCTCCATACCTGTATATACTGTATATTATCACCAGCACACTAAGCTCAGCACCACCTGTATATATCATCACCAGCCCACTGAGCCCAGCACCACCTGTATATATCATCACCAGCCCACTGAGCCCAGCACCACCTGTATATATCATCACCAGCCCACTGAGCCCAGCACCACCTGTATATATCATCACAAGCCCACTGAGCCCAGCACCACCTGTATATACATCAGCCCAGCCAGTCCCAGCCCCTGCATACACATCAGCCCAGTCAGAGGCCCCTGTATACATCAGCCAGCCCCCAGCCCCTGTATACACATCAGCCCAGCCAGCCCCCAAGCCCCTTTATACATCATACAGCCCCCAGCCCCTGTATACATCAGCCAGCCCCTGTATACACATCAGCCCAGCCAGCCCCAGGCCCTGTATACATCAGCCACAGTCCCCAGCCCCTGTATACATCAGTCACAGCCCTCGTATACATCAGCCACAGCCCCCAGCCCCTGTATACACATCAGCCCAACCAGCCCCCAGCCCCTGTATACACATCAGCCAGGACCCCCCAGCCCCTGTATACACATCAGCCAGGCCCCAGCCCCTGTATACACATCAGCCAGCCCCCAAACCCCTATATACACATCAGCCAGCCCCCAGCCTCTGTATACATCAGCCACAGCCCCGTATACATCAGCCACAGCCCCCACCACTGTATACATCAGCCAGCCCTTGTATACACATCAGCCACATCCCCAGCCCCTGTATACATCAGCCACAGGACCCAGCCCCTGTATACATCAGCCACAGCCCCCGTATACATCAGCCACAGCCCCCAGCCCCTGTATACATCAGCCACAGCCCCCAGCCCCTGTATACATCAGCCACAGCCCCATATACATCAGCCAAAGCCCCACCCCTGTATACATCAGCCAACCCCTGTATACACATCAGCCACAGCCCCAGCCCCTGTATACATCAGCCACAGGACCCAGCCCCTGTATACATCAGCCACAGCCCCCAGCCCCTGTATACATCAGCCACAGGACCCAGCCCCTGTATACATCAGCCAGCCCCCAGCCCCTGTATACATCAGCCAGCCCCCAGCCCCTGTATACATCAGCCAGCCCCAGGCCCTGTATACATCAGCCAGCCCCCAGGCCCTGTATACATCAGCCACAGCCCCCAGCCCCTGTATACATCAGCCACAGCCCCCGTATACATCAGCCACAGCCCCCAGCCCCTGTATACATCAGCCAGCCCCTGTATACACATCAGTCACAGCCCCCAGCCCCTGTATACATCATCCAGCCCCAGACCCTGTATACATCAACCAGCCCCAGGCCCTGTATACATCAGCCACTGCCCCCAGCCCCTGTATACATCAACCAGCCCCAGGCCCTGTATACATCAGCCAGCCCAAGGCCCCAGCTCAGCACCTGTACTGACTCCTGACACTCTATGCTCCTTGGATGCCTGAGTTGAGAGAAAGTCACTGACTTGACATGTTCAGGTTTAACGGGCGTGCTGCAGCCAGGGGCAGGAGATGGGAAGAGCAGAGTGCTCTCTCTCTCTGCTGCAAAGAAAGTCTTGACATTCAACATCAGGCATTCTTTTAAACCTTAATTGCTTCAAGGGGGGGGCAGCTGCCCCCCTGCCCATCGGTGGGTACGCCCATGCACTGGAGCATTATCCATGGGGCCCATCATATACTGGAGCATTCTAAATGGTGCACATCAGACACTGGAGCAGCATATACGAGACCCATTATACACTGGGGCATTATTAATGGGGTCCATTATATATGGAGCATTATATTAGCCCATCATACACTGGAGCATCATCCATGGTGCCCATCATATACTGGAGCATCATATGGGGCCCATTATATATGGAGCATTATATAGGCCCATCATACACTGGAGCATCATACATGGGGCCTATCATATACTGGAGCATCATATGGGGTTTATTATTTATGGGGCATCATATAGATATGGAGCATCATATGGAGCACATATGGGGCCTATTCTGTATGGAGCATTATATGGAGCCCATTCTGCATGGAGCAATATATGGGGCCCATCATATACTGTATGGAGCTTTATATGCGACTCATTATACTGTATGGAGCAATATGTGGGGCTCATTCTACTCTATAGGGACCGTCCTATACTGTATGGCACATTATATGGGGACCATCATATACTGGAGCATTATGTGGAGCTCATCATATACTGTATGGAACATTATATGGGACCAATTATGTATGGAGCAATATATGGGGCTCATTATTCTGTATGTCGCACTATGTGGTGGCCATAATACTGTATGGAGGAATATATTGTCCGGTTTTTGAGCTATTGTAGAATTTAAAATAGATATCAGTCATCTAATGTAAGAATATAAAAATTAGCAACAACACCAACCATCACATATACGTATGTCTACCTCATAAATTAGAGAGTAGCTAATAGGAATACTAGTAAATTTTTATATACATATGGATGTGGGAAACATGGTAGGGAGACTGCAATTGCTTAAGCAAAAAGAAAAATAGAAAAACAGTCCAACAAAACCCAATAAAAAATAAATTTTATTTAAATCAGAAATAGCATAATTAACAAAACAGGTGCAAGATACATGGGAGATCTGACAGACATAGTGTTGTCAGCAAAGAAACGCCTCAAACCTATCATGGTCCATTAACCACCACAAGATCATGGTTATAATATAACGTCATATCTGGGAACATAATCACAAACAAATAATAATAGCTAACAGCTATATCAGAATCTTATCCAGACATAATGATGGATCAACATACCTATTTGGGTGGAGTACAACGGACCACTGACCCACCCCAACGCACGTTTCGGAGCCACACTCTTTCCTCAGGGGGCCTAGTATGGTAATGACTATACCCAGTATATATAGGGGCAGATATATTGATAAGTACCGCCCCATCACGCCGCAACTAGAACAAGCACACCTGGCACATGTGTGGTCAATCATCATAAATACTTGCTGTTTGGTATAACATAATGAAGCTGACAGCTATCGCCATCCAAATCCACGATCGCCATGAACGCCAAACCGGAAGTACGCGGGGCCCCACGTGACCGGAAATGGAACATTCAGAGGGCGAGAGTGGATAAGGGGGCCGGATAAGCTGGCGCATGCGCACAACAAGGTGGAAGTGTGCGCAGCCATTTGTAAAGAGGGCATGTGATGGATTATAACCATAACAGCGCAATATCAGATTAAACAAGACAACACAGTGCCACGATGTGTCTGTAGCATTTAATTAGCCGCACAGTTCAGCCAAAACATCATAATATAAGAAAGAAAATGGCGTAGTATAGAATTAATAAATACATGCACATATGTAAATATGTGCATGTAGGCTGGCATATCTCACATCAAAACATGATGTTTGCATAGCCGGCTACATAGAGGGCATAAACTATATCAAGGCAGCAGAACCCCAAATCGCAGTGCAACAGATGATAAGTATAAAACTAACAATACTCCATGCAATTTGGCACATATGTCATGAACATAAACATATATATATATACAAACACATAGATACAGTAAATCTGATACACATAAAAAATAGAAAAAACAGAAAAAAACAAACTGAAATGTTACAACATCATAATATATACATGCAAGAACAAAAATAATAATGAAAATATGAAAAAAGAAAGAAAATATGAAAAATAAAAAATAATAAAGAAAATAATAAAAGTAAATGACCATACATACATATACAAGACTGTGCTGCGAATGGTAGGTCGTCACAAACCTAGACACGTTCTTATTATCATCTTTCCGAATACCATGAAGAAGATTATTGCGATCCGAGTGTCTAGCACGATGGTATGCCTTTTTTAGAGTGCGTCTCGAATAGCCCCGAGCCAAGAAACGAGCCTTCAGTTCTTCAGCTCGAATCTTAAAATCATCATCTGTAGAGCAGATCCTCCGCCCCTGTGGGGCAGTTTCTCCGATTGCGGAGGATCTGCTCTACAGATGATGATTTTAAGATTCGAGCTGAAGAATTGAAGGCTCGTTTCTTGGCTCGGGGCTATTCGAGACGCACTCTAAAAAAGGCATACCATCGTGCTAGACACTCGGATCGCAATAATCTTCTTCATGGTATTCGGAAAGATGATAATAAGAACGTGTCTAGGTTTGTGACGACCTACCATTCGCAGCACAGTCTTGTACGAGCAGCCCTGGAAAGGGCCTGGCCAATTTTGAAGGTGGATCCAATTATCAGCAAGTTCCTTCCTGATCGCCCATTGATGGCTTTTCGCAGGGCACGGAACTTGCGTGTATTTTAGTTAAAAGTCATTATTCTAATCCACCTAAACCAACGTTTTTGGACAGGTTTTCTGCGGGAGGTGGATGTATCCCGTGCGGGAGGTGTGTCGCCTGCCCCAATATAGAGCGAAGTACTTCCTTTTTTGGCTCAGATGGCATGAGAGAGTATAAAATCAAACGGAACATAACTTGTACATCCCGTTATGTAATCTATCATGCCACGTGTCCATGTGGACTTATCTATGTTGGTCTCACGACCAGACAAATGAAGGTCCGTGTGCGGGAAAACGTATTGGGGATTCAGGCGGCCTCCTCCTGCACGGATGCATCCACCCTTAAGACTATTCCGCGTCATTTTCTTGATTTTCATAATTGTGATAGTACTGCACTGAGAGTACGGGGCATTGACATGCTCAACATTAATATTAGGGGCGGAAATCTAACAAAGAGGTTAGGACAACTTGAATCTAGATGGATTTGGACTCTGAAAACAATCCATCCTAAAGGCCTGAATGAGAATCTATCTTTTGCCCCTTATTTATGATCTCCATCTGCTGCCTACTGATTGCCATGTTGTTGTCAGCATTGTTTTTATATTTTTAACTTTTTATTCTTACTGTTTAGATTTTTCTTTTGTGATATGTGTGGTGATGATGATTTACGGAAAGTGACACCGTTGGACTATTTAGACTCTCCAATCAAGTCGGCAGGATATGTTGAAGACAACTGATATGGATTTGGATATATATGTTTAAGCACATGGATATATGCGTATTTGATTTATGATTAATTATTTATTCCTTATATTATTTATTTTGAGATATATACACGCATATATATGTATGTATGGTTATTTACTTTTATTATTTTCTTTATTATTTTTTATTTTTTATTTTTTATTTTTCATATTTTCTTTCTTTTTTCATATTTTCAGTATTATTTTTGTTCTTGCATGTATATATTATGATGTTGTAACATTTCAGTTTGTTTTTTTCTGTTTTTTCTATTTTTTATGTGTATCAGATTTAATGTATCTATGTGTTTGTATATAATATATATATATATATATATGTTTATGTTCATGACATATGTGCCAAATTGCATGGAGTATTGTTAGTTTTATACTTATCATCTGTTGCACTGCGATTTGGGGTTCTGCTGCCTTGATATAGTTTATGCCCTCTATGTAGCCGGCTATGCAAACATCATGTTTTGATGTGAGCATATGCCAGCCTACATGCACATATTTACATATGTGCATGTATTTATTAATTCTATACTACGCCATTTTCTTTCTTATATTATGATGTTTTGGCTGAACTGTGCGGCTAATTAAATGCTACAGACACATCGTGGCACTGTGTTGTCTTGTTTAATCTGATATTGCGCTGTTATGGTTATAATCCATCACATGCCCTCTTTACAAATGGCTGCGCACACTTCCTCCTTGTTGTGCGCATGCGCCAGCTTATCCGGCCCCCTTATCCACTCTCGCCCTCTGAATGTTCCATTTCCGGTCACGTGGGGCCCCGCGTACTTCCGGTTTGGCGTTCATGGCGATCGTGGATTTGGATGGCGATAGCTGTCAGCTTCATTATGTTATACCAAACAGCAAGTATTTATGATGATTGACCACACATGTGCCAGGTGTGCTTGTTCTAGTTGCGGCGTGATGGGGCGGTACTTATCAATATATCTGCCCCTATATATACTGGGTATAGTCATTACCATACTAGCTCCCTGAGGAAGGAGTGTGGCTCCGAAACGTGCGTTGGGGTGGGTCAGTGGTCCGTTGTACTCCACCCAAATAGGTATGTTGATCCATCATTATGTCTGGGATAAGATTCTGATATAGCTGTTAGCTATTATTATTTGTTTGTGATTATGTTCCCAGATATGACGTTATATTATAACCATGATCTTGTGGTGGGTTGATGGACCATGATCCTTTGAGGCGTTTCTTTGCTGACAACACTATGTCTGTCAGATCTCCCATGTATCTTGCACCTGTTTTGTTAATTATGCTATTTCTGATTTAAATAAAATTTATGTTTTATTGGATGTCATGTAAGAAGTGAAGTATTTGTCATTGTACTATACCTATATTTCTGTGCCGTATCGGAGCATAATGAATTGTGGTATGTGTCAAAGGGGCCCACTGACACTCTTTCGTCCGGGGCATACGAAAACCTGGAGCCAGCCGTACCCCCCCTCTAACTTTAGCCAAATAACCCCCAGTTTTCAATGCGTAACTATTATTATAAAGTAAATTAAGGTTGCCAAGCTTAAGTAATAAGAATTGATGTCGTTGGCATTGAAATGGGCACTGTAGGGTGTTTACTGTCCTCCACTCCCTGCCGACTTTGCTTCCCCATTGACTTGCATTGGGCTTCGTGTTTCAGTCGGACCACCGACTTTTCCCGATAGTCGGCCGATTTCGTTCGACTCGACTTTTGAGAAAGTCGGGTTTCATGAAACCCAACTCGTCCCTAAAAAAAGCAAAGTCTAGTGAGGAGCCATTTCGCTCTTCCAGAGCCTTTGTGCCACCAGTAACGTGGAAGTCCCCTGTATTTCCATTGACAGATGATGGACCTGAGTGGGGATTATTTTTGTGGATTAAGTTGAAGCTTTTATTAGGAACATTTTACATAACGTTTGGATCACATTTATCCTGTGCTCTATGCTGAGCACTTTCTTTGATCTTTCATCGAAATCTCTGAGTTATGTGATTCAGATGAAACTCCAAATGATCAATTCACTATAATGAGGCAGTGGAATTACATCTGTTCAATGATGTCCTTTTTTCAGGAGTGCACAAAACTGTGGTGGACTGCATTTTTATGCAAGAATAAAAAAAACGAACACCGCTGGATCATACTGTAGGTCAGATGGCGTCCACAGTGCCTCCATTTGCCTCACTATAAGGACTCTTCTGTTGGCGGCCCACGTCTGAATCCAATCACGTATTTCAGACATTTACACAGAAACTCCGGTGTCAGCGCTCAGCGCAGAGTGCAGTGTAAGGCCGGTGTCACACTTGTGAGTGTGATGCGAGAAACTCGCGCGAGTCTCTCACATCAACACCCGGCACTGCCGCCGGCACTCGTACAGAAGTGTGCGGCTGCATGTATTTCTATGCAGCCGCACACTCCGGTCCTGAGTGCAGGGTGTTGATGCGAGAGACTCACGCGAGTTTCTCGCATCACACAAGTGTGACACCAGCCTAAATCTGAGCCAAGCCTCACTGCTATCTTTGGGAGAGCAGGTGAAGAATTGTTTTTATTTATTTTTAACGCTTTTTTTTGTGCGATATAAGTGATTACGACTTTATTCTTTTGATCGGTGCGATTACAGTGATACCATATTTTTATTCGGTTTTTCTGTTTGGCTGCTGTCACACCTTAAAAGACACCTTTTTTTCAAAAACTAGTTTTTGCATCACCATATTTTGAGAGCTTTAATTTTTCCATATTTTGGCCAACAGAATAATTTGAGGGCTTATTTTTTGCGGGACGAGTTGACGTTTCTATTGTTACCATTTTCAGACACATGACTTTTTTTTATTGCTTTCTATTCCAATTTTTGTGAGGCAGAATGTACAAAAACCAGCAGTTCAGGATTTTTTATGTTTTTTTAAAAGCCACTCTGCATGTAGTAGAATTGATAAGGCAACTTTATTCTTTGGTTCAGTACGATTACAGAAACTCCACCTTTATATAGTTATTTTTACATTTTAGTGCTTTTACACATTAAAAACATTTTGATGGAAAAATAATTTTTTTTGCATCACATTATTCTGAGATTATTCCACTTTTTGTTTAGTTGTATGATGATAAAGAATCAATTTAAGCCTCTTTTTTTTTTTGCGGTGTTTTCTAAATGAGTTCTCCGGGTTACTTCTGATGGTGAAGACGAAGTATCACGTAAACTTCTCTTAGCTACTGAATCTGCCCTCAATATGTACACCAACCAGACTAACAAGGTAATATGAACAGGAGTAACGAAAAATACCAAACATACAAATATACTCACACATATATTACAGAGGTATGCATCGGGGAGTGGAGGATAGGGTTAAACCAAAGTAGGAGAGTAGGAGAAGAAAGGGAATTATCACACACTCAAAACCTAGCAACAGTCACAGATAAATTCACCAAACACCTTCTCAAACAACCACCAACAACCTCCAGCCATGCAGCATAAGCTAACTCTGACAATGAGAAGGAAGAAGTGTTATGTTACGGTAGCTGAGGAGTGCAGGTAAAAAAGGAAATACACCAGAGCAGTTGGAATCTATGAGATTGCAGTACCCTGACTAACCACCGCAACTAGAGGCAGCCGTGGAGCGTTCCTACGATGGTCCTAGACGCCTCGTCACAGCCTGAGAAACTAACTACACCTAAAGATAGAAATAGGAAAGCTATCTGCCCCGGAGCAGAACCCCAAAGATAATAGAAAGCCCCAAACATGTAATGGCGGTTAGACAAGAGGAAATACTGACACAGAAAGAAAATAGTATGAGCAAACGCTGGGGCCCAAACTATCTAAATAGAAAAGGATAGGAAGGGTACTTACTGCAATCCCAGAAAACCCTGAAAAACACCAACTTACTAATTTCAAAATCACCTGAGATCACACGACCTCTACCACCTAAATTAGTTCTCTGGTGTAACAAAAACAGCAGCCACTGAAAAAACTGCAAAAAGCAAAAGTACAAAAACACAGTGGCTGGACCAAACTGAGAGGGCAAAAGCCCCCGGAGGGGACCCTGAAGGCCCCCACAGAAGTGCAGGAAAAATGCAAAAATATAGCAAAAACACAAAATAAGAAATTGTCTTATCTGATAGCAGGAGATGCAGACACGACACAGCAGGCTACAAGGGAAACTGGAAAGAAGGATTCAGACCGAACAATTGATCACGGCAACCCTGATGGAAAATGATTCCTTAAATAAGACCAACAGTAACACCTGATTCCCAATCCTCACTAGTACGCTTGTAACACCAGAGGGAGCCTCTGCTCAGAACTCATCTCAAACCCATTCACAACAAAGAAGGGCATGGCTAACAGTGAACAGCTGAGAGCCTTAGCTCCAGGAGCTCTCAACAGAGCAGATTAACTCTGCAATGCCCAAAGAAATTTACACCGTTTAATCGAAGGTGAAGTGCTGCTAACCAGTGCTGGAGTAGGCAAAATCAGATGCTGCTGTCTTCTGGCCCCTCTATCACGGTAAACCCATAACACCATGCTACTCTGTGCATTAATAAGCATTAGGCAACTTACAGAAAATAATGCCAGTGTGAACAGAGCTTTTATATGCTACAGGATATAGTTAAATGTTATTTATATTTATAGAGAAAAGAGTGGCTAAAAGCATAATTTAGTACAGTTTGTACCTCAATATTTGTTAGTCAAAAAACAGGACTGGGTAAAAAATGCAAAAGTAGGGCAGTGTTTCTATTAAACTTTTCCTCTGATTGCTCCACTCCTGGTTTTGGCTTACAAATGCTGAGGTAAAAATTCACCAAATACTCAACATGTGCTCGTGGCCTTACAGCTCTGAGTGAAGCCATATTAGGTACACGCTGAGTATTTGATGAGTTTTTTACCTTAGTAATTGTGCCCAAGAGCATGCATGGCAGAACATTCCTCAGGCAGCCATTATTTTATATGTATAGAGGTTTTCTTCCCTCTCCATATACTTTTAGTACAGACTCAACCAGTTGCATGAACACTTACTTTTCCATATAACCAAGTTTACCTGGAAAATATGCATCCAAAAGAGTTTAGTAAATCACTTCAAATAAATAAAAAGTAAGAGCAGGTTATAAAGAAAGCCCTTATTACCTAATATCTTAGTGAATTAAAGCCCCGTATTCCAGCCATTATGCTCTTTTACAAAACACTGAAACTATCACACAACTCATTATTCAACAGTCATTCAGTAATTGAAGTTGGTCATCATCTTATTTTGCGATACATTATTTCCATTATAGTCAAAAGCTTTAAAAGTAAGAAGAATTCATCCAGTATTACACAAAAGCAGGAGAAGCATTACTTTGCAAATAGAATTTTTAATGTATTGTATTTGTGTTTGGTGTCTCACATAAATGCTTTGTAATGGAACGATTTATCAAAAAGCAATTTCCAGCACATATGAGTTCCCTAGAGTGGTACATAACAAAAATATGATAGGATGAGGCAATCATGTAACTTTGGTTATAACAAGAATGTTATAAACCAAGCGAAGCATGTGAGTCTTGTCATGTATTCCCCAATAGTATGACATTCTAAGATGAGGCCGGGATCTTCCTCTTTATATGATGGCTTGGCCTAGTAGAATAGTTTATTCCAATGTGAAGCAGTTTGATATAAAGTGGTGTAATGTGTCGCAGAGTAGTAGCCATGGTCGAGTGGTACGTCTTCGTCATTCTGACCCGCTACAGGAAAATGTGATGATGCTCCAAGATCTGAGATCTCCATAGTCTACGTTAATGCAGTGGGTGCAGAACCGTCTCATTTAACTGTCTCAGGCAAGAAGCCAAACCAGCTGTGTTTTTTTTATGCACCATGAAACTGGTGAATAACAGGTTAGGTTATACATTCATCACCATTTTTCACACAGTACACCAGTTCCATTCTCAGAGTTACAATCTGCAACTTGTTTCTGGCAAAAGGTATGGCACAGAAATGAGGAAATATCTGAAATGCCTGCATTTTCTTTCAGGGTAGGGTCAAGTGGTGTCACTATGCACTGACACCCTATGTCCTTGCTTATATTAGTCCCAAGGGTCGCTCGTAGAAATGTGCTCCTGTTTCAGTACCCACAGCAGGGCGCTACCTTGTCCCAAGATCCCTTTCTCAATGGACAGTACCTTCAGTACCCAGAGCAGGGCGCTACCTCATCCTAAGGTCCCCTTCTCCTTGGACAGTATGCCTCCCGAACTTCTAAGCCGTTGTCTTGCAGGGTTCCCCACTTGAATGTCATCCTGCTGCCTCTGTAAGTAGATCCTTTTTCTCATGAGCCTCCACCACTAGCAAAACCTGTCTTTCCTCTTTCACTTTTCTTATTGACTGACTAACATGGATTCCCTTTTCCCAGGATCCCACAACACTCTTTTCTACTGAGGGATGTACTTCTAGTTAACTCTTACACACCTGTCTCTGTTCTCTTGTTGCTGGGCAAAACTTAACCTTTCACCTAGTTCTGTATAAGAGTAAAAAGGAAGACAGTGAAATCTTGTGACCGATAGTTAGTGTTGCAGGCAACAGGGAAGTTCACACTTGTTACCACAAGAAAACATATCAGGAACAAAATATTTAGACTTGAGAGTCCTCAGTGGTTGATACCTTTTAATGGCTAACTGAAAAGATGGTAACAAATTGCAAGCTTTCGAGACTACTCAGGTCTCTTCATCAGGCATAGACTAATACAACATCTGAAGAATCACATATTTATACACAAAATAGCACAGAAAAAATGCAATAGGTAGGACAAGTGACATGAAGCAGAACTGTCATTATGGCCGAGGGATGAACATAAATATGACCAGTTCATAGATAAGGAGTGAAGGTTTTATTACCCTCTGATTGGGGTCTGGTATTGTGTTGTGATGACCCTAAAAGGTCAGGGAGGCAGATTCCTTAATTGTTGTAGAAAGACATAAAACTCTGGGATATATTCATCCCAGCACTAAGAGTGTCAAAGGTCATCATAAGTTTATATTCCCAGACTTTTCTATCCTTCTCAGATTTGAAGTTAGATTTTAATACAAGTAATTCCATATCTGTCATGCTATGACCGGGCATACTAAAGTGTTTGGCCACAGGTAAAAGAAAATGAAAAAGAAAAAGAAATGCAAAACCTGTACATCTATAATGACCACGGACAGGATAAAGATCCCCAACTCCCATCAGGACTACAAGATACCAGGTACTTTCAGCTGCATCACATCTAATGTGGTGTACCTAATTATATGTACTAAATGTCCAACTGGGGGTCTGTATGTGGGGGAGACCGGGCAAAAACTGAGAACAAGGATGAATTCTCATCGCCACACGATAAGAGAAAAAAGAATGGATTTACCTGTGGCCAAACACTTTTGTATGCCCGGTCATAGCATGACAGATATGGAATTACTTGTATTAAAATCTAACTTCAAATCTGAGAAGGATAGAAAAGTCTGGGAATATAAACTTATGATGACCTTTGACACTCTTAGTGCTGGGATGAATATATCCCAGAGTTTTATGTCGTTCTACAACAATTAAGGAATCTGCCTCCCTGACCTTTTAGGGTCATCACAACACAATACCAGACCCCAATCAGAGGGTAATAAAACCTTCACTCCTTATCTATGAACTGGTCATATTTATGTTCATCCCTCGGCCATAATGACAGTTCTGCTTCATGTCACTTGTCCTACCTATTGCATTTTTTCTGTGCTATTTTGTGTATAAATATGTGATTCTTCAGATGTTGTATTAGTCTATGCCTGATGAAGAGACCTGAGTAGTCTCGAAAGCTTGCAATTTGTTACCATCTTTTCAGTTAGCCATTAAAAGGTATCAACCACTGAGGACTCTCAAGTCTAAATATTTTTCTATCTACTGGCTAACACGGTACGAAGATACACATCTTTCCTATATCAGGAACAAAACATTTATCACATCCTACATATTCTATACCAAAGTAACATTGATGTCTTCAGGTGGGACAGGGCAGCGGTTCACCTCCTCACAGTGGAACAAAACGGATCCAGCTTTTCAAAATTGCAGGATTAAAAGGTATTTAGATTTTATTAATTTGAATTTATATGCCCACCATTCAAGTGAAAAGTGAGTGCTGTGTTTTTAGGAGGATGCCAAGAAACACTATGCCCTACCTTGTCTGGTAAGCTTTCAGCTACAGGGATCAGTTAATACAGTAAGAGAAGACCTTGTGTGAGACAGATTTGAGAAGATTTAGAGTTATTAAGGTTTGTTTCTTTATAACTTTACTATCCCCCCAAGTCATTTTGTTAGGCTGCCGCAGTAGAGTTCAGTTATTTACATTTTATTTGATATTGGAGAGTGTCCCAGAATGCAATCATTACGCTATAACTGAAAAATTGGCACAGAGATTACAGTCTCCCCTAAACGTCTGTATAAAAAACAGGTATATGTCTAATACTAGAGATTATATTAGCATGGCTGGAATTTTGTATTTTTCCATCCTGAACAATTTTTTACATATCATTACCACTTTTTTTTTCTGCAATGAGATTTTTCATACTTGCATTGCAATTGCTTTGCATAAAGTGGAATCATAATGTGCCTGGCCAACTGATAAAAATCCTTCATAAAGAGATCATTATCTATCTGTCACATAGCAGAAAATAAAACGCAGATCTATTATTACCGATTAGGCTTGGGTGAGAAAATAACACAAATCTGTAATATACTGAGTGTCACCATTTATAAATTTAAGCTTCCTATTATTGTGGTTGAAGCATACAGATAAAGCGTTTTCTATTCACCATTTCAGGACGCTAGACTGACTATAATACGTGATAATTGGTTTGAGTCATTTTCTGCACAGTTCTGTGGATGCAAGATCTACACTTAGAAAACATATTCAATTCTGTTTGTCTAAACATAGATTCATATATTTTTTTCTTCTAAATGGCTGGCACAGCTACACATGCAGGCTCTTTCATTTGTCAGACTCATCAGTAATATCCATAAAAGAAATGGCTCTTGTCCAGAAGCATAGCTAAGAGTTCAGCACGGGGGACAAAAAAAAAATCAGAGTGGGCCCTAACCTACATATCTTTATATGCAAGTATGGTAGCACACCATAGTCATAGTGGGTAACAGCGGGAACCTGATTGAAAAAGTGTAATACTGTCTATCAATAGCAGAGGTAGTAGTAAGCAGGCATAATTAATATAATATGACTCACAACAAAGCAAATATTAACACATAATGACTTGGGCACAGTAATAATGCTTGGGCACCAGGTGCCAACTTAAGCTCCCCACTGTAGCACATAGCAGCCAACAAAGGAAATTTCAGTCCTAAACATGGGACTACCATGAAAGTAGGGATGGTGGTACTGCTGTCAGGGGCCTCTGTAAAGTGTAAAGAAGGGGCCAAGTCATCGCCACTGCTGAAAAAGAAAATCTCTATATAAAAACCAAGACAGATACTACCAATATGCAGTGACTGCATAGCAGATAGCTACTAGTAAATTTATATGGCGCCGACATATTTCGCAGCGCTTAACAAATAGGCGGGAATATGTACAGACAATAAATACATTACAAAGTAACACATAATTCATCACAGATCAAGAGGAGAGAGCGCCCTACTTGCAAGCTTGCAATCTATAAGGCAATGGGGGGGGGGCAAAGTAGGTAAAAAATGCTTGTCATGTATGGTCCAACCATCATTATAATAAATAGGGTTTTTTTAAAAAATGTGCATGATCCAGTGATCAGCCAGCTATATGTCATTGTACAGTTACCAAGTGCTATTGGGTGCATTGAGGATGTAGATAGAGATTAAAAGGAGGGACCAGATTCTGAGGAAAATTTAGAATGGGGGAACAATTAGACTGGTGATGTGGTGAAGTAAGGTGATAAGCATTTTTTTTTGGAAGACTCTAACAGGATGGCTGGGGGCAGGAAAATCACTGAAATGGATGGAAACAGCTCAAATGAAATGTAAACATCATTTGGAAGAAGCCTGAATGCATCTCTGACTCCCAGGTCGCTGCTGGGAACAATGTTGTCAGAGTATTACTCCACTTTTACGGACTTACAAAACAACATACAAAACTGAATGTAAAATGGATCTTACAGTAAAAAATGTTAGGAAACATTCTTTCTTGTATGATGACTAAGTTGAGCGAAACAGGTTGGTCAGATTCATAAGTCGCTGACTTTCGCCAAAGTCGGATTTCGCTCGGTGTGAAGTTTGCCAAAGTCGGTTTTCCCATAATGCTTGCAGGCGCCTTTTTTCAGCCAATGAGCAAGGACGTACACTGTGGGCAACGAGATGACATGGGCAGCATCCACCACCATCTTAGAGAAGGGCATTACAGTGATTGGCTTGCTTAGGGGTGCGTCATAGTGTCTATAAAGCCCTGACCACCGACCGCCATTTTACTTCTGCTGATCTTAACAGTAGGGAGAGGTTGCTGACGCTGTTTATCAGTAGGGAGAGAGTTAGGGCTGGAAAGAGAAGTTCTTATGTGCTTGTGCTAATAGGCATTGTGCTGTACAGTTAGTGTGCAGCAGGGTCGGACTGGCCCACCGGAGAACCGAAGGATTCTCCGGTGGGCCCTGGCATCTGGGGGGCCTGGCACCTGCTGGCATACAGGGGCCAGTTGCCTAGGGCCCCCGCTGCTCCACGGGCCCCCAGCCGGTGGCGTGTCGCTAATATCGGCACACCACGCAGCTGCCATGGGGACCCCGTGCCAGCGGAGCAGCAGCGGGTGACAGGAGGCAGGAGCCCCTGTCCCCGCTGCTAAAGAGAAATGAATATTCACTGCTTCCCACGCCCATATGAGCGTGGGAAGCAATGAATATCATACTTACCTGTCACCCGCTCCAACCGCTGAGCGCCGCTGTGTCCTCGCGTCCTCTCTTGCTGCGATGTTCAGGCAGAGGGCACAATGACATCATTAGTGTGCGCCGCTCCCTCTGCCTGAGCATTCACTGCCGGAGGACCGAAGACAGCAGCGCTCAGCGGTTGGAGCGGGTGACAGGTAAATCTCTCAGGTGCCGGGGCCCTGAGCCAGCGGTGGCACCGGCACCTGTCCCCCATAGCACGCCGGTGCCCCCGCCTGCTCAGGACACCAGCACCTGGCCCCAGCGACGAGAGGTGAGTATGTCTTTTTTTTTGTAGCAGCAGCTGCGGCAGCATAAAGGGGCCTATTCAATGCAGCATCTATGGGGGCACAGTCTGTGGAGCATCTATGGGGGCATAATCTATGGGGGCATAATCTGTGGAGCATCTATGGGGGCATAATCTATGGGGGCATAATCTGTGGAGCATCTATGGGGGCATAATCTGGAGCATTTATGGGGGCATAATCTGTGGAGCATCTGTGGGGGCATAATCTATGGGGGCATAATCTAGAGCATTTATGGGGCATAATCTGTGGAGCATCTATGGGGGCATAATCTATGGGGGCATAATCTATGGAGCATCTATGGGGGCATAATCTATGGGGGCATAATCTGGAGCATCTATGGGGGCATAATCTATGGGGGCATAATCTGTGGAGCATCTATGGGGGCATAATCTATTGGGGCATAATCTATGGGGGCATAATCTATGGAGCATCTATGGGGGCATAATCTATGGAGCATCTATGGGGGCATAATCTATGGAGCATCTATGGGGGCATAATCTAAGGAGCTTCTATGGGGGCATAATCTATGGAGCTTCTATGAGGGCATAATCTAAGGAGCAGTTATGGGGGCACAATCTATGGAGCTTCTATGGGGGCATAATCTATGGAGCTTCTATGGGGGCATAATCTATGGAGCATCTATGGGGCATAATCTAAGGAGCATTTATGGGGGCACAATCTATGGAGCTTCTATGGGGGCATAATCTAAGGAGCATCTATGGGGGCATAATCTATGGAGCATCTATGGGGGCACAATCTATGGAGCATCTAAGGGGGCACAATCTATGGAGCATCTATGGGGGCACAATCTATGGAGCATCTTGTGGGGCATAATACATGGGGCAGCATATGGGGCATAATCTCATTTTCCACCCTAGGCTTATACTCGAGTCGATAAGTTTTCCTGTTTTTTGTGGCAAAATTAGGGGGGTCGGCTTATACTCGAGTATATATGGTATCTATCTATTATCTATATATATCTATATCTATATATAGATATATATCTATATATAGATATATATTATATATATAGATATATATCTAGGTATATATAGATATAATATATATATATATATATAGCATTATACCCTATGAGGGGGGGCAGCATTATCCTCTATGTGGGGGGCAGCATTATCCCCTATGAGGGGGCTGCTTTATAATCTATGAGGGAGGCTGCCCCAACTCCTGCTACATAATTAAGACATGTACTACCTTATATTATACCCTGATATTAGTGTGTTTTACTGCACAATTGGTGGTCTTGTATTTATTTCTATGTAGCTACATAGTGGGCCCCAAGAATGATTTTCTCTGGTGGGCCCAAGGTGTTCCAGTCCGACGCTGGTGTGCAGTGACAGGGGAGGATTTTCTTGTGTGCAGCAGTGCTGGTTATTCGGCTGCCTGCTGGCTGTATTGCTGTGTGTACACTGCTGTGCAGACTGCTTTTTTCACAGCACAAATACTTTTATTCTTTTTTTCTGCACAGTTACCAAGCGTTTATTTTTTCCCACACCGCATAGAGCTGTACACTCCTCACACACTACCGTGTACCGGCTGGTATCACGGACAAATACATGCTGACTATCTGTGTGACTCTGGAAATATATACGGAGATTTCAATTTTCCCTATACTGTATACAGCTGTAGGCTTCAGATACAGTACCTTTTTCTGCTTTTTATATTCTGGTCTAATCCATACTGAGTGAGCGTCTGTGTGTGACTCCGGAAATATATACGGAGATTTATAATTTCCCCTACACTGTATACAGCTGTACGCTTCTGATACAGTATCCTTTTTCTGCTTTTTATATTCTGGTCTAATCCATACTGAGTGAGTGTCTGTGTGTGACTCCGGAAATATATAAGGAGATTTAAAATGACCCCTACACTGTATATAGATGTACGCTTCTGATACAGTACCGTTTTTCTGCCTTTTATATTCTAGTCTAATCCATACTGAGCCTGTGAGCGTTTGTGTGTAATTCCGGAAATATATACGGAAATTTACAATTTCCCCTACACTACTGTATATACAGCTGTACGCTTCTGATACAGTACAATTTTTCTGCTTTTTATATTCTGGTCTAATCCATACTGAGCGAGCGTCTGTGTGTGACTCCGGAAATATATACGGAGATTTAAAAACCGCTTTTAAAGCCGGAGCATCAGGTTTTGGCTTACATTGCCGAAACAGCCTCCAGCTCTATCGCCTCCTCTACTGAAGTTTCAAAAAAATGCAAGCACTGAGTCGTCAGTGCAGGCTCCTGGTCAGGAACAACACCTTTCCTTGTGTCCTTCACCCCCACCAAAAGTGAAGGATGCGACAGGCCACACTTCAGATTACTCCCTGGTGCTCTTTTCACATACCATGCCTGGGTTATCAAGTCAAATCCTGAATTCCCCAGTCCAAGATGAATCTGACGTGGAGTGCACTGATGCAAAGCCACTGCTATATGATTCTGCTGGTACATTCACCCAGAGCACTACATTGCCCTCGTAGTCTACTGAGCCAGAATCTGACCCTGATGAAACTCAGGTGCCCCTTCCCGCAT